>CM028343.1:57751762-58246051 GCA_016618105.1 Dendrobium huoshanense
AATCTATGCATGAGTTTCAAATTCAACTCGATGTGCTGCTTTTCAACAAAGACATTGGAATGTGCTTTGAGGATTATATCTTCCTTGCATAAGAGAACGAATTTTCTTATCTAATACTGAGATATTATCCCAGCCATTCAAACTAAAAGATCAATCAATATTAAGGTATTTAAAGAAAGTGGAGCTTCTTCTCGAATTCAATTGAAATCAAAAGATGCGCGAATGCGCCAAAAATTAAGAAATGCACAAAGTACACCAAAAGTCAAAAGATGCGCAATATGTGCCACCAGAAAAAATGAAGAATAGTAAGATGGCTTCCTTCTTTTAAATCCTTAAATCTCAAAATATCCAATAAACTTCAAATACTTGACTTTGAAAATCCTGATTCCAGATTTTTCATCATGCATGAATTATTTATTAGATAGAAGAACCTCATGCAAGAGAATTGAAAAGATAGATTTTCTCTCTTCGACTTGAACTCTTTGAAGTTGATTTTAATACAAACTTCGTACAAGGGAGCCCCCAGTTTAGTTTCTATGAGACTTGGTCTGGGTCAACAAAACTGAAATTCTCTCAAATTAGTAGGAGTCGACTCTTCTCACTCTAATTGATAAATTTGTTCCCACATGTCGTTCCGACAGGGTCCAAATAGTTAGAGGAAATTTTCAATAAAATGAATGAATCTTCTACTCCTGATAAGAAATCAAATCATATCCTTGTGAAATGTGTAAGTCCTTGCATAGAGGCATCTCTTCCTTTAAGGCCTTTTCAACAAAATTACACTCTATACTGGGTCCAAGATCAACCCTACTAGAGGAGTATTTTGTAATGCTAGGAATTGCCGTTCAAGTTCAATCCACGACTGAGCAGAGTGCCCGACTCTAATTTGAGGAGCTCGAGGCCTTACAGAGCTTTGTCTTCAAGGCTCAATAAAACTCAGAATCATACAAAGTCTGACTGGTTGAAGCTCATGATAAGATAGAGTAACTTAGAACCTTCCAAGTAGTCGACTTGGTCTGTATTCTTTGGATACATATCTTAGCCTACCGAGAGATCGGTGGAGGAGTTTGAACCAACACAGGAGTGTCCTCCTGTCGTTGAGACGATCTTTGAGAAAATTTCAAACATTAATTGATCAACCCTGGAGAATGCCACCTGATATTTTTTTTTAATATTGGGGAGGCTCTTCAAGAAGTACCATGCCAGATGAGTGTCAAATTCAAGGTCAATAAAAAGTCTTCGAATTTCCTGGATTTAAGAATTTTTTTTTTTAAATAAAAATCATACTTCAAATTTAAACATATTCAAAAATCAAAAATCAAATCAATTCAAATTCAAAACTTTCAAATCTCAAATTTTAAAATTCAATCCTGATCCTCTGTGTAGAGCAAGTTTTCTCTGCATACGATCAATTTAAGCCTGATCCTCTGTGTAGAGCAAGTTTCCTCTGCATACGATCAATTTAAGCCTGTTCCTCTGTGTAGAGCAAGTTTCCTCTGCATACGATCAATTTAAGCCTGATCCTCTGTGTAGAGCAAGTTTCCTCTACATGCAATCAATTTAAACCTGATCCTCTATATGGAGCAAGTTTCCTCCATATACGATCAATTCCAGACTCGATCCTCTATATGGAGCAAGTTTCCTCCACATATGATCATCCAGACCCGGTTCTTTGTGTAAAGCAAGTTTCCTTTCCACAAGACCGTCCGTTAGTGGTGGAGCATGCCCTCTGTTGCACCACCCTAACATTTGAGTTAAACGATTAGTGGTGGAGCGTGCCCTTCGTGGCGCCATCCTAATTCGTATCCGTTAGTGGTGGAGCATGCCCTCTGTGGCACCACCCTAACATTTGAGTTAAATGATTAGTGGTGGAGCGTGCCCTTCGTGGCGCCATCCTAATTCGTATCCGTTAGTGGTGGAGCATGCCCTCTGTGGCACCACCCTAACATTTGAGTTAAACGATTAGTGGTGGAGCGTGCCCTTCGTGGCGCCATCCTAATTCGTATCCGTTAGTGGTGGAGCATGCCCTCTATGGCACCATCCTAGCATTTGAGTTAAACGATTAGTGGTGGAGCGTGCCTTTCGTGGCGCCATCCTAATTCGTATCCGTTAGTAGTGGAGCATGCCCTCTGTGGCACCACCCTAACATTTGAGTTAAACGATTAGTGGTGGAGCGTGCCCTTCGTGGCGCCATCCTAATTCGTATCCGTTAGTGGTGGAGCATGCCCTCTGTGGCACCACCCTATCATTTGAGTTAAACGATTAGTGGTGGAGCGTGCCCTTAATGGCGCCATCCTAATTCGTATCTGTTAGTGGTGGAGCATGCCCTTTGTGGCACCACCCTAGCATTTGAGTTAAATGATTAGTGGTGGAGCGTGCCCTTCGTGGCGCCATCCTAATTCGTATCCGTTAATAGTGGAGCATGCCCTCTGTGGCACCACCCTAGCATTTGAGTTAAACGATTAGTGGTGGAGCGTGCCCTTCGTGGCGCCATCCTAATTTGTATCCGTTAGTGGTGGAGCATGCCCTCTGTGGCACCACCCTAGCATTTGAGTTAAACGATTAGTGGTGGAGCGTGCCCTTCGTGGCGCCATCCTAATTCGTATCCGTTAGTGGTGGAGCATGCCCTCTGTGGCACCACCCTAGCATTTGAGTTAAACGATTAGTGGTGGAGCGTGCCCTTCGTGGCGCCATCCTAATTCGTATCCGTTAGTGGTGGAGCGTGCCCTTCGTGGCGCCATCCTAATTCGTATCCGTTAGTGGTGGAGCATGCCCTCTGTGGCACCACCCTAACATTTGAGTTAAACGATTACTGGTGGAGCGTGCCCTTCGTGGCGCCATCCTAATTCGTATCAATTAGTGGTAGAGCATGTCCTCAGTGGCACTACCCTAATAAATTTAAATCTTGATTCCCTATGAATGAATTTTTCATTCCCTTAGGATTGAAGTTCCACACTTGATCTTTAAGCTTGGTCAACTCCAATATATGCTATAGAATTCCATTCTATTACACATATTGGGGGTCCATTTATTGACCTCATTTTTGTATGAGGTCACTGGGACTAACCCCAACCCTCAATCACTTTTGTATCGAATTTCAATCATCTACGGTTTAACCTCAAGTCTTTAATCGATCGATCATTATCAAATCAGTCAGTCATTCAATCTAGTCTATAATTTAGCTTGCGATCGATCTTGTCGATCTTTCTTTAAATCTACATTGAACCATATGTAAATTGATTAATTTTGATATTTTCACATAAATCGTGTTGAAAGAGGTCGATTTCAATTCGACTCATTTTGAACCCGGTTCTCCTCGACGCCGTTGTTAATGGTGAAATTGAGTTAATTTATTATTATTTTGAGTTGAGTGAAATCTAGATTAATCAAAACCCTTTGAATTTTTCTTCAAAAAGATTTAATCAAACGCATTTGAGATAATTTGAATTAATTTTGATGAAAGTTTATTTTCAACGGCTTCGATTGAGTTGATTTTAACATGTCTTGACCTAATCTATATCTAATTGACATCATTTATCTCTAATCAAACTTTGAATAATTGATTTATAATGCAAATCTATCAAAAAACTTCATTGCTTTATCTATTCTCTTAGTTCCAATTCTTCTCAAAGTTTTAGATAAATTTCAGCCCTTGATTTATTTAAAAAAAATTAATTAAGCATTTGATAGCAGCCATATGATCAACTTTTAAAGGGGATGATGGTCTCTTGATTTGGATATGGCATTAGGGTAAGGCATGATACATATGATATACAACTCCAAGCCCTAGACCTGAGAGGATGGCCCCATTCTACACAAGCAGCCGCCTCTGGAGAAGGGTCTCCCGATCGCTCAAGAGAGAACCATTCTTGAGGAGCTGTTAGGGCCGGACAATAAAGGGGCTGCTTGCACTCCACGCCTCCATTCCAAGAAGCAGCCGCCCCTTTGTATGGATCTCCCTCTCATTCTCATGAGAGACCTCTCTCTCATCCGTTCTTAAAGCTACTAGGGCCGGCTAACAAGGGACAAGGCTGCTCTCATCTCACTCCTCCAACTATGTCTTCATCCTCCTCATCCGTCCAAGGAAGAGAAAAAAGAAGGAAGCGTACTCAAAGATCTGGCCAAGGCAGAGCCGTTCCTCCCTGCTCTCCATCCTTCCAAGTAAAAGGGAGAGCCACTCAAAGACTCGTCTCGTTACTGTGCTTTCTTTTCGTGCGATTCAACGAAAGGAAGAGGCAAGCGACAAAGGGAGTTTCGGTGTGATCTTCTACGGTAATCTCTTCTTCCTCTTGCTAGTTTCCTTGCAATTCCTCTGTTTGAGTCTAGATGACTGACACTAATCTATGAATTGAGGTTCTATATTTACTTGTCATCTAAAATGAATCTCCATGAGGTTTTATGAAAGAGATACCAGAGACCTAAATATTTTCTTCTTGATGTTCTCTTTATTATTATCAATTTTTTTTTACTCCAATATGGCTGAGCTTTTGTGTGTGGATTTTTTGTTTTAGAGTTTGTTTCCTTCCTAAATCTGAATAGGGAAGCATGTTGGATTGGTTTATAGATTTGAATGCTCATGTTGTTGGGGATAAATTTTCTTTTGAGAATGAATGGTCATAATGTTGTGGCTTTATTCTTAAGATTTAATGTTTTATTGATCTCCCTGAGACAAGATTGACTAGTATTAAAGTGTTCTTACAATAAACAAAAGGGCTGTCCAAATTTTGCATTAGAGTTCCTTTGTTAATTTAATGTTGAGATGCGGTGGCTGGTTCGTAAAATTCCTGTCCCTATATTATGCTTGTGATATTGGGTTCTAAGTCGAGAATCTTGGGCAATTTAAATCACAGTTGTACTCAACAATTTATCCCAAGCACGCCCATGGTTTAAACTTCCTGTTTGAATGACTTGAAACACTAAAGGAAAGAGAAGAGTTCATAAGAGGAAGTGTCTGGATTACCACTCTCATGCAGCCGTCCTCACTTAACCCCCTCATGCTTCTGTTTCAGGAGATTAAAAAAACTAAAGATGCCAAAGCCTTTACAGCATACTTGAGTAAGAAATAACTTCTGGAATGCTGAGATGGATTTAAATGCAATTTTCTAGTGCCTTTTTCTCTAGCCAATATTTTGTCGGAGAACTAATTTTCTACTATATGACTTGGATTACTTATCTGCATATTGTGTTGGTTTTGGGACTTGTCTCCAATACTGCAACTAATGTGAGCGAAGCTATGTTCCCGGGAAAGTGCTATGGTTTACTTTATTTGAGATCTCCTTTGAATAATATGGCTGCACTTCTATAAGCTTTTTACCCATTTTAGCATAAAACTTTATTTTTATTAAATTATTTATCATGAGGTGATATGTTGAGGACCAGTCTTTTTAAAGAAAGAGTCCATATTACTGTTGCCTAAGAATTAAAGTCTCCGTTTCTTTTTTTAGAAACGAGATATTTCAGTGGAGATTTCATTTGATCAGGATAATCTCGCCATGCTTTTGATTTTGGTTTATCATTATATGATAATATGAGAGCTTGCCTGTGAGGAAAAAATTTGTTTTCCTCCTCTCTTTTGATAGGATATTTGGTGCTTTGAACATGGAAGTTGGCTGGAATGTGTACAGCCATATGATCTATCTCAATAGATCAATGGCTACACATTTTCTCTGTTATGTTTAGAATCCTATTAGCAAGTCAGGTATTGGGTATGCTGTTGTTCGAAGAGGAAACCTGCCCGAGTTTAGCTCAGTTGAATTCTTTATTTTTTATCCTTGTCCTAGTTATTTTGGGCTTTCAAGTAATCAATCATTTTGTTCTTAGAACGTGATGTTATAGAATCTTTCCCTATATTACTTGTTATGGAATTATTTGTGAAAGCATGATACATTCTTCACAAGCTTATCTCCATTATTTGTCTGAAGCTTAGAAGAACTTTGGAAATATGTGATGATTCTGTTTGGATGTTAAAGCTAGAAATTGCAATAGAATTTATCTTTTCTTCTATTGTTAAGTCTTTAATTTGAATTCTTATATTAAGAGAAAAGAAAGAGGAGTCACTACATGATCTCTTATCATTTTTGTTTAACGTTGAAATTTCCTTCTGATGGTTCACAATGTGATATTCTTGCAAACATTTCATAGTTGAAGGTTTGACTATTCCTTGTTGTAAATAGTCTTTGGAAGGATGTTTATTCTCCTTAACATTAATATTCCTTGATTAAACATTAAGCAAGAAGATGGCCATATGGAATTCTGGATAAAATTGACTTGTGATTTGATTCTTACATCACCTGTTAAATAAGTTGTTTGCTATTGGTGGCAGACGTGTTGCTTGCATCGGCACTTTGTAAGGTGTATTGAAAAACACGTTTTGACCTAAAGGGTTATGGTTATATTGAATATGGCCTTACACATTCTTGAAATTGATAGTATAAGTATGTCTACTCTTGTGATAAGTAGGGCTAAATATTGATGTTAAAAAAAATATACTCAGCCTCTTTATATTTTAGATTCCTTAATGTTTATAGTTAAATGCAAGTTTGCTACATGTTTTTGAGAGGTATTTTGAATTAATTATAAGGGAATGAAATTGTTTTGAGTTTTCTTTCTCTTTGTTGCATTGAATATAAAGGTTGGAATTCCTTTCTATATAGAAGTATATGTATCGACATTTGCAAGATAACATATACTCTGAAAATGCTTCAATACAGATCGCATTCTACATCTCTAACTCTTTGAAGTGACATTTGATTTGATTTCATCTTTTTTTTTTACATATTTACTTATATGTCAATTCATAATAACCTCTATATTTGCATACATGATATCCTGACACCATCTTCTCTCTTCGCATTTTTTTGCGAGGTACCGATGGAGCTGATTAGAGAATGAGCCAAGAGCTCCAGTCGCCCCGTTTCTTCTAAACGGGATGCTACGGCCAGAGTCACCATTGACTAGCTCCGGTGACCAGATAAGTTTTCTTAAGACTTAGAAAAGCATAGATCTTCTAGATTTACTTGTTGAGTTATTTCTGGCAGCATTAGATTCTGGCAATAATTCTTGCATTTAGCTAATATCTGCTTTCTTCTTTTTACAAATTCAAAATTCATCGACATAGCTTTGTTTACATTCTTAGGCATGTCCAAAGGGTTAGTGACATTGATTCAAACCTATTAAACCTAGTAACATCTTTAAGGACAATAATTAAGGATACTTCTAGAGAACTTAGAAAATTTCTAGAGATTAGGAGATATTTCCTACTACCCTAAGACTTGAACAACTTGAACCTAGTGACACCTTAAACCTTAAAAAATTATCTTTTCTTTTAATCATTAAACCAATTAATTGATCTAATTAAAATTAAATCCTTAATTAAGCAAATCAAATTTAAACCCCTTAAATTTAGTGATCTTTCTTGCTCTATGGAGAATTATCACTAAAATTCAAACCCTTTGAACCCCTTAAGTTTAAACCTTAATTAAACTTTAAAACCTTCCAAAAAGTTTCAATCTAACTTTAAAACCAGCAATTAATATTAAAATGAATTTTAAATCATTAAGACTTAAACTTTAATCAAAATCTCCCCTTAAGCCTTTCAACCAACCAGAACAATAAGCAACTTTAACCAATTACCCGATTTAGGATATATCCTAACCACACAGCTTGCTACACACACCTAGATTGACCCATTAGGACACGGACTCTAGCTTTAGGTTAGGACGGTGTTTCCTTATGTTTTTGAGATAGATTGATATGCATACAAAATGAGAGTGGCATCCTAAGTTAGATAACATAGACATAGGTTCACTGTCCACAGACCTGTGCACTTCCTGTTTGTCAGCCTAGGATTAGGTCCCTATCCCCTTGGCCTATGAGGTCCCCTTGAATGAGGTAAACCATGGTTGCTAATAAGGATCCTCTGGTCGGCACTCGACTAAGTAGGTTAAGGATATCGACGAACCCGGGACGATGGAAAACCATGGGATCTTGACCGGGGAAGTCATACCCACTTGGTAGGTTGGTTATCACCCTTACCTCCTGGGCATTCTCCCGATCTGGTGATCGAGAATATAAGTCCCAACTCTCTAATAAAATTGACCATTTAAACTTAAATAACTTTCAATCAAATTTGAGCCCAACAATTAGGATAGACTGGGGTGTTTTCTGAAGTAATTCAGAATCTCAAACACTCCCTACTCTTCTTCCTTTGACTCTGAAAGTAAGTCTTCAATTTTGATCTAATCCCGCTTAAACTTCCAACCTTTACCTCCTTTGACATCCAGCTTTGAAAATCTAAATAAAATTTACACCGCTATTTTAATCGAGAGTTTTCGTAGGAAATTTCGATTTCCTACGATGTAATTAACTACGAGGGCTTGCGCTCGTAGGAGATTTAGAAACCCAGAACTTATTTTTAAAATCAATTTTTCAAAACCTTTGATTAATTATCTTTGGGAAAATTCAAATTTCAACGATCGTTAACTCTATTTTCAAACGATCAATAGTGATTGATAATTTCTTTCCTCGGATTGATATATCAATTACTTTCGTGATTTTGATTATGAAATTAATGATCTTTTTATCCAAATTAGCGTAGTCAAATAATTGATTAAATTCTATTTTGATCTTTCGGGGTGAAATGTGATTCTCCCTTTGAGTTTGACTACGATAATCCGGATAAATTTGAGATTTTGAAATTTGAACCCATTAGGGAACGATATGTTCATCTCTTGAGGTGATATACAGTTCATAATGACGCGTTCAATTTTAAAATTTAAAATTAAAAATATTCCCAAAGAAAATTAATATATTTTCAAAATATAAAAATATTTTTTTTAATCAAAACATCCTACAAATCATTTTCTTAAGTTCTGAAGACTTGCAACTAATGATCTTTGCACTAGAGGATGCCAGGAGTTGGAAAACTATTATCACAATATTGTTCATTGTAAGTATTTTCAAAATGTTGTTAATAAAATTCATTAATGGGGGGGGGGGGGGGGGGGTTATTTCTACATTCCAAACTTTGGAAGGCTGTTTTGAAGAGCTGAGAAGGAGATCTGGCCATAATTCTAGTATGGCTAGAATTTATTGTGTTGCTGTATTTTTGAACTAGAAAAACTTGAACTTAGTTAAGCTTGGTAAGGTAGCTATGCCATTTTCTTCAATGGCTGCAAATGTGCTTTCTCTTGCATTTTGAAGTCTTCTCCATATCTACTTAACTGGGGTGCTAATCTCCCAAGGGAGTTCTTTTCTACTTAGAGTCCTCCACCACAAGATTGGATCAAGATCAACGAGGATGCATCATTGTTGAAGTCAAATAGAGGTGGCATTGGTGGTATCTTCAGAGACCATAAAGGGAGACTTCTTCTTGCTTTTGGAAGGAATAAGACTCATTGGGACATTGGTCAGCTAGAGATGGAGGTAATTGTGGATATTAAAGACTTTATACAAAGTTGGATGCTTGAAAGTAAAGATATTATCATTGAAAGTGATAATACTAATGTAATTACATTCTTACAAGATTCTTTGAAGAAAGTTGATTGGCACTTGGATAATTGGCCGGCCAAAGAGCTTTACTTCTTGAATGACTTTAATAAGGTCATGTTTCATCATGTTATTAGAGAATGTAATAAAGTAGCTGATTTTTGTGCTACTTTAGCTTTAGATGGTAGCTTTATTTTTGATAGCGTTTCCTTTGGTAGCATTCTGATCCCCTTGATTGATTTAATCAAGGAAGAGATGTTACCACTTTAGTTTGTATATAGGTTTGTTACTTTCATTTCTTTACTAAATGCATTTCTTTTGCACGGTTAAAAAAAAGTTATTAAATAAGAAAACACATACCAATTAAATAAATCCATCTTAAATTAATTAAAAGAATTATTTAAAAAATTAAAGAAAATTAAAATAAACAAATAAAATAACTACAAATTTTAAATAAAATTTAAATCATGAAACTTTAATAAATAATGGAAATTATTTAAAATTTAATTAAAATTAAAAAGAAATTATAAATTTTGAAATAAAATAAAATAAATGAAAAAATAAAATAAAAACTAAATTAATTAATTCAAAAAAATAATGTTATAAATGAAATTCAATTCAATTCGTGTAAATGAATTAATATTAAAGAAAATTAAATAAATAAATTCGTAAATGAGGCTTTATGTGTTTTCTTTTTTTTTTTATTATTATTTTTTTTGAAGATATGCTAGAAGAAATTTTATTATAATAATGCAAAGAACAAGAACCTAGGTAAAAAAATACCTATCACATTCCTCCTTTAACAACTTAAAAAAAAAAAAAAAAAAGAGGAGGAACCTTATTGCTAACCAAACTATCCCAAACAAAAACAAAAGAATAAGCATAGTTAGCACAAAAATCCGCGAATTTATTGAATCCCTATTCACAAATTGAATAATCACTTGATTAAAATTTCTGAGAAAGAAGAAATCATCTTGCCTTGAGCCGTTACCTTTGGTTATTTCTTTCTTCAAAACATTTTGAACAAACTTTGTTACATTATAATTATCTCCTTCGATAATGATTTCTTTCGCCTCATACATCCATCCTTGAATCACCTACGCAAGGATAGAATCACTTCCATCTCCATAATTGAGCAGTCCCAATGCAAGCATTTAAAACCAAAGGCAAACAGAAATTTTCTTTGCTGTCTCTTATTACTCCACCTACGCCTGCACTATATGTTTTGTCATGAGAGGCATCAACATTAAGTTTGAACCAATCGGTTGGTGGGGGGGGGGGGGGGGATTCCAAGAGGAAGAAAACATACTTAACTGATTAGAATCCCAGTTGACCGAAATTAGATCATAAGTAATCGATTATGAAGCAAAACTGAGTGAATTTGTTGCTATAACATTAAGACCAACCTCCTAGTTACCAAGAACTAGCTTGTTCCTACTTTTCGAAGATAAGAAAACAACCGAACAATATAAGTTACCCATGAAAGGTGTATATTTAGACATATCCGCCAGCTCCTTATAACCGTTGTCCAAATCAGATAAAATAGGAAGTTTAAATCCCCATTTATTAATGACCTTTATTATTTTTTGAAAGAAAGAGAAATGAACTATTATATGTTCAAAATTCTCAATTGCACAGTAACCTCTCGGACATCCATTATGGTTAATAAGTCTTCTATACATCAAGAACTCATTAGATGGAATTGCCTTGTGTATCAATCTCCACCAAAAAAGCTCCACCCTCGGTCTTAATTTTAAATTCCTCAACCATCTCCAATTACCATCCTCCTCCACATATCTTCTACTTTGTTCAGAAATCAAAGTCACCAATGTCTTTCTAGAATGCTTAAACAGGATCTCCATTTCATCACTTTGAGTTGAAACATTAATCGGTACAAAAATTATTAGTTCCACAAGCTCTTTCCAATATACCTGATACAGATTTAAGACATTCCAGTTTCCTTCATGAAGAAAAAACTTCAAACAACATTGTTCTTCTTCTAATTCAGCAACATAGGTAGGCAACCTATCAATAATTTTGTCTAGAATCCAGATATGTTTTGTAGTTTTAATACTCTTCCCGTCCTAGACCTTCAATCTCACAATTCGCTGTAGAAAATTGGCACGATTGATAATGATCTTCCATGTAGATGATTTTCCATTTCTAGTTTCAGAATTATAGATATCTTTCCCATACTTTGCAATTAAAATTCTATTCAATAAATAAGAAGGATTAGTTAAAAAAATCCATGCAAATTTAGCCCTCCAAGGACCTATTTTTTCAAATGCTGAAATAACTCCTTGACCTCCAAGCCTTTTTTGTTTACATAGAGTTTCCCAATCAACATAGTGAAGTCCCTTACTTCTGTCTTGTTTCTTCCAGAGAATTTCCCTACTCAACTTGTCCAATTCTTTCAACACTCACATAGGAACCAGAGAATGAGTAGAAAGGAAGATAGGAAAAGTTAATAATGATGACTTAATGAGTTGAAGCTTTCTAGACAATGTTAGGAATCGATTTTCCCATATATTTAGCTTGTCATAAGTTTTTTCCAGCATAGCATGAAAATTCAAAAAGTTAATCTTCTCAGAGCCATTCTAAATTCAAGATAAGTAAACTCTTTTACTTCTTTAATTCCCAGAACTTTTAAAAGAGCCTTGGATTTACTTCTCCTTACTGAAATTTCAAAAAGTATTGAAGATTTCTACACATTAATTCTTTGTCTTGTCCAGTTATAGTAATTTTTCATAATCTTAATAATCTTCTTTGCATTCCTTTGATTAGCATCAGAAAAAACTATGATGGCATCGACATACTGCAAGTGTGAAACCTTTTCTACTATAGGGGCAATCTTTATTCTGTTCTTTGCACCTTTTTTGATTGAAAGCTTCAGTTAACAATTGAGAACACATAATAATCAAATAGGGAGATAATGAACATCCCTTCCTGAATCCACCACGTGCCCGAAATTATTTAGTATTAAAGTCATTAATTAGAATGGAATACTTAGTATCAACCAAAGATTGTAGCAAAAAATTCAAGAATTTCCACGGGAAACCAAATTTCTCTAACACTTGCTTGAAGGTCTTCCATCCCATACTGTTGTATGCCTATTCCATGTCCACTTTGATTGCCATCATACCTTTTTTTGCTTTAGAATATCTTAACATACTGATAATTTTTTGAGTAAGCATGATATTCTTAGACATGGATCTGCCCCTTACAAAAGCAACTTGATTTTTTGAGATCATTTTTGGAATAAAGCAAACTAATCGGTTCAATAGCATTCTTGCTACAATCTTGTAAGTTGATTTGCAAAGACTTATAGGTCTATAATTTGAAGGAATCAGTGGAATCTTAAGCTTAGGAATGAGAACTACATAAGTTTATCTCCACTCATCACACATAACTCCTGAATTAAAAAATTAACTAATAGCATTCCAAACTTCATCTTTAATAATAAGCCAATAACATTTAATGATGGAGTATGATATACCATCTAAACCAGAGGATATATTACCTTCCAATTATTGAATAACTGATTCCAGATCCTCCTTAGAGAAATTAGACATGAGCAAGCTTCTATCTCTTTCACTCAGAACTCCATTTAACTTCAGCCATCCAGTTAGAGTACATCTTCTATCTCTACATTTATCTTTGAAATACTTAAAAAGAGTTTCTTCTATTTTCCTTTCTCCTCAGTCAATGAACCATTAGTTTCTTTAATTTGGTTGATGAAATTGCTGTTACGCCTTGCTGAAACAACAAAGTGAAAATACTTTGAATTTGAGTCACTGTCTTTTATCTACTTGACTTTTTCTCTTTGTCTCCACCAAGAACTAAGCCGTCCCAAAGTAGCATTTAACTCCTTCACCTTGAATTTTAGCAAACAAACTTTCTCATCCGGTAATCCACCTATATTTGCCTCTTCCTCTTGCATCTCAAGGATCTCTTCCTTCAATTTTTCTTTTAAAATGTTGAGATTCAAATGCTTAGCTTTGCTCCAATGGAATAATGCCTTCAACGCTCTTCTGAATTTAAGATTCAGCACTTGTACATCATCCCCTCTAGCAGGTTTCTTTAGAAGTTAGCTACTATAGAACTATAAGCTGGAAATGAAGTCCAGATTTCTTCAAACTTCAGTTGTTTATTCTTCCTAAATCCTGAAGTAAAAACTTTTATCAACATAGAGCAGTGATCTGAAGCAGTTATACTAAGATGGAGGACAATTACTGGCTGTATAACATTCAAAACAACCGAATTGAGAAGGCAACGATCCAGTCTTTCTAAGATGCGTACTCCCCCTTTCTTATTATTGCACCAAGAAAATTTTGGACCAAATATTCCAATATCATGGAAATCACATTTATTCATAAACATATTCATGTCTTGAGGTCCATGAGAAAAATCAAACCTCTTACCACCCCTCTTTTCTTCTTGAGATAATATACAATTGAAGTCTCCTCCCATAATGAAAGTCCCATAATGAAAGGAAGGTGAGTGTATGAATAAGCTTGTAGTCTTTCCCACAATTGTCTCACAATTATCTTCTCTTATAAATATCTATGCTTCCATATACCGTGGCTACCAACCACTCACCTATGTTTGGAATTTTAAACAATTCAACTCTACTTGAGATGAAGCATGAATCATCGAAAAAGAATAAATACTTGTCTTCCAACAAATCAAAATGCCTCCTAAAAGCCCTTCAGCTAGAACACAGAAAAATCCCTTCTATCTCCTATCAATTTATTGACTTCTAATCTTTCAACTAACAAAACCTTTGTTTTAACTAACCCAACAAACAAAGTGTCATACGTTTTCACAAACTCCCTTAAATAGCGAGTGTCTTCTATCTTCCTAACCCCCTATAATTCCAAAAGGCTACTAAAGTCATTTGTGCTTAAAAATGGGATTACTCCCATTCTTAATCTTCTTGGCTGCATCTCCTTTCCTTCTTTGAGATAAGATATTATCTTTACTTAGTGAATTAAGCTCTTTTAGAAGCTTACCTTTAAATTTACCAGATTATTCCATCAATGTTTCTTCTTCTGAATATCCAAACTTCATATTATCAATCTGCAATTCATCTTCTTCTAGTTCTCCTTTCCCTGATTCTATTCCATGAAATAGCTCAACTCCTTCGGAATAGAAATTTAGAATACCAAACTTATTCTTGTCTTCAGCTGGATTAAGAATCACTGGAATGCTTCCAATTCTTTCAGGAGCTACAAAAACTTCTGCGTTTTCTTTAAAAACCTCCTTCACATCTGTAACATCTTTATTTCAGCACCTATAGAGATATCTTCCTTATATGTTGGAAATACAACAACAACTTCTACTACCTCCTCAACATTTTGAACCAGTATTTCTTCAGAGATTAGATCAATTTTTTGAGAGGGATTAATGGATGATTTTTTAACAAAAATTGCTTTAGTTTTCTTGAAATTGGCAGCCTTCTGATTTTCATATCCCACTCCAGGAAATACATTCCTCCTCATATTTTTGAAAGGAATCCAAGGCCCATAGGCCTCATCTAAATTTCCTTCCTACTGGAGGGGCTAAGTCTTCTTACCCAATTATGAATTCTTTAGATTTGCCTCATAACTTACATACTTTCCTTCCTTGCAATCTCCAACAAAGTGGCCCACTTTTCAACATTTAAAACAAAAAGTGGAAACTTTCTCATTCTCTACCTTTTGAAAGAAGCGACCACACGATCCTTCCACCCAAACTTCAGAGGTGAATTGTTGATTTAGAGCCATACAAACACATACTCTAGCATACACCCTCTTGCTCCATTGAAACATGTTACCATCGATCAATAGAGGATGTCCTATCACTAAAGCAATTCTAGCGACATTGTCTTCATCCCAACAAAGCAAAGGAAGGTGTGGTAGTCTGACCCATATTGGAGACGTTAATCCTTTTAAGAAGAAGAAGAAAATAGGGGAGACCACCTATCCATTCCAACTATATGCCCATTAACATACCAAGGACCTCCTTCTAAAACCATATCCACAGCTTCCATAGCAAAGAAGGAGCAAAGAATCCATCCTAGTCCAAGAAAAGTAATAAGAAACTTTCCAAAAAGACTCTATTAACATTGGAGCTATATGGCTATCACATTGATAGGAGCATTCTCTACAAATACCTTCTCTACAATTGAATATTGAAGCTTTTCATAATTCACCTTGATACTTGATTCATTCAGGTTAATTACCTTCCCATTCTCTAAAATTAAGAATTCATCACTTAAAAAATTGACTTTGATGTTGGGTCTCCTAACCCATGAATTGAGAGCATTTTGGCCATGATTTCTATCAGAAATTTCTTTAGAGATTTCTTCATCAGTATATTACAAACATCAGATATGTTCTCCATTAGTTTTTGTGAAAAAGAAACACCATTCTCCAAAAATAGAGGTTTTGTAACATTGTTACTAAACCTATTCACAAACAATTTCATGCCAGAGGAAGATGAGTCTTCTTTGTCATTGAAATTTCTTGTTGGAATCATCCTGCTAGCTGGGCGAGGGATCTTAGTAGGAGCATGAATCACAATTCCTTTTCCTTCCCTGAAATTGGAGGAGATTTTTTGAGAATAACAGATGAGGGCTCATTGATCTTTAAAAGTCCTGCTTTGAAAGATCTAACTGAACCATTGGACTGAACAAAGGTTGATGATGGACTACCTAGAGGTTTTTAGTGATCAGTGTCGAATGCCGCTGCTTCCTCCATCATCGACGGAATAACCACCAAAATTACGGAAAGAATAAATTTAAAAAAATAGAACTTTCTCTCTCTACATTTTTTGGGAGCTTCTCTCTCTATGTTTTCTTGATTTTTCTAGTGTTTTCTTTATTATTTAGAATGAAATAAATGCATTCAAGCCTAGAACTTGTAGATTGTGAACTTTAATATATATTGAAGTTTCTAGTATACTTGATTCTTTATGGATGTTATTAGTTAAACATCAAATAAAATGAAACTTTATGCATTTTCTTTATTTTTTGGAATGAAACAAATGCATTTATTTGGAAGCCAAAGACTTACTGATTAATAACTTCAATATATATTGATATTTTTAATTATTATGGTCTTTTAAACTTGATGTAAACAACTTAAAAAAAAAATCATTGATAAAAAGGTAAATATTTAAACCTTAATTTTGAACTAAATTCCATCTTATGCAATAAAAGAATTCAAGTTATTGATAACTTAATCAGTAATCTATTTAGGATATATCCAAGCCACACAAGTTAGCACACATAGAACTGCTTATTAGGACAACCAACTCTAGCCTGGGAATAGCAATTGTGTGTTTAATTTCTTGTACTTGATGGTTATGGCTTAATATTATTATGGTGTTTTCATGATCATGTGACTGTTTATTTTTCATTTCACTCTATGATGCGGCAAGCGAATGATTTTTATCTATATGAATTATGCAATATTCTAACTTCTATAAGATTAGAGACTTTTACTTTATAAAATATAAATGTAAATTTATATTGAGTTATAAAAGTAAAGAGTTAGGAATGTTTAAAATAGAGTTGATTATTTTATATTAAAAAATTCAAAAGAATGCTTCTTCTTGGAAGATCATATCTTCTTAAATTTTATAGATATTTTTTTCATACCTGATACCTGAAGAATCAAGCTTGAAGTCTTACAGACCTAAGGTATGCAACCATATTTTGTATAGATCTGCATAATGTACAGGTGTTGAAATTCTATCGTATTGATCGTGACAACCATTACTTTATTATATACTCTACTTTTTTATAGTATATAACACATGTGATTGAATTTACTTTACATACTTTTACATTTGATTTCTTGACCGATTTCCTATTTGTATATGATATGTGAGTAAAAATTACATTGCCAAAGTTAAGAGAGAGAAGGTCCACAAATAAAGGAGGATTTTGAAGGAGAATTTGAAGGTTTTCGGGTGCCAAAGTTGGATATGGAAGAAGGTGTTCGGTCATCCAAGGATGATCGGAATACCAAATCTTTTCTATCTTCCGCGAGTCCAATTATGTTGGATTCAAAAGGTAGATTCTCCTTCAAACGCATCTCCCCTCATAATTTTTGGGTTTTGGAATCTCCTCTTATTATCAAAGAGGGAGGTTTGATTGCTAAGCATAAGCCTTTGCAAGTACCAGGTAAAGGGAAAGATGTAATTTTGTTTTTTGACAATAAAACAAAATCACCTTTGTCGGTTATCATCTCTAGAGCGAATGATAATGAAGCTTCTTCATCAGGATGTAGATTTACTGATATATTGAAGAATGATAAGGATATTGACAATGGTAATGTCAATATAAAAAATCAAATTAGTTCATTAAGATTGAAACATTCTAATGTGTGGATCAAAAACCCACACTTTAAAAGAAATTTGAGTAAAGTTCAAGATGATATTGATGATGCAAATGTTGTCAAAATTGACATGGAAAAAGAAAAATCTAATGTTCAAGTTTTGAGTCATTCATTGGTTGTGAAAATTCCTAGTAAAAACTTACCTTTTTCTAAGTGTGCAATTGAGTTAAGAAAGCAATGGACCTTTTTAAGTGTGCAATTGAGTTAAGAAAGCAATGGATGAAATATGGAGAGTTTCATATAACCTTGCTTGGTCTAGATTGGCTTTATGTTCCTTTCAGTCACATGAAGCCATGGAGGAAGTTCTTAATGGAGGTCCTTGGTTGGTAGGGGCTTCATTGTAGGTTTAGACAAATGGTCACCTAACTTCTCTCCTAATGCCTTGGATGGGATTTCTTCTCTGATTTGGGTTCGTCTTCCTCATTTACCCTTACATTGCTGGGATAAATCCAATATCACTAGAATTGTTTCTAGAATTTGGACTCCTTTATTATTTGATGGTAACATGTTTTGATAGGGGAGAAGGGAATTTTCTAGAGCTTTAATTCGGGTTAATTTGAATTCTAAACTCCCTTATGGTATTTGGCTTGAAGGTCTTCATGGTAGATTTTTTTAAAAGTTTGAATATGAAAATCTATCATCACTTTGTTTCAAATGTGGGAGAATTGGACATATAGATTCTGTTTGTCCAAATATATCTCATAATCAGAATCTGTTTGTTAAAGATGTCCCTTTCAATTTAGTTCAAACTAAAGATAATCCATATGGACCTTGGATGCATGTGAAGTTCAAAAACAAAAATAGAAATTTTTTTTGTGAAAAAGCAATTTTATTCCAAGGTTTTTTTAGCCAAGAAAAAATAGGATGCTATTTGTGTTACCTAAAAAAAATGCAAAATTCGTGGAAGGAGATGAAGAAGATGTTATTTCTCATTCAGAAATTATTGCTCATTCAGAAATTATTGCTGATCCATTGGCAGCTCGAAATTCTAATGTTAAAAATTTGGTGGCCGATCCATTGAATTTTGTAGAAATTAATTGCCAAACTGTAGAAGATGCTAAAATGAAGGAAGGAGATGAAGATGCTATTAGCCATGAATTAGATTTGATTGTTGATCCGGTTGCATCTCAAAATTCAAATTTTGAATTCAATCCTTCACAAGCTTTGGTTGCTGAAAATAATGTTGTTATTGATGATTCCGTTTTGGTGATTGATTCATTAGAGACTGTAGTTATTGCCGTGGATCATCCAATGAATGCTGAAGATTTGGAAATTCAAAATTCAAAATTTGAAATCCCACAAATTGTGGAGGAAGATAAGAAGGCTAATAATTCTGAAACAATTCAATTGCTGAACAAACATCAAACAATTTCATGACAAAGTCAAAGTTTGTTGAGGTGCAGAATTCGATTTTGACTCCAACAAATGCAGCAAGGACTTTTGAAATGGTTGATATTAATGATGGAACAAAAGGTGTTTATAATGAAACAATTACTCCTCCTTCTACGATTAGTTCAAAATTCAAAAAAACTGTCTTATTGAAGGATTCTACTAAGGTGAATGGTTCTTCCGGTTCTAAACACAAATTGTTCAAAGAACTACAAGTACTAGGACTGGTGAAAGATCCATCTATAAGAACGATTGTTGATCTCAGAATGAAGAACTATATGAGTGGTTCTTCTCAATTAACTCATTAATATGCTTAATGGTTTTCTCTTGGCTTTTAACAAAGTGGAAAGATACTTGAAGATGGAGCTATTGATCAAAGAAATATTTAGAATACTAGCTTCGGACAACACCTTTGGAAATTTGAAATGGCATATGAAATACCTTTATTTCTTAAGTGTTTTATGGATGTCAATGTTTAAATGTATTTTCTTTTATTACTTCTTTTTCTTTTAGTCTTTAATTTGTTTTATAAACTTATTCTAATTGCTTATGGGATCGATACTAGGTTCTATTTTTTAACCAATTAGGAACTCTGGGATACTAACCAACCCTCGGGTTATTTAATATTTTTGTATCCCCTGCATCTCAAGGGTTTTAAAATGGAAAATAGTGGGTTTCCTTTCAATTATAACATGTTTATCTTAACAAATATGCTTTCAATAAAGTTCCTTTATCAAGGAACTACTAGTTTTTTTCATTCTAGCTTGTATTAGGTTGTTCCTACTCTCCTTTTAATTCAATTATTTGCATTACTTAAAAAAAAAAAAAAAATTGCATTCTTTTAATAGTTTTTTAGTTGTGCATGTGCTTTTGCTTGGATATATACATTAGGCTTCTATTATTTTATGGTCTTTATATTTTAAAACACCCACACTTTACTTTTCTATATTTATTGAATTTATTTTACATTTATTTCCATATGAAAAAAGGCACACAAGTTGATGACAAGCTAAGGACAACTTAAGCAATGGCGTTCAGTATGCTTTTCCTTTTGGCATAAGATGGCTATGCTGCAAGATTTTTTCTTAGAATGATTGACATATAGTTCACATTAGTCACTTATAAAAATCTTAGAATTCAAGGTAAATTTTATTTTAAATTGTGTTAGTTTGGTGCATTTCAACCGTTAGCATTTTTGAATCCTTCATTTAAATTCTTAACTTTAAACCTTAACTCTGGAGTACACAATCTCACTATATTGCATTCATTAAACATAATCACTTATTTTTTAATAAGTGCTTAGTTGGTTTGTTGATTTTTCATTCTAGGTTAATGTTACCCCAATTACGCAATTCGTACACTTTTTTCTGGAGGACTGTACTCCGGCTTATCTAATAAATTGTCAACTTACAACATAAATTTAACCTACATCTAAAAATGTAAAACTTAGTAGTTGGGTAGATTAGAGTGTTTTTCAATATCCCAGAATCCTAAAAACTCTCTACCTTCTCTTCCTACATATTCACAGAATAAGTGTTTAATTCTGACCTTCCCCTTAATATTAAATTATCAATTATAATTATATCTTGTAACTGTTTGTGGAGTGAACTTTTGAATTATATAAAAGTCTAAGGCTAAATCACCCCTAAACAATGCCTATGTTTTCTTTAGTATAAAATGAACAAATCCCCAGTTAATATACATAAGTATAAATATCGAATCAAATAATAAAGCGATAGAGTAGAATACCAAACCCACGTACAAGTAAGCTTACTTACAGCAAAACACTACTATGTACTCTTATTGTAATAACAATCGAATAAATAAAAAAGAGATAATTGTGGTTATTCTACCACTGAAAAAATAGTAAAAATACAATATTCAATATTTAATTTAAGTGTTATAGATTGATGAGTATAAACTTAATATGTTTTCTAATGAGACTCTTAATTATTGCTCTCATTCAAATAATATGAATTCCTAGATCTCTGTTGAGTGGCTAGGTGTGAAAGAATATCTACTGACCTCCAACATTTATAGTATCTCCATAAGAACCTAGAATATTTTACATCTTACGTCTAGGTATGAAAGTATCAAATCTCAATGTAGTTGGTTATTCTTACATTCCTAAGTCGAGACTGTAAATCACACTATATTTTAACTACACGTATGGCCACTAAGTGCACTAAATTAAGAATGGTATAATACTAAAAATATTATTTAACATTATAGAACAAGAGCATTTATTGTTACTTAATATAAACTTTATATCATCTATCTAAAATAAGAGAATTAGCCATACGTAGAATAAATAATAAGCAAAGTCATTTTCATTAAAATCATGAAAGAATTAAAATATAAGAGAGCGATATCACCATAAATGATCAAATATCTCTTATACACTCCTCCCATAAAATATATGTTTTCTTCAAGAAATATACAACAAATACTCCAAATAATCTTATCTTGTACTTCTCTAGCCTCCCTTTGATTTTACTCTAAGAGGGAACTAGAGAAGTACTCTAAGAGATATCAAAATTTATATAACTGAGTAAACTCTCTCTCTCTCTCTCTCTCTCTCTCTCTCTCTCTCTCTCTCTCTCTCTCTCTCTCTCTCTCTCTCTCTCTCTCTCTCTCTCTCTCTCTCTCTCTCTCTCTCTCTCTCTCTTTTTAACAAATTAAATTACAATCCAGAAAAGAAAAGCATAATACAAAGTTGAAAGAAAATATAACTAAGAGTTCCTGATCCAAACGAAATGAAAGGAACTTTATTGAAGAAATTTTTTGTCAAAATGAAACTATAATAATTGAAACGAGACCCATTACTTCTTATTTTAAAACCCTTGGGGTGGAGGGGATACGAAATATTAAACAACCTAAAGGTTGGTTAGCATCCCAAAATTCCCATAAATAATTACTATAATTTCATAAAAAATATAAAATAAAAACAAAATAATAAAAACTACACAATTTAACTAGAAAGGAATTAAGATGACACCAAAACCCACAAAAACGTCTAAGAAAGCTTCAATTAGCCATCTATGAAATATCCATTTTCCATTCATTGAATTCGTTGGATGTAGTTTCCCATCCTCCGAAATAATTATCTGCCAATTCTGAATGCTAAGAACTTGAACACAGTAGATTTTTATAACTAAAAAAGATCCTTGAGCTTTAGATTTCCCCAAACCAATAATGCAAATATAACTACTCATAGCAAGATTCCTGATATCATTCCTGAACAAAAGCCCAACCATCAAGTGCTAATCGAGAATGAATACCCACCACCTCCTTTCAAATTATAATGAACTTTCTTTTTCCTAGGAACATGTTCAATAGTTACTAAGCATTTGAGTTGTTTAATGCTTTTTTTAACACAAACCAAACTTATATTCTTATTACTATTGATAAGAACTGAAGATTTAGAAATCTTAGAACCATCATGATTGGGAGGTGAAGTCCCAAATTCATATTTTTCCTGACTAGATACCTTACCACAACTTACTTGATAATCCTTCTTAACTTCAATTTCTATATCATTTTTAGACTAAATTGTGCTAGTAGATTTTCCTTCAGCAGGCATGTGATCCTTAGATTTTACATCAACTGTCGTACCTATCTTGATTACAGCTTTAATATTATTACGAATTTCAGCACCAGCATTTTCAGAACAAGCTTCCATTACAGGTTTTTCTTTAAAAATCTTCTCAAGAATTTCTTCAAAAATTCATCAGTAACCCTCTCATTCGGAGAATGAGATAACAAATCAAACTTATTGGAAGATGGAAATACAAAGTTATGTTCTTGAGAAGATAACATATTGGATTGAATTATTGAATTTTAATGTTTTAATACAACATTCTGGCGTGTTGAGAATTTCTTCTTTCTTTTTTTTTTTTAAATTTCACATGCATCCAAGATCCATACAAAGCCTTTGTATCTTGATTCAAAACTTCCTCTCTAAGACCTGGTCAATATTAATTTTAGGAATCTACATAACATTTTCCTTGCAACCATTTATATTTGCCTTCTTATAAACATTAGCTTGAATATGAGAACACATATCATCTTTATGTTTTATTTTACCACATTTGAAACAAAATAAGTATATTTTTCCATACTCCACTTTCTGAAAAAATTTCCCATGTGATCCTTCAATCCTAACTCCATGTGATAATTTTGAATTTAAATTAATTTAAACACAAGCTCTAGCAAATTCTCTCCATCCCCATTTGAACTTGTTACCATCTAAAAACTTAGGAACTGCAATCTTTGAAATAATCTTAGTAACATTAATTTCATCCAAACAATGTAAAGGCAAATGCAGCAATCAAATCCAAATAAGTGAGGATAAACCTTTAAGAGACAAAGGGGAAAAATGAGTTGTCCACTTATCCATACCTATTATATGACCTCCCACATACTACGGTACTCCACTTAGCACTTGTTTCATTTCATTAGAGGATTAGAAAGAACACAATATCCAATCTAATCTCAATGAAATAAGATGAAATATCCAAAATTTATTACATTGACGTCTCAATTCAAAGCTTCATAGAGAAAAAAGGAACAAATTTCCAAAATACTTTCACTACAAGAGACTTTTTGTAGTAATTGAACATTTTTGCACTCCTTATCCATATTAAGTTTAATAACATCAACATCCTCTGATTCCTCAGAGACCAATTTATGATAACTTATTTTAATATGATGAGGATTTACCCAAACACTAATTAGGACCACCTTATTGATAGCTGAATTAATAAAATTTGAAAAAATAATCATACTTTTCTCAGAAATTGTTCTGGTATTTAAATCCAAACTCATACCAAATATAGAAACCAAATTTGAAACTTCCTAATTTTTAGCATAAATTGAAGGATTCAAAAAATGATTCACCTTTAACTTAAGACCTGAATAAGTTGAAGCTTCCACATTATTTATTAAAGGATCCCTTCAATAATCTTTATCTTTTAGAGGTGCTGAAAGAACCATCTTCGGAGATAATACATTCTTCTTCACAGACAGGACATCATCATACATAACATCTTTGCCTTTGAGAACCACCAAAAATGAATCACGAACTGGCGGAATAATCCCTTCATTAATGACCAAAGGTTTTTGTTTAAACATTGTCTTATTGAAATCATCTTGATTTGTGAATAATCTTCCATTGGATCCATAATGAAAAGCATTAGAGTACCCTGAAGATAGGGGATTGGATGTATTTCAGTCAGTCGATAGTGACCAGCAGCCCCACCATCATAACAGAACAAAATGAGATAGCAGGAAAACGAAAATTTGAAAAAAAAGATAGTTTCTCTCACTAAAATTTGGGACTCTCTCTCACTAAAAATGGGACTCTTTCCTATTTGATTCAGTGAGTCCTTAACTCTCTACAAACTTAACATCACTACTATTTATAGGACAACAAAAAAAGGCATGTGGAACTATGGCATTTAAAAGCATGGCGTCGTGGCACCTTTGAAGTGAACTAACACCTGAACACTAAAACGTTTACACCACCATGGCACTTGGTACTTAGTGAACAATTACATCACTTCTTTTTTGTTTTTTTTTAACATACAAATTATTTTAATAAAGAGAACCTAAAACAAACTACCTAAATGACGAAATTCTACCACATTCCTCCTTTAACAATGAAAAGAAAAAGGAAGAATATTATAATAACTAATATAATCCCAAAAGAAATCACTAAAAATAACAGGGTTAGCACTCAAATCGACTAACATTTTACATTTCCTATGTGTAAAATGAAATAAGACTTGGTTAAAGTCCTTTAAAAAAGGTGAAATCTTCCTCACAAATATTGTCTTTTGTCATTTTTCCTTTTCCAATAAAACCTTCAATATGTTTGATAATATTATAGTTATCACTTTCAATTATAATTCGTTTATCATCTTACATCCACTTTTGTATATGATTCTTCAAAGAACTGATTGCTAATAATTCCATATTAGCAATGTTGCTATGTATGCAAAAAATAAATGCTAAAAAGAATTATCCTTTATAATATTTGAAAATACCTCAAACTTATTCTTTGTTCGATCTAAAAAAAAAGCATACATATTAATTTTAATTTATTCAGAACGAGCATGGTGCCAAAAAGTTTTTAACAACAGAGGGGTAATTAACACCCCAATTATCCCAATTAGAATTAAGATGAGAATAAATAGCATAACAAATAACATTAGTAGCTATACCAAAAGGAAATTGTTCAATACCTCTATGTTTAACTTGATTTGTGCTTTTCCAATATAAGAATACGGCTCCATAAACATATTTGCAATCACATAATTGAAATTTACCAATCATTCCAAACACTTACAATATTCATAAGTTTTTTTCTTTGTATTGTTATATGCTTCATTAATTCAAATGAATGGCATTCTCTAGGATAAGACTTATTATCAAATAATCTTCTATACATAAGGAACTCATTACTTGGAATTGCTCCTTTTAATAATCTACACAAAAAATGATTAACTTTTGGTTTCAATATTATTTTCTTAATCAAATACCATGAGTAATCTTCCACATCTTTTTCCGACGATGCTTTGAAAGCCAATGCTGCTAGAGATTTACAAGATATCATGAATTTGAGCTCCATTTAATCCGATAATAATGTAAAAAAGTTTTATTTTGTTACATATTCTTGACCGATTCCTCATCAAAAAATTTATTCGACTCTACAAAATCCCAATTTCCATTCGAATTAAGTTTATCCACTGTGATATCGACATCCAGTTCAATAAATTTAAAGAGGGGGTAATTGGTAGATGTAGACCATTGAAAACTCAAACATAAAAGCAATAAAGTAAATGACACCAGATTATATAAAGACCTATCAATCTGACATTACCACAAAGTGACTTTTAAGAATTTAATAAATATAATTGTATCTATTTTCCACCTTACAATTGTTTCAAAAAACTTTGCATCATGTAGGATAATTTTCCATCTAGAAGAGCATCCCTTTACCTTCCAAGTGAAGCCTTCTCGCTCCATGGTAGGAATCAAACTCATTTCATTCTCTCAATATTTTTCCCATATTTTCATAGCAGTGGATTAGATTTTTACGATTGATCAATGAACAGCTTTGGTTCGTCAATAAAATGGTTCCATGCAAATCTTCCAGGTCGTCCTGGAAAGGACCAATTGAAGAGAAATCTGAATGAATTCCACAGATGATAAAATTCCTCCAGAGAACCCATTTGTTTCTTTCTTTACAAATAACCTTCCATGTTACATAATGAATACTTTGTTACCAATTTTGAAAAGGCAAACTTATAAACAAAATATCTCATGTTAAATTTGATATGAAGTTTTCGTAGTCTGGAGTCTAATTTTCCTGAAATGTTATACACACAAGAGCAAATCCTTCTAAAATTGTTAGGAGATAACAAATTGAACAATTGTTTGGATAAAATTAAGTTGCACAAATTAAATCATTCAAATAGCAACTATTACAATCTTCATTTTAATAATAGATGTACTAATCCTTAATAAAGAATCAATACATTTTTTAAGAATTTAATAAATATAATTGTCATTTTCCATACAATTGTTTCAAAAAACTTTGATATGAATAATTTTCCATCTAGAGATCCCTTTTTCTTAAAAATTCTATTTTTCCTTTGATAATTTTTATTGCAATGAATTTGGTTCAAATCTACTAGGTAAATGACTAAGAGAAATCAAAATACGGCCTCCTTTGTTTCTTTCTTTATAACCTTTTTTTTACTTTGCATTTTGCTTACATATTCATTTTATTCAATATTACCATAAGAACTAATAAATGAGTCAATTTAAAGATATGAAGAGATAAAAATTCTTGGTCATTAACAAAATAATTTTTTTTTGCAACATATTCATTTTATTCAATGCCTTCTTGGTCATTTTTTAAAATTAGAAATGGTTAGCCTTCTCAAAGCAATCTCCACACCAAGATAATTTTATTCATTTACACACTTGAATCACAGAAGCTGATAAAACTTTTTTCTTCTTCTTCTTCTTATCTGACTTGCTAAATATAATAATAATAGATTTATCCATATTTAAGCTTTGCCCAGACCAACAACAATAATTTTTAATAATTTATTTCACCATATGTATACTTCTTTTATTAGCTTTAGAGAATAATAGAATGTCATTTGCACATAGTAAATGAGAAATCCTTTATTTATGAGTAGAAATTTTGATTCCAACATCCCCTCATCTTTTAAAGAAATGAAAAGTCCATATAGGTTGTTAGACCTAATGCAATTGTCCTAAGGCTAACTAAGAGGTAAGGATGAATTGGTAATTTAAAAATCTTCCTCTTGAATAAAAAACTTATTATAAAATTATGTGCACAATTTATGTTTTTCCAAAACAAAACATTTTCAACCACAAAATTAAAATAAAAAAGCTGAAAAATAAAAAGAACACAATGATTTATAGTGGCTCGATCCAACTAGACCTACATCCACTCCCTGAAGACTCCCTCTTTAAGTATTGCACAATTACCAAAGTGACTCTCCTTTTCCTCCCATAGCAAGGTGGAGAAGCCTTTACAATTATTCTCACTTCCACCAATCCCCGGTGCAGCAAAGTACCATCATTCTTTAACACCATCTAAGTATCAGTAGAGTATCGTCATCCTTTCACACCCTCCAAGTGTTGGAAGAGTACCATCATCCTTTCACACCATCCAAGTATCGGTAGAGTACTGTCATCCTTTCATACCCTCCAACTGTTGATAGAGTACCATCGCCCTTTTACTCTTCTCCAAGGGTTGGTAGAGAACTGTCTTCCTTTTACACCCTTCTAGTGTTAGTAAAGATTTAGATCTTCTTCAAAGATCTTCTCACAAGCAGCTCTGAAGAAGTAGGGAAGATGATTGATAGGACTTACAAAGAGATTCTCACCTTTGGGCAATCTTGTGAACCCTTCACAATTTCTACATGAAAATCTCTCTCCACACTCTCAAAACACTCTCCTAATCACTCTCGCACTTTTGCTGTCAATAAAAAAAAAAAAAAGAATGATTCATATAAAGTCAATTTTAAGGACCTTATGTATGAAAGACACAAAAACATTATCCATAAAATTAAAAATTTTAATTTTGAGCATCCACGATCGTAGAATATGATCGATAATCGTCTCGGACAAATAGTTAAAACTTTTCTTGTATGATCCTACACGAAATATTTTTGTATAGCCATATCATATGTATGAAATGTATATCGTATAGTATAAAAAATTATAAAAAAATTCATATTGGTTTGGACAAAAATATGCCCCCCCCCCCCCCCCCCCCCCCCCAATTTTGAACTATGGATGTCGTCTATACGAACTCCAGATCATCACTGATGAATAGTTGAAAAATTTTACCTATTCGTATGGATGAAATTGTTTGCATCATTTTTGTACTCTGCATGTCATCTGTATGAAGTGAACTTCGTATAATATGAATAGTACTTATAAAATTTTCCACCCATTATTCCATTAACTTCTTTATGGAGGAAATAATTGAACAAATTATCCCGAATAATATGACATCGTATAGTATGATTAGTTTTAAAAAAATTAGTAAGTTTTAACACTCCCCTAATTTGTGTATACACGATTACCCAATTATGATCATATTCTCTCAGACTAAATAAAATTGTAAGTTTCTAGTGAGAGAAGATGTGGTATTTTCTAGTGAGAGAAATTTCTATTTTTTTAAATCTTTCAAGTCCGACATTTTGGGGCTGCCAACTCGTTCATGGTGGTGGATACATTGACGGCCACTGCTACCGCTAGAAGTCATCCATGTCGACTCCACCTAATAATCTCATTGATCAGCTGAGATCTTCTTCGCAAATTCAAATTCTAAATTCGATTTCGCCCGGTCCACTAGTGATCAAAGAACTAGTCGATAATTTTGTGAAGAAATCAACACCGGTAACTAGTAAAGGGAAGGAAATTAATGAAGATGTTCAATTCAAAACTCCAAAGAAGATTGAGAAGATTAATGTGATAAATAGATCTAATGATTTTGAAGCTTCATTGTCTTAAAAAATGATTCTATTTGTCAAAGATTTTAGAAATGGCATCATCAGAGAAAACTCTATCTATGTAAATATGGATAATTGTAGTCATGCTGAATGTAGAAATGCTCAAGAAGTGATGATTAATGTATTTAAAGAAAAGGAGGAAAATCCATGTGAGAAATGTCCTAATATCAAAATAAAATTTACAAGTGGTGAATCCATCCTTTCTGCACAGATGGGCTGGCTATTAACTTGTTTGCGCCATCTATTAAATCAAATTATGAGGAACTTCGTAATCAAATTGTGGCAAAAGTGTTTGGAAGCAACATTACGAATTATGTCATTGCTGATGAGTTGCGCTGACAATAGTCATAGTTTGGAAAGTTTCAATTAACCACTCTTGGTCTTGGTTGGGTTCTACGTTCTTTTTCTTCTATGGAAGATATGGAAGGA
This sequence comes from Dendrobium huoshanense, assembly GCA_016618105.1. Lineage (NCBI taxonomy): Eukaryota > Viridiplantae > Streptophyta > Magnoliopsida > Asparagales > Orchidaceae > Dendrobium > Dendrobium huoshanense. The sequence goes on from CM028343.1 coordinate 57,781,515, forward strand.
GTTTTATAAGGCGGTCCTTGGTTCATTCATGGCCATATTGTTGGGCTAGACAAGTGGACTGCTAATTTCTCACCTACTTCACTGAAGGGTTTGTCTTCTCCAATATGGGTAAGGATGCCCCACTTACCGCTTTACTGTTGGGATGACATTAACATAACTCGTATTGCTTATATGGTTGGTACTCCCTTATTTTTTATGGAAATATGTTCTAATGGAGTAAGAGGGAATTTGCTAGAGTTTGTGTACGTGTGGAACTAGATAAACAACTTCTATTAGGATTTTGGGTAGAGTGAACAGAAGGACGCTTCTTCCAAAAATTAGAATACAAAAAAGTTTCTAATTTTTGGCTTCAAGTGCGGGAAGATTGGACATCTAATTGAAGATTGTGAAGTGGGAAGAAATTTGGTTAATTAAATTAATTCAAACTCAAATTGTCAAGATCAATGCATTGGAAACAAGGATAATAGGAACCCCCCTAAACTTGAAGATTTTACAAATTCTAAATATTATCCTAAATTCATGAAATCCCTTAGAAGACAATCATATGGAAGAGAACATAGGAATATTTTTCCTAATGTTAAATGTAATAATTGTGGATTTTTGGGACATATAGCTCACACCTGTACTTTGAAGATGAAATCTAATTTGGTGTGGAGAACTAAGATGCATAAATCTTGACATATCATACATGCATCTGATTATAAATTTCTTAAAGGTGAACCCAAACTTGTTTGGGTTCCCAGGTCTAACATTTGAGAATTTTGCAGGATTGCTCTCACACAAGACCTCGTGGGAGCATATGGTACCTGGACAGCGGATGTTCAAAGCATATGACTGGAGATACTGCTCAATTCATAATGCTAGAAGCCAGGAGTGGAGGCAAGGTTACACTTAGAGATAATACTACAAAGAAAGTGATTGGATCAGGTATGTTTGGAAATTTGAAAAACATTTTCATAGACAATGTGTTATTAGTTGAAGGCTTAAAACATAATTTGTTAAGCATAAGTCAGCTGTGTGATAAGGGCTATAATGTAAAATTTTTTCCTACTAGCTGCATAATAAGCCTAAATGAGAAAAATGTTTTAAATGGAAAAAGGGTAAACAATGTTTACATGCTAGATTTAAATTGTATTCAATCTCCTAATGCTTTTTGTTTGAAAATTGTTTCTGATAAATCATGGCTTTGGCATAGGAGACTTTGTCATTCTAGTATGAAAAATCTAAGGAGAATTACCCAAAAGAACTTAGTGAGAGGTATACCAAAACTAGACTTTACTAAGGCCACCTTTGTGATGCATGTCAATTAGGAAAATAAGTGAAGTCCTCTTTTAAGTCTAATAAGGATCTTAGAACTAGTAAACCATTGGAAATTCTTCACATGGATCTTTTTGGACCTGTAGGAACTGTAAGTCTAGGAGGGAAGGTGTATGGTTTTACTATAGTGGATGATTTCTCAAGATTCACTTGGGTTAGATTTCTTTTTCATAAGAGTGAATCGTTTGAGGAATTCAGAAATTTTTCTACTTGGATTCAAAGGAAATTAGGGAGTGAAATAATTTCTATATAAAGTGATCATGGAGGAGAATTTCTGTAAAGAAAAAGGGATTGATCACAATTTTTCTGCACCTAGAACCCCTCAACAAAATGGTGTACTTGAAAGAAAAAACAGAACATTAATAGAAGCCACCCGAGCAATGTTGGCAAAATACTCACTTCCTAGATATTTTTAGGCTGAGGCGGTTAGCACTGCATGTTATGTTCAGAATAGGATGAATGTAAGATCAAATTTAAATAAAACACCCTATGAGTTTCTAAAAGGTAGAACACATAACTTGTCTCATTTTCATGTTTTTGGTTGCAAGGTATTCATTCATGACAATGGAAAATCTGCCTTAGGAAAATTTGATCCAAAATCAGATGAAGGAATTTTTGTTGGATATTCAAGTGTTGGAAAATCTTATAGGGTATTCAACAAAAGAACTTTAGTCATTGAAGAAATCACACATATTGTATTTGATGAATCTAGAAATTTGGAAGAGCCAAATGTTGTTGAAGAAGAGATTGAAGAAAACTCCCAGAAGATTGATAGATTAAATTTGGAAGAAAATATGGAAGAGAATTTGGAAAGAGAAAATCCTTTGGCTAGAGATTTGAGATTTTCTAAAAACCACCCAAGAGAATTGATTATAGGTGAACCTAGTGAGGGTGTTAGAACTAGGCTGGATTAAATAAGGAAGTCAATCATTCAGCCTTTATTTCAACAATAGAACCCACTAATATTGATCAAGCACTTTCTGATGAATTTTGGATATTGGCCATGCAAGAAGAGTTAAATCAATTTGTAAGAAATAAAGTTTGGGAATTAACTACAAGGCCAAAAGATCAAATTGTTGTTTGAACCAAGTGGGTGTTCAAAAATAAAATGAATGACTCAGGAGTAGTCATTAGAAATAAGGCTAGATTAGTTGCTAAGGGATATAATCAAATTGAAGGAATTGATTTTGAGGAGACTTTTGCCCTTGTAGCTAGACTTGAAGCAATTAGGGTTTTATCAGCCTTTGCCTGTTTTAAAGGTTTTAAATTATTTCAAATGGATGTCAAGAGTGCCTTTTTAAATGGGGTAATTGAGGAAGATGTTTTTGTAGAAAAACCTCTAGGTTTTGAAAATTCTAAATACTCAAATCATATTTTCAAGTTAAAAAAGGCATTATATGGATTGAAACAGGCACCTAGGGCTTGGTATGAGAGGTTGAGCACCTTCCTACTTGAAAGATCTTTTGAAAGAGGAAGTGTGGATACAACTCTCTTTTTAAAGAAATTTGGAAAGGATATACTCATTGTTCAAATTTATGTGGATGACATCATCTTTGGATCTTCAAATAAAAATCTTTGTGATGATTTTTCTAAAACAATGAGTAGTGAATTTGAAATGAGTCTAATGGGAGATTTAAATTACTTTCTAGGATTTAGCATTAAGCAACTTGAGGAAGGTACATTTCTTAGTCAAACTAAATATATTAATGACATCCTCAAAAAATATGAAATGGACAATGCTAAACCTGTTAGTATACTAATGAGTTCCTCAGTTCAGTTGGATAAGGACCTTAAGGGAAAATCTATTGATCAAAAGAAATTTAGAGGGATAATTGGATCTTTACTTTACTTGACTGCTAGCCGACCAGATATTATATTCAGTGTTTACTTATGTGCTAGATTTCAATCAGATCCAAAAGAATCACATTTGACAGCAGTGAAAAGGATTTTAAGATATTTACTAGGAACTCAAAACTTATGGATTTGGTATCCTAAGTTTAGCTCTTCATTTGAAATTATTGGTTACTCAGATTCTGACTTTGCAGGCTGTAGAGTGGATAGGAAAAGCACTTCTTGAACATATCAATTCATTGGAAATTCATTAGTTTCATGGTCTAGTAGAAAATAAAATTCAGTGGCACTATCTACTGCAGAAGCAGAATACATTTCCTTAGGAAGTTGTGTGGCACAAGTACTTTGGTTAAAACAATAGTTGATTGATTTAGGATTAACTATAGGCACTATTTTATTACGATAATACTAGTGCTATTTGCATTTCCAAAAATTCTATTTAACATTCTAGAACCAAACACATTGACATAAGGCATCATTTCATAACAGATCATGTATCCAAGGGAGAAATTGAACTCACACATGTTTCAATTGAAAATCAACTTGCAGATATTTTTACTAAACCTTTAGCCTTTGATACCTTCAGTACATTAAGAACAATGCTTGGTGTTATTGATTTGAATGCTTAAATAAAAATATTTTTGCAACATTGATATTTATGTTTTCTTAGTTTATTTGTCTTTGATTTTTATTTTGAATTTTGTGATTTTTGAGTGTTTTTATTGAGTTTATTTTATAGTCTGTGGTTTTGTCTTTATTTTCTGTGTTTTGAATGTTTTGTTTGTTTTTCTTCAATAAAAAATTCAAAAAAACAAAAATGTGTGGAAATCATCCGGGATGAAATTTTTCGTACTGGACGATGTATTGTTTTAAACTTTAGTGTATTTTCTTTTGTATTGATATTATGAAATGATCATGTATTCCTTTTCATAAATATCAATATATGTTGTAGTTGATATTGATTTTGGATTGTTTTTTAAATGTGTTTAGTTCTTTTGAATTTCATTAGTCTTTTTAATCCTAATTGTGCTTAAATTAGATTGTGATTTGAGATTAATTACATTAGAAAATCTTGTCTTTCTAATTTTAAAATTTGTATATAACTTATCATAATTAGAATTTTTAATCTCATGTCTATTCATTTAGACTACATAAAAGTTAATATTATTATTACAATTTAGATGTTTTCTTATTTTATATTTTTTTGCTAAAGTGATATTTATGCACTTAAAAAAATTTGAAATTTTAGATTATTGATCTTCGAAAGAATTGGTTTCAATTACTCTTGAAAATTGTAAAAAGAGTACTAAAATCAAAAGGAATGCGCAAATGTTCGCAAATATGAAAAAGAAGCACAAAATTAGTCCAATGTCAAAAGATGCACAAAAATGTGCCAAAAATTTGAAAAAGATGCGCAAAGCGCCACATGTGGTAATTCTCTTCTTTCCAAATTCTTTCATTCTCTTAATTCAAATTGATCTTATGTTCATTTATATTCTATTGAACTTTGAAATATAGAATTTTTATTTATCTCTCTCTTGTAATGATTTTCTATATTCAAATGTCTAAATTGAATCATGTTTTTGATAAATTCTTCTTACTTACAATGTTATATCACTTCTTAAATTCTATGAATTTCGATGATTTATCTAATATTATTAGTTTTAGATTGCATACCTTATGTCAATCACCATTTAGATTAAATTTTTAAATGAATTTCATATAATTACTTACATTTCTTGTCTATTTCTTCTTCACTTTTTGTTGTTGTCAAAAAGGGGGAGAAATTATTGTGTTTGTATGTTTTGTTTGTTTGCATTTTGAATTGCATTTTGATGACTTTTGTTAAAAAAAAAAAAATTTAAAAAAAAACAAAAATATTGTTCTATGCTTCAAAAATGCCTCCTTATTTTCATGTATTCATCAATTCAGGGGGAGTTAAGGAGATTTGTTTAAATTGAAATCATACAAACAATAATTATTTTGCCATCATCAAAAAGGGGGAGATTGTTAAAATAGTTGCTATTTGCATGCTTTAGATTTTTGCAACTTGTATGGTTTTGATGATTCCAAACATTATTGTTCAAATGTGTAGTTATCTCCTAACAATTTTAGAAGATTTGTATTTGCTCTTGTGTGTACTAACATTTCAGGAAAAATAAAATCCAGACTACGAAGACTTCAAATCAAATTCAGAATGAGATACTTTGTAAAATTTGAAGTTTGCACTTCTTTGAAATTAAATTGAAAGGGAGTGATTGTAATTGAGTGAATAAAAACATACACATACACATAAGGATATCATAAAATTTTATACTGATCGTACTGGATGATATCCGTTCGTACGGGACGATCAGACAGTTATCTCCTATTGAGCACATAAAACGAATATGAACTGGCTTGAAAAAATTTTTTAAGTCCTATTCGTCCGGGACGAAATTAATTATCGTCAAGGACGATCTGGTCTCTGTATAATTTTCGTCCATACGAAATTAATTATCGTCAGAAAACGAGTTGCTCTCTGTAAAATTTTTGTCTAGATGAAATTAATTATCGTCCAGGATGATCTGGTCTCTATATAATTTTCGTCCAGACGAAATTAATTATCGTCAGAAAATGAGTTGCTCTCTTTAAAATTTTCGTCCAAAAAAAATTAATTATCGTCCAGGACGATCTGGTCTCTGTAAAAATTTCGTCCAGACGAACCAATTTTCATCCAGACGATTAATTGACTTAGAATAGTTTTTAGCAGTTTTCTAGAAAGACCTAGTAATAACCGTTCGTACCGGACGAACTTAGTTTGTACGGGATGATCAGCTGTACGAAGACATTTCGTACACATATTCAAATAGGGTCATTTTAAATTGTTTAAGTAAAATCGTCCAGGATGATCCACGATCGTACGGGACGATCCACTGCATACATAATTGAAAACTTGCAATTTTTGGATAGTTTTTCTTGTCTTTTGTATAAATAGTCCAAATTAGACTGCCACCCAATCTTTTTGTCATTTGATCTTCGTGCCTCTTGAGAGAATAGCTAAGGAGAGAGTGTGAGAGTGCATTCAAAGGAGAATTCCTACCACTGGAGCGTGAAGGCTTCACTTGGAGTTCAAAGGTAAAAATCTCTACTTGTGAATTGGGATTACTTCACTCTTTTCTTTCTTCCTTCTAGATTTCTTGTGAGAAGATCTTTCAAGAAGATCCAGTTCGCTGCCGACACTTAGAGAGTGTGAATAGCCAAAAGGGTCTCTTTCTACACTTGGAGAGTGTGAATAGCTATAGGGTTCTCTGCCCACACTAGGAGAGTGTGAAAGGACGGAAGGGTTCTCTGCCCACACTAGGAGAGTGTGAAAGGATGGACGATTCTTTCCCAACACTGGGGATTGTATAAAAGGATGATGGTTCTCTGCCGCACTGGGTAGTGGTGAAAAGAGTGTGTTGTAAAGGCTTCTCTGCCTTACTGTGGGTGCAAAAGGAGAGTCACTATTGGTATTAGTGCAATACTCAGAGGGTGCCTCTGGGGAGTGGATGTAGGTCTGGTTATAGACCGAACCACTATAAATCTGTTGTCATTTACTTTACAGTTTTTACGTTTCCGCATTTTATTTTTAAGTCTTAAAAACTCTGTGGTTGAAAAACATTTTCTACAAAACTTAAAAGAAACAATTTTTATTTCGGTTCAACATAATTTTAAAAGAGGGCTTAAAATTTTTAAACTACCAATTCACCCCCCTCTTGGTAGCCTTTGGGACATTAACTTAGGTTTAACAACCTAATTACTAGACTCAACAATAAGTAGTAGGCAAACAATGAAGCATTTATTCACTTTTTATGTATTCATTAATTCCCTACCTAAAGTATGCAAGGAGGTGACTATTTGAGCGAAATATGTGTACATATCAATGATGGATTTATCTGGTCTTATATGAAATAGTTCATAACCATGCAATCAAATTTTTAATCTAGATTATTTCACTTCAGTTGTCCCATCATACATGATACAAAGTCTATCTAAAATATTTTTTCCAGTTTTACAGGTAGAAACATGCATATAATCTTTAGATTTAAGTGCACAGAAAAAATTGTTCGAATATTTGGCATTTAATAGAACTAAGTCTCATTCTTTTAATATCCAGTCAGCAAACAATGTTTCTGTTCTAATACCATCTATAAGTCTAGTTGGCCTAGTGTATCCTTCATGTATGAAAATCAACATGTTATAATCAAGCGATTAAAGAAAAGTTGATATTTATGTTTTCTAAAAATGAAAAGGGATGTTATCAAACAATAAGGGTCTAGTGATCAAATACCCTTCAGGTGTGTTAAGGTTTTCAAAAGTAGCTATAATCAATTTTCAAAAAGTAATCTAAAATTTAAAGTTGAAATTAGCTCTGATACCACTCTAAATGTTTGTATAGGTTATTAACATAACACAATTATCCAAAGGCTAATCAATAGGAGGGGTGAATTGGTAATTTAAAAATCTTCATCTTGAATAAAAAACCAATTATAAAATTATGTATAATTTTATATTTTTTCAAAATGAAACTTTTTTAACCATAAAATTAAAATTGTATAAAGGTAAAACAACACAAAGATTTATAGTGGGTCGGTCCAACTAGACCTATGTCCACTCTCTGAAGACTCCCAATTTAGGTATTACACTATTACTAAAGTGACTCTCCTTTTGCTCCCACAGCAAGCCGAGTAAGCCTTTACAATTACCATCTCTTCGACTAATCCCATATGTGGTAGAGTACTATCATCCTTTCACACCCTCCAAGTCTCAGCAGAGTACCTTCATCCTTTCAAACCCTCCAAGTTTCAGTAAAGTACCGTCATCCTTTTAAAGTTATCTATGAGTTAGTAGAGAACCGTCATCCTTTGACACCCTTCTGGTGTTAGCAGAGAATTGGATAATTTTCAAATATTTTCTCACAAGCAACTTTGAAGAAGTAGGGAAGAGGATTGACAAAACTTACAAAGAGATTCTCACCTTTGGGAAAGCCTTTTGAACCCTTCATAATTTTCACTTGAAAATTCTCTCTCCACACTCTCAAAACACTCTCCCAATCACTCTCACACTTTTACTGTCAAGGAAAATGATGAAGGATTTCGTCCGGGCCGATATGAGTAAAAACAAAAATTCTAGGTCTCTCAAGTGTGTGTGTGAAGGGTTACATAGCATCAGTCTCTTTGACTTTTACAAGTAGACTCAAAAGGTGAAAATCAAATGTACAGACTGCTCAACCCTAAACCTACGCAATACTTAACTTGGCTCCTTGATCGTCCGATCTTCGATTCCTGAAAAGTTAGAAGCAACAAGTAGTCCACGATAAATAGTGTTTGTCAATCATCAAAACATAATTCATGAAAAATAAATTTGCAACAATCTCCCCCTTTTTGATGATGGCAAACACAAGTAGGAAAAATTAAACAAAAATAGGTTCATTAGAAAATCAAAGTTACAACAACTTTTTCCTACCACACCCTATCCTACTCCCCCTTTTTTCATCACAAAAAGAGGGTCCAGAAACAATAGAAAAACATCACATAAGACTAACAAGCAAACTACAAAAAGACAAGAAACAACAACACAAAGCACAAACTAAAAGAACGAGGGATCCTGATCATCAGATGGAGGTGGTGGAGGTGGCTGCTGAAAGTAACTAGCAAGCGTGGTCAACTGAGCATTAGACCAGGCGATGTCCTGGTCATGCTGTTGCTGCTGGTCAGTAAGAAAACTGTCAAATCGGGCTAAATCCTCGGCGCGGTGATGCTCGTAACGGGCAATGTCCTCAGAGTGTTGCTGCTCCGGGGCAGCAACATAGGCGTCAAACCGAGTCTCCCAACGATCAAATCTCTCAATCAACTGATCAACCGGTGAGTGCTGGTGGAGTGGAACAGGGTCAGGAAAGGGAGCTGGAGCGGGAGCCTCCTCCTCTCTAGCCCCCTGAGGTTCTTCAGGGTGGAGACGAGTACTGTGAAGGGTGCTGAAGGAATTGTTTGAGTAGAAGGGAGTTGGGAGGTTTGGTGGATTGGGATATTAAAGTTGGTATTTAGTTTCAAGAACATAGGCTATGATGTGTCGTAAGGCTAGATTTGGTTTCCTTTTGTGGCCTGGATCGTGAATTGTGGTTAGGTGATCAATGTATCAAAAAATTAGGTCCGCAGTGTTGATTTCCCTATGAGCCATGATGTAGAAGGTAGTGAGGGAAAGTAGAGGGGTGATGTGGACTCGGTCGCCGGCTTTTGGAATGACGGAGGTGCAAAGGACATGTTGGATTGTCCTAGCATCTCTGACTAAAGAGCTAGTCTCTCCAACATGGTAAGGTACATTGGTCTGGCGAAGAAAGTGATTTGCCGTGGACCAATCAAAATCAGGGTCAGAGGAGATTATGTGCAGCTTATCTCCGGTGGGGGATAGCTGTAAAAGATCAACACAATCCTGATATGTGATTTCGACAGGGCGTCAATTCACATAGGAGGTCAGGGCTGTGAAGGTAGGGTTGATGCGAAGGTTTGCAAAAAATTCTAGAAGAAACTCTGAATTGAAAGGGAAAATAAGAGACAGAATGAAGCAAAGGGAGGTGTGAGCGAAAAGATCCATTACCAGGTAAGAGATGTGGACAGGATTGATGATTCTGGAGACAGTGATTCCACACTCTTTGTAACGATGATAGGCGGCTTCATCTTATGCTTCCCGGAAATGAGGGTCAATCCTTGCCCTCGAGGAACTTCCAGAAGTCTATCGGGCACGTTTCCCACCAGCCATTGAGAGCACTTAGCAAAGAACACAAGAGGATAAAGGGTTGGAAGTGAAAAACCATGGTTGGAACGTCCTAAATTTAAAGAAACGGCCATATCGTCCTGGCCGATCGCAGAATCGTCTAGGCCGATATGGTTCAATAATTACGTACAGGCCGATTGGTCAAAAAGGCGGTCCAATCGTCCGGGCCGATCAGATATCGGCTAGGCCGATTAGACACAGGCTATCAGCCCGAGGAGTCAGTCCGGACGACCGTTGAAAAAGCAGATCGTCCGGGCCGATTAGGTGTATCGTCCAGGATGATGCACAATAATAGATCGTACCGGCCAAATTTTAAAACGATTTAAATGCTTGCCACGTGTATCGTCCAGGACGAACAGTGGATCGGCCCGGCCGATTGTCCAATAATGGATCGTCTGTGGCCGAATTTAAAGATCAAAACATGCTGACATGTGGATCGTCCAGGACGGTCTAGTGTATAGGCCAGGACGATGCACATAGAATGCATCGGCCAGACAAATATACTATCGGCCAGGACTATCACCATGAGTTCGATCAAATCGTCCGGGACGATATAATATCGTCCAGGACGATGAATTGCAGCAAGCACAGAAAAAAGATCAGCAGATGGATTTTGAACAGAATTTTTCATATCGGCCAGGACGATAGAAATATCGGCCAGGCCGATGTGACTTGAATTTGAAATCAAGAAAAGAATAGTGATGTTCAAGAACCTCAAAAATAAAACAAAAGAAAAGACAGTCAAAGACACAGAAAAATAAAAACAACACAATGAAAACCAAACACCGAACATTTTTGGATTTTAATTTTTCTATTTTTTTTTTATGGAGGCATCATATGATAATTCTTTTCACACATTAAACTTTTAAAGTTCCAAGAGATCAAGAGGTTTAACAATTCCCAATCAGAAGAAGGTAGAAAAACTGATTCCGTTAACCCTAGATCGGACATCCTTCAGGGTACAAAATTCTCTTGGAAAAACAGAGGCCTAACTCGGAATAACAAAATAGGATAAGAAGATCCATTCAAGACTTGTTTACAACTAAAATATCTCATAAATAATAAACCAAAATAATTTTTCTCAATCATGGAAATTGAAATCAAGTCTTTGAAAGTATCACATAATCAATGAGTTTTCAAAGTTTTAAGAGTTTTACAAAAGAGATGATAGCTTGCAATTAGTGGACTCATTTTATGCCTCTTGTCACTTTTAATGGCTCTTTGAGCATCTTTTGATTTCTGATACACTTTTGTGTATATAGCTTTCTTTTCAATTTGGCTTCATTGGCCTCTTTCTTTTTTTAACTCTTGCAAGCTAGAAACTCTTTAATATACCCTTAAAGAAAAAGACTTAGTTGTGAGTATATCCTCTAAATATTAGAGAATAGGAGCTCTCTTTCTAACATAGGGAAGAACAATCCACAACACAAAATCAAAATCACGTGATAAATGCAATGGCAAGATTTTAAAAGCTTGAATGATATCAAGAATTTTGACTATTATGCATAAGATAATTTAATGTAAGAAAAAGATCTTAGATGAAAAGCCATTTATTAAACTGAGTTTAGACTTTTGTTTTAGAGAAGAAAATCATGCCACTAAACAAAGTCAGAAGAAGGAAAAACATCAACAGTTTACTCCCTTTAACCAATTTAAAAAAGCTAAACCCTATCTCCAAAACTCCAATATTTAAAAGCTTGAAAAGTTTCATCATATGGAAGGCCAAAAATAAAGAACAATGTGAAAAACAAAAAAAACACAAAAATAAAAAATAAAGCAGATTAAAAACAACACAAAGTGAGCACAAAAACTAGCACAAACAAATAAAATAAAAGACACACAAAAGTTAAAGATTTCAAAAAATTGATAAAGCAGCGGATTTAAGCAATTTTGAGCTGCGAGCCTCCTTAGGTCTAGTTATGTTATGCTCCCACGAGGTCTTTGGTGAGAGCAGACCTGCAAAACTCAACAACAGTCAGATTTAGGAACCCAAATAGGTTTGAGCTCCTTCTTAGGAAACGTAGAGTGCAATGCAGATGTGGTATGCTTTGAATCATGCATCTTAGGTCTCCACACCCAATGTGTACTACGGTGAACTGTGCAAGTGTGTGAGATATGTCCTAGCATGCCACAAGAAAAATATTGAATTCCAGGAAAAGGTTTTCTTAAATGGTTTGGGTAAAAATGCCTCTTCCTAGGTTCTGGCTTTTGATTAGTAGTTGGTGTCATCCTAGCTTTCTTACATGTTTCCAAATCATTTTGAATTCTCAAGTTAGTTCTTTTTAATGCATCATTCTCAATCCTCAAATTTTTCTCAATCTCTTTAGATTTCTTAAGATCATCCTTAAGTGAGGTGTGTGAAGCTTTTAATGCATTAATTTCATCAACTAATTCTAAATGCTTCTTGTTTAATTCATCAAATTCATCAAGGAGAGCCATGTGATTTGAATCAATCGTTGCATGATCTTTGAGAAAAACTTCATGCTCTTTTTGTAGATTTGAATATTCTAATTTTAGGCTAGCATGAGTTTTCTTAAGTTTTTTGTATGTTGTATGGATTTTTTTCACAAATTTCAAACAATTCATCATAGGTTGGTTTGCATACCTCTTTCTCATCACTTTGATTTTCTCCCATGAAACACAAGTTTGTAGTCTCTTCCTCTGGTTCAGTCTCAGAGGAATCAGTACCAGATTCTGCCCAGAAACCTCTTTGGATTTTCTTCTTCTCCTTCCTAGACTTAGCTTTCTCCTCACCTTTTTCCTTTTCTTTGCTTGAATGATCTTGAAGTGTAGGACAATCGGCTCTCACATGTCCAGGTTTCCTGCATTCAAAACAAACAACATCAGAAGATCCTTTAATATGTTTGTGATCCTTACCTTTTCTCCAACTTTGATGATGCTTTTGTTTCTTCCTTAGAAAGCTTTTGAATTGCCTTGTGATGAAGGCAATTTCATCGCTTTCAGACCCGGAAGATTCAGAATCCGATTTGTGCACCTTCAATGCAATTGTTTTCTCCTTTTTCTTCTCACCTGCATCAAGATTTCTTTGATTCACCCCTTGCTCGTAAGCAATGAGTGAGCCAAGCAAGTTATCAATAGAATAGGTGTTCAAATCTTTTTATTCAGTGATGACAGAAATTTTGCATCATAAGACGAAGGCAAGCATCTCAAAATATTGTTAACTTTTTCATAGTTCGAAAGTTCTTTTCCTAGTGCATGCAATGAAGTAGCAATCTGAGTAAACCTAGTGTACATGTCAGAAATTGATTCATGAGGTTTCATACGAAAACGTTCGTAGTCATGCAAGAGAATGTTTAAACGGGATTGTTTAACTTCATTAGTGCCTTCATAAGTGATGCACAATTTATCCCAAATTTCTTTACCAGTTTTGCAATTTGAAACACGCATGTAATCCTCAGATTTCAAAGCACAGAAAAAACAATTCAAACATTTATCATTTAATTGAGCTAAATCTCGTTCATCAAAAGTCCATTCGGTAAAAGCAACTTCAGTTTTAAAACCATTAATTTTATGAGAAGGTGGAGAATAACCTTCTTGAATAAGCATCCACATGCGATAATCAGTAGAATGTAAAAAAGTTGACATGCGAGTTTTCCAAAAATCAAAAGGTAGGTTTTCGAACAGAGGAGGTCGGGTAATAGAATACCCTTCCGTAGTGTTGCGATTCCCAAAGTTAGACATGGATCAAATTCAAAAAGTTTTCAAACTTTAATTTTCGAATCAGGCTCTGTTACCACTTGAAAGTTTGATGGGGATGTTAAGCCCTATGAACTTAGTCCCAAGCTAACCAAGAGAAGGGGTGAATTGGTATTTTAAAAAATTCTTTTCACAAAGAAAGGAAATTGCATAAACCAAATCACACCACAAAAAATAAATGCGTAATTTAAAAGTGCGGAAGTAAGAAAAGTAACACAGAAATTTATAGTGGTTCGGTCGACTCGACCTACGTCCACTCCTTGGAGGCACCCTCCAAGTATTGCCCTACAAAACGTGACTCTTCTTTAGCCACCACGGCTAGGCGGGAGAAACCCTCACAAGAACCTCCTTTTTGCCACCCCGACAAGGCAGAGAACGTATCTCCTTTTGCTTCCTCCTGAAGCTGGCAGAGAACCAAAACTAAAAGCAAAACTCCTTACCTCTACCGACCCTTCCACGGACGAGAAACTCTAGACAAAGACGACGCAGAGCGATCCTTGAAGCAACCCTTATGAGTCCCCTCACAAGCTCCCCCTCACAAGATCCTCTCTCTCTCCTCTCTCTCTTTCTCTCCTCAAGATCTTCTCAGGTCAAGGCAGCAGCCTAAGGTCTTTCAAAACGTTGAACAAGAGCTCTTAAATAGAAAAGCTTCAAAAGAGCTCATTAATTGCAAGTTGCCGACAATATCGTCAAGGCCGATACGGACATCGGCCGGGCCGATCAGTACAAATCAATGAAGATCGGCCAGAGCATCGCCCTGGATGGAAAACAGGACGATTGAAAATTGGCTTGATTGTCCAAACCGATCTAATGATCGTCCGGGCCGATCAGTTCAAATCAGAAAAAAAAATTGTCCTGACAATAGCATTGGATACGGGCTGGCCGATATTGATCATCCTGAAGTAACTTAAGGTTTTTGACTAGATCGGCCTGGCCGATCCTGCGATCGTCCAGGACGATATGATCGTATCAATCATCCTTAATTACTCCCTTGATTTCCTGAATAATTATGGCATAATTTGTGAATATCGTCCAGGCCGATCATATGATCGTCTTGGCCGATAATTTAAAAATACAGTATACCATAATTGACTATGGCGGCTACTTCTTTCTGTTTTGAGCTTTATCGTCCTGGCCGATACATGTATCGTCCAGGACGATCTGTTAATATCGGCTGCCTTAATTAAGAATCATTAATTAGACTTTCTGTTTTAAGCTGATCGTCCAGGCCGATCCAAAAATCGTCTGGGCCGATATGAGTAAAAACAGAAATTCTAAGTCTCTCAAGTGTGTGTGTGAAGGGTTACATAGCATCAGTCTCTTTGACTTTTACAAGTAGACTCAAAAGGTGAAAATCAAACGTACAGACTGACTCAACCCTAAACCTACGCAATCCTGAACTTGGCTCCTTGATCGTCCGATCTTCGATTCCTGAAAAGTTAGAAGCAACAAGTAGTCCAAGAGAAACAGTGTTTGTCAATCATCAAAACATAATCCATGAAAAATATATTTGCAACACATTATCCTTGGGGGTTCAAGGGAGGTCCACTTCTGCAATAAATCAATGTCCTCTGCCTGCTTTAGGAGAAAGCTAAAGGAGTCAGGTTCTCTGCCTAATCAGTGTCAGTGGAAAGGAAGTTTTGTAAAGGCGTCTCCGCGTTGCTATGGGAGCAAAAGGAGAGACACTGAGTTTAGTGCAATATCTAGAGTGAATCTCCAGGCAGTGGACATAGGTTGAGTTGACCAAATCACTATAAATCTTTATGTTCTATTACTACTTCTTTTTTCACATTTAATTTCCGCACTTTTCTTTGTGGTGAATTGTGGTTGTGTTTTGATTAAGAAATTTTTTAAAATACCAATTTACCCCCTCCCCCCCCCCACTCTTGGTTAGCCTTGGGCTAGTTCATAAGGGCTTAACATCCCTAACAAACTTTCAAGTGGTATCAGAGCAGGATTCATAAAAATAAGTTTGAAATTTTTTTAAATTTAGATCCATGGAAAGCTCCGGTAATCATAATACTGCGGAGGGGTATTCTAGTACCCGACTACCTTTGTTTGATAATATTCTATTTAATTTTTGGAAAACTCGCAAGTATACATTTTTTCAATTGATTGACTATAGCATGTGGATGCATGTTAAAGATGATTATTCTCCTCATTCACGTGAAATTAATGGAATTAAAGCTAAACTTTCTTTTACTGAATGAACTTCTGATGATAGAGATTTAATACAACTTAATGCAAAATATTTCAACTAATTTTTTTGTGCTTTAAAATCTGAAGACTACATGCTTTTTTCAACTTGTGCTACTGATAAATAAATTTGGGATAGATTGTGTATTATTTATGAAGTAACCAATGAAGTTAAGTAATCTAGATTAAATGTTTTGTTTCATCGCTATGAATTTTTTCATATGAAACATTCTGAATCAATTTATGACATATATACAAGGTTTACTCAAATTGTCACTTCTTTGCATGCTTTAGGAAGAGAACTTACTAATTATGAAAGAGTCAATAAAATTTTAATTTGTTTGCCTTCTTCTTTTGATGCTAAGATTACTGTAATTATTGATTCTAAAGATTTGAATACTTATTCTATTGATATATTTCTTGGATCATTCATTCCTTACGAGCAAGGGGTGAATCTAAGAAATCTGGTTACATGTTAGAAAAAGAAAGAGAAAACTGTGGCACTGAAGGCTAACAACTTGGACACTAATTCTTCCGAGTCTGAAAGCGATGATGTTTCCTTCATGTCTAGGCAATTCAAAAACTTTCTAAGGAAAAACAACAAGTATCATCCGAAATGGAAAAGTAGTAAGGATAGATAAAAATTATAAAAGTTCTGCTAATCTTATTTTCTATGAATGCAGTAAGCCTAGACAAGTTAAAGTTGATTTTCCTACACTCAAGGAGCATCAAAGAATGGAGAAGAGTAAGGAGAAACCAAAACACAGGAAGGGAAAGAAGCAGTACCAAAAAGCTTTTTAAGCAGATTCTGCATCTAACGCATTTAAAACTGAAGCTGAATATGAGACAATAAACTTGATCTTGATGGTAGATGATCATCTTGGTCAAAGTGACCAAGAAGAGGCAAGTGAACCAACCTATGATCAATTACTTAAAATTTGTGAGAAAATCCATGCATCATATAAGAAACTTAAAAATCACATGCTATCCTGTAATTGGAGTTTTTAAATTTGCAAAAATAGCATGAAATTTTACTTAATGATCATTCTATAATTGATAGCAATCACATATCGTTACTTGATGAATTTGATGATTTAAATAAAAAGCATTATGAATTAATTATTGAGCATGACTCTTTGAAAGCTTCTTACACCTCACTTGAATCTTATTTTAAAACTTATATTGAAGAATATGAGCATAGGGAGCACTATTTGAATGTTGATAATGCTAACCCAGTAAGTATACCAATGAGTTCATCAGTTCAGATGGATAAGGACCCAAAGGGAAAATCTATTGATAAAAAAAAATTACTAAAATTATTGGATCTTTGCTTTATTTAATAGCTATCAGACCAGATATTATGTTTAATGTTTGTTTGTGTGCTAGATTTCAATCGAATTCAAAAGAATCACATTTTACAGTAGTAAAAAGGATTTTGAGATATCTTTTGGGAACTCAAAACTTAGAGATTTAGTATCATAGGTATAACTCTTCATTTAAAATTATTGGATATTCTGATTCAAACTTTACAGGTTGTAGGATTGATCAAAAGAGTATATCTAAAACTTATTAATTTATTAGAAATTCTTTAACTTTTTACGGGGCTAAGAAATTTAGGGATTTCTCTAATACATTGCCTTAGGAAGTTGTGTGGCACAAGTTCTTTGATTGAAATAACATTTGATTGATTTATGATTTATAATAGGCACAATTTCAAATTTATTGTGATAACACTAGTACCATTTTGCATTTCAGAAAATCTTATTCAACATTCTAAAACCAAATATATAGACAAAAGACATCATTTTATTAGGTATCATGTAGCCAAAGGAGAAATTGAATTGAATCATATTTCAATTGTAAAGCAACATGCAGATATTCTTATAAAACCACTAGCCTTTAATAATTTTAGCACCTTAAGAACAAGGTTAGGTGTGATTGATCTTAATGCTTAGTTAAAATCTTCTGCAAACTTGATATGCTTTTATGTGTGTTTGATTTTGTTTTTATTTTACTTTTATTTTAGTTGGGAGTGTTCTAATTTTTGTTTTTGTTTTGAAAGTTTTTTAATTTCGACATTTTTCATTTGTGTAAGAATGATTGAATTTGAGAAAATTTTCTGGATTATATTTGTTCATATTATATAAAATTATTTTTGTGATGTATGAACTTTATAGCATGTCAATCATTTTTTGGGGTTGAACACATAAAATTTAGATTTTTTCCATAGATTATACTATACAATAATGTCATCATCATATACAATATGTATACATTTATTTGTATGCATGTAGATGGTTATATAGGTAGAATCAATTATTATAACGGATCGTACGTATGCACACAAATTTCTTATGTACGATCCACGTGTCATTTTTTGTGGGGGGCAAACCTAACCGTCATCTAAACTATCTTAAATAAGTAATCATCAGGACTAACACCTGTTCTATTTGTATCATTGTATGGTTAAAAAGTCTATATGAAAGTATGCCTCATAACTTGTGTGTTTACGAAAAGTAATTTCATTTTGGATGTTCTTATTCATCCATATGAATTTTTTTTCATCTTGTACGATCCCAAGATTGTACGTATGAATCCTTTTTCTTATTATACGATGGGTCATTTTTCTTTAAAAAGGAGGGCTATAAAATTCATTTCCTATCACTTCCAAATCCTTCTAGAGGCACGATCCTAGGAATGGAAAATTCTAGCAAGCACTCTAGAGTTACTAAGGGATCCTCATCCAGGGGTGGGGATGACAATTTCTTGTCTAGAGATAATAAGGATTCTTTCTATAGGTATATAACCTCCAAAATCACTCCTACAAGACTACTGATTTGAGATGAAATCCACTTTTTAGTTATGCCTCTATTTGATTCAACCTAGTTCTCCATCATTTTGACTTTGATCTATGATTATCATAGAGAGACTTTCACTATTTCCTAGCAAATATGAGATTCAGTAAGGATGAGAGTAGGATAACATCATTTGTCAAATAATAGCAGGTGGAAATCATTAAGGAAGATCTAAGAACTTTTCTTCACTTAAGGGCTCCTGGGACAAGAGCTCACATATTAACCTCTAAATTTGATTATGACTTATCTGAGATAAATAAAACTCTTAGAGGTGTCACTCAAGTCTGTCACTTAGCTACAATCTACACTTGAATCAAAATGCTAGGGTCATCCAGGATGTCTTAAGAACTTCAATAATTCCTAAGGTTGGTGATCACATAACTATGACTCCTCTTCTATCCACCATTACCTATTTGATCATGGTTGGAGAACCTAATGATTAGGCCAAACTCATCTTAGATTACATTCATAACATTTCTGAAATTGGGCTTCCTCATCATAAGAGGAAGAAAAATATTGCTCTATGACACTTAGTGACCTACATTTGAAAAGAAGTACAAGATAATTCATACTGATCATCCCGTTGAAATGCCAATCTTCTTCACTGATGCCTCTTTTCGATCTCTTTTTGGGAGAAATGAGAGTTCTAGTAAGGATACCGAGGGAGAAGGAGGAGGACCTACACCCACTCAGGGTCCTGATAAAAACTACTTTCAAGAGATGGTCTAGAGATTTGATCAGATGGAGAGTCATTTTGATCAATGTTTTAATCAAATTTAGACTCATTTAAACCATCAGGATGATATGGGGTGGATTTGAGGTCTGTTTGCATCGATAAACACGAATGTAGCTATGATGAATAGCTATTTCTAAGACTTCAACCAGCCTCCTTCTCCATATAAGGGACTTGAGAGTTTTAGATGTACTTATTTGTAGTTTTTTTTTTCAGTCCATTCTTGATGATGTGACTATGTGATAATGTCTTGTTGCGGATCTATGGTTTACGATTTTGATGATAGCAAACTTTCTTTTTCTCTATGACTGCTTTCTACTAACATTTCAGGTTCACATGATCAGGACTGTAATTTGGAACCAGCTCAAGATTGGGTAGAATAGGTCTGAGTTAGTTTGTAATTTTTTTTTCTTGAGTCTGTTGTATTTGTTATGGGACCTATTGATTTGTAACTTGGAAGATTTCCTGCTATTCCCTAAAAGATTTCTTTTTTTGGTAATATCGGCCGGGAAGATATTTATATCGTCCTGGATGATATGTCCAAAATCAAAAACTGAATTAGGGCATCCTCATTAAGGCAGCCGTCATAAACACATCGGCCTGGACGATATTCTCAATTCAGAAATAATCAACCGCCATAATCAGTTTAGGTATTCTTTATTTTAGGAAATCGGCCAGGATGTTATTTATATCGTCCAAGATGATCTAACTCAATCATACATAAATTGATCTGGTATTATTTGGAAATCATTAATGGCTGATTGATACAATCACATCGTCTAGGATGATTTTATGATCGGCTAGGATGATGGCCTGGACGATTGACTTCGGCCAGCACCAAATCAGGGCGATAATCAGGACAATTAAAATCAGTTTTAAACTAATCAACCAGAACGATCATGAGATCGGCTAGGATGATATAACCGATTTTCTTCTAATCGTCCCAAATCATCCTAGGCCGTTGAGCTGAATTTGAACTAATCGGCCAGGACGATATGCTTATTGTCCTGGACAATAATGTTGGCAACTTGCATTAATGAGCTCGTTTTGAGAGCTTCTATTTAAGCTATGGCATTGCAACTTTTGTAAGTGTCTTTGGCAGTCATAGTAGCTTCGTTCTTATGGTGGAAACTTGAAGAGAGAGCTTGAAAGGGAGAGAGGATAGGGTGGAGTTTGAGAGGGAGAAGATCCTGTGAGTGTGGGAACTCAAGGGAGTGTAGAGGGGATTCCATAGGGTTTCTCCGGCAAATTCGCACCTTAGTACCATCGGATTCAAGGCTTGTCTCGAGGTAAGTTCACCAAAGAAGAAGATCTCTTTGGTGTCAAAGGACCCGGCGACTCCGCCGCACAGGGGAAGGTGGAAGTGATTTTGTAAGAGTTTCTCCGCCTAGCTGTGTGGGCTAAAGGAGAGACACTTGTTTTAGTGCAATACTTGGAGGGTGCCTCGAAGGAGTGGACGTAGGTCAAGGTTTGACCGAACCACTATAAATTCGGTGTGTTCTTTTCTTATTATCACTTCCGCATTTATTTTTCTTCCGCACTTTGTTTGTGGTTAATTTTGGTTGGAGTTTTATCTTTGGTTTTAAAGTTTTCCAATTCACCTTTCTCTTTTAATTAGCTTTGAGCCAGTTCTATAGGGCATAACATCCATAACAAACTTTCTAGTGCCGTAAGAGCAGTTTCAAGTGGTATCAGAGCAAAGGTTTTCATAAAATAAGTTTTTAAAAGCTTTTGAATTTTGATCCAAGGCTAATCGTACTATTGTGGAAGGTTATTCAATCACAAGATCTCATTTATTTGAAAATATGTCATTTGATTTTTAGAAAACTCGCATGTCTATTTTCTTGCAATCAATTGATTTTTGCATGTGGCAAATGATTTTAACTGGTTATTCATCACCGTCACAAATTGTTAATGGAGTTAAAATTAATATTCCTTTTAGTCAATGGAACTGGGAAGAACAACTCAATGCTCAACTGAATGCAAAGTCTTTAAATTGCTTTTTATGTGCTTTAAATTTTGATGATTTTATGTTAGTATCCACGTGCACTACCGATAAGGATGTTTGGGATAAATTATACACCATATACGAAGGCACTAGTGAAATCAAGCAATACAAGTTGAATTTGTTAATGCATGATTTTGAATTATTTTCCATGAAACCTTTTGAAATAATCTTAGACATGTATACCAGATTCATTCAAATTGTAAACTATTACATGCTTTAGGAAAAAAAAATTCAAATTTCGAAAAGGTTAACAAAATTCTTCGATGTCTACTGAACAAATTTGATCATAAAGTTATTACTATTTATGAATCTAAAGATTTTAATGTATATTCTATTGATAATTGCCTACGAGCAAGGTTTGGGTCAAAGACTTTTGGATGCAGGTGAAACGATTGTTCTAAAAATTAAAGATACGAAAAAAGATTGCTTAGTTGGTGACGAATGCAATGACTTGTCAAGCAAATCACAAAGCTCACCAAAGCATAAGCAAAAGTGAAAAAAGGTAAAAGTAGTAAGGATGTCCATATTTCTTCTAACGTTATTTGTTTTTGATACAGAAAGCCTGGACATATAAAAAATGAGTGCCCTAATTTAAGAATTTTTCCTGCAAAAGAAATGGGTAAGGCGAAGCAAAATTTAAACTGGGGAAATAATGAAAAGCAAAAAATCTCATTGGCAGATCTGGTCTCTGAAGCATCAGACCAAGAAAGAGATAATGGTTAAATGACTTATTTGTGTTCTTTCCTTTTTGTTTTTTCATTTTTTTTTTATTTTTTTTTATTTTTTTTGTTTTGTGTTTTTATTTTCGTTAAATTTTTTCTCCCATCAACACACACATTCACTTTTCTAAAAATAAAAAAAATACTTCCTGATTTTTCTTGAAAACTTTGGTAAGTTGTGTTTGACTTCTCTAAAAACAGTCAAAGGAAGGAAACTCATTTATTTTTAACTCTCAATCTCTGTTTTCTAAAAAAGCTTATCCTACTTTTGATTTAAAATCTTTTTCATCTTTTAAATTGGTTTTTGAAACAAAAATTTTTAACTCCCTACATTTTATTTATCACATAGGAATTCTTTTGCAAGTTTTTGAATCTAACTCATAATTTTTTAATCAAGCAATTCGCTTTGTCACTAAGATGAGTTTTCCTTTGTTTTTAAGAATTAAGAAAGGAAGCATATTCAAAATATTGGCCAATGATGCCAGAAATAAAAGATGCGCAAAGACGTCCAAATTGAAAATATAAAATACACAAAGTGTATCAAAAGATGCACAGTGCGCCAACAAATTGTCAAGAGGCATAAAATGAGCCCACAAAGTTAATGCTTACATTCTTGTACTTCTTAAAAAGCTTAAGAAAACCCTTGATACTTTCGATACTTGAGTTTGAAAATCTTGATTCTTGATTCGAAAATTTATGCATTGATCTTCTATTAGATATATTTTATGGAAGGAGTTTTTGAAAAATTATTGCTTCTTTCTCTAATTTATTCCTTGATATAGATCTTTAATTAAAAAGTTTTTTTGCCTTTTTTAAAGAACTTGAGTTTCGATTTTCAATTTCTGAGTTTCTAACCTTTTCTGGGCTATGAGTTGTCAATCTCATTCTACTAAGTTTTTGATTAAAACTAAGAGGTAACTTCCTCATTTTAAGAATATTTATTTTTCACTAGATCAGGAAATGTTTTTATCTTTTGGTCATTTTGTTTTTTTGTTTGTGCCTCCTCTCTTTTTGATAATGTCAAAGGGGGAGAACGTATTATTGAATTTTTATACTGTTAACGTGGTTTTATCTTGTTTTTAAAAAATTAAAAATAACAAAAATATTTTTATCTCCCCTATTTTTTATAAGGGGTTATTCTAGTGAGGGGGAGATTAGGAGAAATTATATTTTTTTTAAATTCAAATTGTAATGTTTGCCATCATCAAAAAGGAGGAGATTGTTGCGGATCTATGGCTTATGATTTTGATGATAACAAACATTCTTTTTCTCTATGACTGCTTTCTACTAACATTTCAGGTTCACACGATTGGACTGCAATTTGGAACCAGCTCAAGATTGGGTAGAATAGGTCTGAGTCAGTTTGTAATCTTTTTCTTTTCTTGAGTCTATTGTATTTGTTGTGGCACCTATTGATTTGTAACTTGAAAGATTTCCTGCTATTCCCTAAAATATTTCTATTTTTGGTAATATCGGATAGGACAATATTTATATCGTCCTGGATGATATGTCCAAAATCCGAAACCTGAATTAGAGCATCCCCATTAAGGCAGCCATCATAAACACATCGGCCTGGACGATATTCTCAATTCAGAAATAATCAGCCGCCATAATCAGTTTAGGTATTCATTATTTTAGGAAATCGGCCAGGACGTTATTTATATCGTCCAGGACGATCTAACTCAATCATACCTAAATTGATATGATATTATTTGGAAATCATTAATGGTTGATTGATACGATCACATTGTCCGAGATGATTTTATGATCGGCTAGGACGATGGCCTAGATGATTGACTTTGGCCAGCACCAAATCAGGGCAATAATCAGGACGATTAAAATCAGTTTTAAACTAATCTGCCGGGACAATCGTGAGATTGGCCAGGACAATATAACCAATTTTCTTATGATCGTCCCAAATCATCCCAGGCCTTTGAGCTGAATTTGAACTAATCTGCCAGGACGATATGCCTATAGTCCTGGACGATAATGTCGGCAACTTGCATTAATGAGCTCGTTTTGAGAGCTTCTATTTAAGCTATGACATGGAAACTTTTGTAAGTGTCTTTGGCAGCCATAGTAGCTTCATTCTTATGGGGGAAACTTGAAGAGAGAGCTTGAAAAGGAGAGAGGAAAGGGTGGAGTTTGGGAGGGAGAAGATCCTGTGAGGGGGGGAACTCAAGGGAGTGTGGAGGGGATTCCACACGGTTGCTCTGGAAAACTCGCACCTTAGTACCATCGGATTCAAGGCTTGTCTCGAGGTAAGTTCACCAAAGAAGAAGATCTCTTTGGTGTCAAAGGACCCGGCGACTCCGCCGCATCGGGGAAGGTGGAAGTGATTTTGTAATGGCTTCTCCGCCTAGATGTGGGGGCTAAAGGAGAGACACTTGTTTTAGTGCAATAATTGGAGGGTGCCTCGAAGGAGTGGACGTAGGTCAAGGTTTGACCGAACCACTATAAATCCGGTGTGTTCTTTTCTTATCATCACTTCCTCATTTATTTTTCTTCCGCACTTTGTTTGTTGTAATTTTGGTTGGAGTTTTATCTTTGGTTTTAAAGTTTTCCAATTCACCTCTCTCTTTTAATTAGCTTTGGGCCAAGTCTATAGGGCCTAACATCCCTAACGAACTTTCTAGTGCCATAAGAGCACTTTCATGTCTGTGTTTTTTTCTTTCTATAGCACATATTTTTTGTTTAGATTTATATTGATGTTATAATGTTTAGATATTATATTAATTGATTTCAATGGCTTTGATGTATCTGATCTTTTTTATATCAATAAAAATTTCATGTTTTGTTGAGTTGCTTTTGTTCTTACTTTGAAATTTGAGTTTGCATGTATGAAAAGCCTGCTTTAATTAATCTCAAAAGTGTTAAAAATTAACTTGCATTACAAAATTAATTTCATTATGAAATCTAATTTTTCAAAAAAAAAGTTAACTTATAACGCGATCAATTTATGCATATCAATCACATGTTCTTTTTAAGCAAACATAATTTGAATTTTATTATTGCGATTTTGATGTCTTATTACTTTTTATTTTATTTTTCATTATAATTATTTTTGTAATTAGAGAAATTTGATTTTTAGATTACTGATTTTGGAAAGACCAAATAAAAAGGTGGAGTATATCAAAAAGAAAGGTACAGTGTGTACAAAAATTGAAAGATTGCATAATAATTGGCAAAATGAAAAGAGGCACAAAATTAGCCCAAAAAGAAAAAGATGTATAAAGTTTGTGACAAATATTTGAAAAGATGCATAGTGTGACAAATTAAATATATTCTTTCCTTTATCATTTAATCTTTATTTCAAATCAATCTAATTTTCAATTATATTATATATTGAAAATTAAAATTAATTAATCTTCATTTTATCAATTTTGTAATAATCCTCCTTACCTAATTGTCTAGAATGCATCAAGACCTAGATAAATGTTTCTTATCTAAGTTGTTATTTAATTTAAATTTTTAAATCTCTCTTTTTAATCTTATGATAATTAACTTTATTATTGCAACAATATTTTAAATCTCTGTTAAGATCAATTATTATGGTTTCTAATTTGACATATTTCATTTCAACTTTCTTTTTCCCTTTTCATTGTTGTCAAAATGGGGAGTAATATTGTTTTCTATTTTGTGTTTCATTTGTTTGTGTTTTTGGATTTTGTTTTTTATGTTTCATATGTTTAAAAAAAATTTGTGTGCTCTTCAAGGAAAAACTGTATATTCACATGTTCATTCCTTTAGGGGGAGCTAAGGAAAAATTTATGATATACATGTTAACTCAAATAATATTTATTTTTCCTTCATAAAAAAGGGGAAGATTGTTGAGATTATTGCAACTTAGTGTTTCTTTTGTTGAGATTCATGTAATATATATGTTTTTGATGATTCCAAATATTATTTTTTTTAATTACAATTTCTCCTAACATATTTTAGATGTATTGCTTTTGTTATTTTTGTGTACTAACATTTTGGCCAAATAACACTTCAGATTGTTGAAAACTTCAAATAAAAATAAATTATGATTAATTGTAACTGGAGTCTATATTTTTTATTTTATTGACTCTGAGATAGTGTGATTGTAATTGAGTAACTGTGCACGCACACACACTAGGGGAGTGTTTAAAATTTTGTAATTATTAAATTGATTGTACTATATAAAGTCATTTCTTACGAGATAATTTGTTTAGTTATTGTTTTCTACGAGCAGTCAAACGAACTATAACAAAACAATTTCTCTAACTACTTATCGTATTGTACGAAGGTTTCTTCATTTAGATGACATCCAGAGTATGAATTAGATGGGTCCCTTTTTGTCCTGAGGAACTTGAGAATTTTTTGGATGGATCATACTGTATGACTCCTTGTTTGTACATACGACATCCAGAGTAAGAACTGGATGGGTCCCTTTTCGTCATGACAAAGTTGAAAATTTTATGAATGGATCATACTATACGATGCCTTGTTAGTATATACGATGTATAGGGTATGAATTTGATGGGTCTCTTTTCATCCTGACGTATGCCAAATTTTGCTGAACGTATCATACTATATAATTTTTTGTTCGTACAGATGACATCTGGAGTGCGAAAATGTGGGGTACCTTTTCGTCCCGATGAAGTTAAAAAATTGTTTAATAGTTCGTATAGTACGAACTTGATTCGTACTAGATAATTATTATGCACAAAAATATTTCATACATATTCACAAAAGGTTCATACGCAATAGTTTTTGAACTGTTCGTAAGTATGAAAATACAATCGTATTATACGATCGTACATGCTTAAAATGGAAAATTTAAATTTTCTGGACAATGTTTCATGTCTTTCATATAAAAGGTCCTCAAAAACTGATATAAAAAGTTATTATTCTTTGTGATTTTTTAAGAGAAAGTGAAAGAGTGTATTTGGTTGAGTGTTTGAGTGAAACTTCTTACAAGTAGAGTGTGAATGGTTTATAAGGTTACTCAAGGTAAGGACCTCTTAGTGTTTTTGGTTACTACTCTTCTTTTCTTCTTTATAGTTGCTCGAGAGAAGATCTTTTAAGAAGATCTGGTACTCTACCCACACTTTTAGAGTGTGAAAGGATGAAGGTACTCTGTCAATACTTTAAGGGTGTGAAAAGATGATAGTTCTCTGTCGACAGTTAGAGAGTGTGAACAGATTATGGTTCTTTGTTGACACTTTGAGGGTGTGAAAGGATGATGGTTCTCTACCAAAGTGGAGATTAGTGGAAGAGAGGAATTGTAAAGGCAACTTTGCCATACTGTGGGAACAAAAGGAGAGTCACTTTGGTAATAGTGAAATACCTGAGAGGGAGTCTTCAGAGAGTGGATGTAGTAGTGTTTAACCGAACCACTACAAATTTTTGTATCATTTTATTTTTTGCATTTTTTTTTCTATAATTTTATTGTTGTGGTTTAAAAGCTTATTTTAAAAAAAAATCAAATTTGGAAATTTGTTAAATCGGGTTTATATTAAAAAAAAGTCCAAATTTTTTTTATAATACCAATTCACCCCCCCCCCAACCTCTTAGTTAGCCTCAGGACAATTGCTTAGGCTTTACAACTTATATGGAATCAATAAAAGCAAATGTAATTTGACTCCAAATGAATCTAAATGCATTTTAAATTATGTAATGAAGTGAGCTTGATGAGTTGGAATTTTGGAAGGGTCTGAATTGTATATATGAAGTGATTTAACCCAAATGCGCCAAGTTTGACTAGAATTGGACCTAGTTGAGCAAGTTAAATTTTGACTGGGTCAGGGTGACCGGTCTAATCCAAATCAACAAGGGTGTGTTCAAAGGAGTTTGAATAAGATTTGAATGCATTTATAGTTTGATTCATATAGAAAGGGATTAGTGGTTGATTTAGTCAACCAGGATGACCCAATGCTTAGGTTTGGACTCAATAAGTTTGGTTTGATTAATAAAGTCTGGTCGAGGTGGTCTTAAGGGTTAGAATGCTCATGTAGATCAAATTGACCATTTAGACCCTAAAGGTGTTTTTTGGTCAACCTAGGTTGACTTGGTCAACCAAGTTTGACACAGGGCATGAGTTCAAGTACAATGCACTTCTAATGATTTTTAGGATGCATTATAAGAGGTTATAGGGTTTGATTTAATTAGGCAATGTTGAAATTTAAATGAAACTTCATTTTACCCTTAGAGAGCATTTTAGTTATGTTGACACCTAGTCAATAGGAGGTTAAATTAGGTCCACCAAAATGTATTTTATCTGTAAACAAGCCATAACTAAAATCATGGACTTGGTCAAGGGTTTTAGGGAATGTCACATGGTCAAATTCCTCCAAGTGACAGGTCTAGTGGCACAAGCCATAAATATTTGATGGTTTTCTAGCCATTATATCTAGATTTGATTCTTGGGATGGAGGTCTCAAACTGAGATCAAATTTAAAAGGTTGATCCTAGTTACATACCTAATCATTAAGAAATCAATAGATTATGAATCAAAGGGCATTTAATTAGGTTTTGAAATTATTGAATAATCACTCCAAATGGGTTTTAGGAAATAAGCCTTTTGTTCTAGATTTTATTCAAGATTATATTATTTGAAATGATATTTTCTAATAATTTATTTAATTTCTTATATTATATGCAAATGATCTATCTTGTGATAGTTCTTGTTGGCATAATTGCTGAGATTGTGGCAATATGTGCATTTGTTATGATTCAAAATTTTATTTTTTTAATTACAGTTTATCCTAACATATTTTAGATATATTATTTTTGTTGTTCGTGTGTACTAATATTTCAGAGAAATCATACTTAAGATTATTGAAGACTTCAAATCAAATTATATTAGGGTTCATTATAAATGAAGTATGTATTTTTTATTTTATTGAGTCCAAGAGAGTGTGATTGTAATTGAGTAGATGTGCACATACACATTGGGGGAATGTTAAAAATTTGTAATTTGTTGAACTAATTATATTATACAAATTCTTTTCATATGGGACAATTTGTTCAGTTCTTTCCTCCTATTTGTAGTTAAATGAACAGTAAAAAGAATTTTTTTGAGTATTGATCATATTATACCAAGAGTTCTTCATATAGACGACGTCTAGAGTAGGAAATATATAAGTCCTTTTTTGTCATGACATTCTCTGAATTTTTAAAAACTAATCATATTGTACTAAGTGACCTTCGTACATATGATGTTAAGAGTATGAAAAGAATGGTTCCCTTTTCAACCTATTGAACCCAAAATTTTTCTGAATTGATCGTACTGTACGATGCCTTTTTCGTAAAGATGAAGTTCATAGTACAAAATTATGAGGAACCTTTTTCATCCAGATGAACCCAAATTTTTTCTAAACTGAACATTTTGTATGATGCCCTATTCATACAAAAAACATTCAGAGTATGAAAATGTGGTGTATTTTTACATCCCGACGAACCAAGAAAAATTTCTTAATAGTTCATAAAGTATAAACAATGTTCGTACTGTATGATTATTATGGATGAAAATATTTTGTTCAGGTTTATACAAAGAACATTTTGAACTATTCGTACGTACGTTTTATGATTGTACTGTATGATCATATACACTAAAAATGAAAATTTCAGTTCTCTTAATGATTTTTCATGTCTTTTATATAATTTATCTTTAGAAATTGACTTGAGGGTGGTTGTTCTTCATGATTTATTTGAGAGCTTATGAAAGAGTATTTGAGAGAGAGTTCTTGCAAGTGGAGTGTGAAGGGTTCACAAGGTTTTCAATGGTAAGAATCACTTTTGTATTTTTGCTATTTCTCTTCCTTTCTTCTTTCTATTTGCTCAAGAGATCTTTAAAGAAGATTCGGCACTCTGCCAACACTTGGAGGGTGTGAAAGGATGATGAAACTCTGCGGACACTTGGATGGTGTGAAAGGAAGATGGTACTCTATCGACACTTGGAGGGTGTGAAAGGACAACAGTACTTTGTCGTACTGGGGATTAGTGGAAGGGAAGAAAATTATAAAGGCTTATCTGCCTTGTTGTGGGGGCAAAAGGAGAGTCACTTTGGTAATAGTGCAATACTTGAAGAGGGAGTCTTCATGAGTGAACGTAGGTCTAGTTGGACACAACAACTATAAATCTTTATGTTCATTACTATTTTTGCACGTTTTATTTTCAAAATTTTGTAGTTGTGGTTGAAAAGCTTGTTTGAAAAATTAAAATAAAAAATTTGAAATTATTAAATTTTTTTCTATTAAAATTTAAGAGGGAATTTTTAAATTACCAATATACCCCCCTCTTGGTTAGCTATGGGACATTTGCATAGGTTTAACAACCTATACATACTTTACAATAATTTATTGTATTCATTTGTTATGGCAGTCAATCCTTCTTTTTTTGGAACCTAATAAAAAAGGCTAACCCAAGAACTATCAGAAATACGATAAAGAATTTTAGTATTAAGCCATTTAACAATCTCTTTTTTATCAACATCTTTCAGGCAAGGGTTAAGTTTTCTTTGAGGATCAGCTATTGGTATTGAATTAGCTTGAATTAAAATTCAACACACACAAATTGAAGGAGTAATCCCTTTACTGTTATCAATTTTCCACCCAAAAACACTTTTAAAATCACTTAAAATCCTAATCAATTCAATTTCTTGATATGATTATAAAGTTACTAAAAAGATTACCAAAATAGTGTAGTTATAACCCAAAAAAACATACTTGAGATGACATGGTAAAGCCTTAAGCTCTAATTTAGGGGCCTCTTCAATGGATAGTTTTAAGATTTCCTCAAAAGAGGATGTATCTAATAACTAAAAAATTTTATTCATCAAAATTTTATTTCCTTCACTAGTTACAAAATATTTCTGTAACAACTCATCAATCTTTTCATACTCTTCCTCTTCCAATAATTCTCTTTTCAATAATTCTTCATTTAGACGTTCTACTACAACATCTTCGAAATCCACCCTAAAGATCTTTCATATTCTTTTCTTGATAGGATTTTATAAATTTATGTATAGCAATTATAACCTTGTGATTCTAAATCCTCATGGTCAATTTGCCCTTTTGTACATCGATCATGGCTTTTTAGTAGCTAATAATGTTCTTCCTAAAATAAGAGATATTCCCCTATCATCTTCCATATAAAAAAAAAATGTTAGGAAAAATGAATTTATCAATTTTAATAAGAACACCTTCTATTACCCCTCTTTGGTATGCCAAAGATCTATCAACAAAATGAAGAGTAAGAAAAGTCCATTGAACCTTTCTAATATTTAATATTTTTAAGATAAAAATTGGCATGAGGTTAATATTATATCCTAAATCACATAGGGCTCTTCAGTAGAATTTATCACCAATAGATAAAGGAATGGTAAAACTCATGGAAACTTTAAGTTTTTTAGGAAGTTAGTTTGAATTATAACACTACAATTTTTAGTTAATACTATAGTTTCAAATTCCCTTAGCTTCCTTTTCTTTTTCAAAATATCCTTAATAAATTTTGTATAAGTTAGCATTTGTTCTAAAGCTTGAAAAAAGGGTATATTAATGGTTAATTTTTGAAACCATTCTAAGAACTTCTAGAATTATTTTTTAAGATTTTATTTGATTAACCTCTATGAAAAACATGGTGGTGGTCTCTTTTAAAACATTATATATGATTTTTCAAGTTCTTTTGTAAGGTCAAGTTGTTCAGTTGAAAATTTATTTTTGACTTGTCATCTTTTCCTTTTTTTTTTAGGCAAATCTCTATCTTTATAAGGATCTTCCAAATATTTTTCACATTTAAGTTAGATATTATGACATTATTTTTTTAATTATTGATAGTTCATCAACATTGAAGGATGCCAAATTTGATCCTTAATTTTTTTAAGAGCAGTATATTGATTATATCATTGGATTCCTAGTTCCAAAAAAAAAATTCAAGGGTATATTTCCATTCCTATCAGGATGGAGTTGTTTAAAATTTGAGTGATAATGTTATGGTGTTACATAGCTCTTATTTACAGCACTTAAAAATTTAGGATCACATCAATATTAGTGAACCCATCAGTCCTAGTTCTACCTTTCAAATTATCTATTTATTAAAAACTGCTGCATCTTTTGAAATTCAAATTGACAAAGTATTAGATTCATATATTCATGCTACTCTCTTAGAATTTGCTCCATCAGTAGACAACTAGAAATTATTCATAAACATGTTTTTTATTAATTAATATGCCTACTTAAATGGCTTAGACATTAATGATCCTCTAGCTGCAGCATCTGTGATTTCTCTAAGAGATCCTACTAACCCATTATAAAATTTGTAAATAACCAAAGAATCAAGTAAAGTATAGTGCGGGCATTTCCTAAGCATTTCCTTAAATCTCTCATTAACTTTAATAAATTTATTCTCATTCAAATTGGGTAAAATAAGTTATATAACATAAAAGTTTGATAGTATTTGATAGTGGGAAAAATAAAGCAAGAAACTTATGATCTAACTCATTCAAAGTGGTTATAGAGTAGTTATAGAGCCTAGGATAAAGAATTAAACAACGTCATAGCTTTATCTTTAAGAGGAAATAGGAAAAATCTAAGTATAATTTTAACAACACTGACACCATTATACTTAAATGTTATATAATTTTCTAAGAAATTGGCTAAGTGTAAATTGGGATCTTCAACATGAGTTACCCCAAACTGAGAATTTTGAACCATTTGAAAAATGCTAGATATTAATTCAAAATTATTAGCTTTGATCATAGGTCTATTAATTTTTTGATGAATTCCATCTACTAAAGGATTAATAGAATCCCTAAGCATCTAGAATGATTTTGATCTACTACAAGTTCATTCATTTTTATAATCTTTTTAATTCTTTAGATTTGAAAGGGTCCTTTCTATTTCAGCACTAAACAACAAAGGTTCTTCTCTATATCCATATAGTTTACAACCATGAATATGTAATAAACAAATAAAATAAATCAAATAAAAGATACAAGTTGGTGTTACTATGCAATTAATTATGTAATATAGTTAAAATTATAAAAGAAAAATACTTCACCAGTAATAATACCAAAGCTTGATGGGGAGTTTGGAGTAAACATTTGAATTATATAAAAGTCTAGGGCACTATTACTCCTAAATAATGCTTAGGTTTTCTTTTATATAAAGTTAAAAAAAACTCCATTTAATTTATGGAAGTATAAGTACCGAATCAAGTAATAAAGTGATAGAGTAGAGTCTCAAACCCACAATAAGTATGCTTACTTGAAACAAACTACTATTATGTACTCTAATTTTAAAAATTATCATGCTAAACTAAAAATATTAATTATGGATATTCTATCACTAAATAAAATAATAAAAAATTTTGATATAAGATTTAATTTAAGTGTTTTGGATTAATGAGTGAAAATTCTATATCTTTCTAAGGAGACTCTTAATTATAGATTTTATTCAAAGCATATGTATCCCTAGATCTTTGTTGAGCTTGAAGGGGTGAAACAAATACCTATTAACCTCACATAATTATAATATCTCCTTAAGAATCTAGAATATTTTACATCATATATCTAGGCATGCAAAATTTACATCTAAATATTCTAGGTTGTTCTTGAATTCCTCCATTTATGTTGTACATAACATTTCATTTTAACTAAACATATGATCACTATGTACATTAAATTTGGAATGTAATAATATCATAAAATATTACTTAACATTATAGAACAAGAGTTTTCATTAGTAATTAACTTATACTTTACTTCATCAATCCAAAATAAGAGAATTAGTTAGGCATAAAATAAATAACCAGCACTCATTTTATTTAAACTCATGGAAGAATGAAAATACAAGTGTGATATCAATAGAAAGGATCAAAGCATCTCCTATACACCCTTTCTTTCTTAACTTACATATTTTCATCAAGAAATACAAGCCAAATATTTTTGCAAATCTTGACTCAAGTTTAATGATTTTGATGATAACAAACATTATTGTTTCCTTTCTTCTATCTTCTAATAATTAGTTTATCACATATCTTTTTTTCACTTCTCACTAACATTTCATCTCCACCATTCACTTACAACTTCAATCAACTCTAGATTGGGTAGACTGGAGTTAAGTCTATTTATAATTTCAACTTCAATATACTTTTACCTTTCTTTATTCAAGCCATGTATATGGTGGATGCTAATATAAGTAACCTTCCACACACACACACACTCAAGGGAGTGAGTTGGTGAGTTAAAAACATTTTTTGCTTTTTGAACTAATCATATAGTACTATCTAGATCATATTGGATGTTCAATTAACCAGAAATCCCTAATTAGGGGAACCTTTGTTAGATGAAATTTATGATCACTAAATATTGTGTTGGTAAACATCCTCTTAATTATTTTTTCATAAATGGGGATTCTGTCATCAAGAAAAGGCATTGTTCTATTAAATGGGATTCTAAAAATTTCATTCAACACTTTGTCATAATTTCATCAACACTCATACATAGAATGTTTGTAAAGTGCTTAATTTTACTCAAGATGGTTCTTGGAATTTAACTTATCTTGCTGACTTGGTTCCTAATTTTATCATTAATCACATTTTGAAAGTGTCGCTTCAACTTGATAAAAAAGATTGTATTTTATTTAAAAAGTCTAATGATGATAGCTTCGAGTTCAAAGAGGTGTGGCATTCTATTAGGTCTGTTCAACCTAAGTCTAAGATTTTCTCTTTTTGTTGGAAAAAAGGTATCCTTTCATCTTATTCTACTCTTTTGTAGATAATTTATAACAATTATATTCCTATTCACACCATTTTAATTAAGAAAGGTTTATATATTATTTCTAAATGTAAATGTTGTTACCATATTGAGAATTTGAATTATTATTATTCCTAATGGGCATGTTGCTCTTAATGTTTGGCTTTATTTTGACAACTAGTTTACCACTCAATTTTTTAGAATTATAACAATATCATTAATATCTTACATGACTGGATGGTTCCAATCAAGAGGCATATTAGAAATGTGTTACCCACCATTATTTGTTGGATTCTTTGGAAGAGTAGGAATAAGGCTATGCATGAGAATATTATTTTGAATGCCTTCTCTATTATCATCAATATTAAGGATAAAGAAAGATAATTATTTATGGCTAAGTTGATTATTTTAGATTTTTTTTAAAATTCCACTCAAACTACCGAGCATTTTGTTATTTCGGGTGATGTCTCTAATTGATAATTATTTAAAGACATTTTAGTTAGAAGGATTAAACCTCATGTGGGATGCTACAAACTTTGCACTGATGGTGCTTTTAATAGATATAAATTTTGTTGTGGTGGTATCATCTGGCATTTAAATGGTACGTTTACCACTACTATTATGACTGAAATTTTGGTTTTAAAGTAAAGGTTACAATTACGCATTTCTCTTGGGTTTACTAATGTTTGGATTACAATGGATGATAGTCTTGTTCTTCATTTTATCTCTAGGACCGATATCACTTATCCTTCTTATTTTTATAATATTAGGGAGATTAAATAGTGGTTATCTTTTATTAACTTTTATATAACTCACATTTATAGCGAAGGAAATGTTGCTACAAATTTTTTAGCTAATTTGTATTATAATTTTATTGGGTTTATGTAAATTGTGGGATCCTTAATTTCGCCTAAGCTATTGAACCTTTCTAGATTGGAGTTTTTGGGAATACCTTATGTTAGAATTGTTTTGGTTATATCTTATTTAATTTTAATTGGGTATCAGTTCTTTGTTTTTTCTCGACCATTTCTTCTTGTGGATTTGCTCTTTTTCTATCAACTATAACCTTATTAGCAAGTGTTGGATAGGTTCTAGAAGTCTTCTGATTGTAACCTTATTCATGGTTTTTTGGGTCTGCCAGATCCCTATTTATTATATCAGTTGGTTGGATAATAATTATTTTTGGTTGTTTTACTGTCAGTGTGGATGTGGGTTTCAATTCAATTACATTTTGGATTTTTCTTTTATCCCTACAGGTTGGCTTGGCTTGGTTTGAGCTATGATTGGAGGAATAACCATGTTTTCCATTTCCTATTATACTACAAGTATACTCATTTGCTTGATATGAATGGGATTTTATTTTTTTGGGTAAATTCATCTATTTCATACCAGTGGCATCTCGCCTCCATTCTTATGTTGGTTGGATAATAATTATTATATTGACAGATTGTATGGCTTCCCCTCAGCATATCTAGGTTTTATATTGGGGGATTTAGGTGAATGAAAATGAAAATGTTTTTCTTATTAGTTTGTAAGATCTGTGAGGGCCTGGGTGGCTTCTAGCACTAAGGATACTTCACGTTAGAGCTGGAATGGCAATATTTATCAGTCATGCATTGTGTGTTCTTATGATTTTTTTTAGTTATTGGAATTTAAAATAAATTATTGCTATGTGTTTAATTTGAGGATTGTTATAATTTTTTCTTATTTTCTTATATATATTTTGCAAACTTATTCTCCTGCAGGTTAAAGGAATCGAAATTTGTGGGGATAAGCTTGATATTTTTTTAAGAAGACGGTGCTGAAAGTTCTACCTTTTTCTTCCTTTTTTAGGCTATGTCCTCTGGCAGACCTAGAATGTTATTAGGTAATTTTGTAAATTGTAGAATGGGGAAGCAGTGGCTCTTAGGTTATCTTTGGATTTTTTTTTAATCTTTGGAGTAATTGGGAGATGAAGGTTCCCTTTAAGGACCGTATAATCTATTTTTCAATAAACATGTAGGGCAATTGAGGGTTACCCCCCCCCCCCCCCCCCCCCCACCCCCAACCTGCCCCCCACCCAAAAAAAAAAAAAGAGAGATTGATAAAAGTAATCATAATTAATGATCAATTATAATCACAATATTAATCCCCCAATACAAATTTAGGTACTATTTTAATATTTATTTTTTGTTTAATCGTACCGTGTCATCCATATTATACTACACAATATATGGCAATCATGCCTAAATGAATATTGTGATTAGCTGTTTAATTATGGTTAAATTATTTAATCATATTTTACATGATGATCAGACGTGATTATACTATACAACCAAATTCATGCAAGGGATGATAATAAATCTATGCCCATCATCAAAGATGAAATACCAAAGTTTTTCAACTAATCGTATAAGATTATCTGCCATCTTTATACTGTATGAACTAAGCTATGCATGGAATGATAATAAATCGTTGACTGTGGTACTAGACAATCAGCACAAACATTTTGAACTTATTTTACAGGGCAATGCAGCTCATACTTTCTAGAAGTGTTATTTTCTACTAAGCATACAGGACAGTCATACAATTGTATAGGATGATCGCTCGATCATATTGTATGATCGTAGATGATAGATGGAAATTTAGGGATTTTTTAAAGGATCTCCATATAAAAGCTTACATGGACTTGTGAGAGATCTTTTGCTGTAGAGTGTACTTGAGAGAGAGCGTAGAGAAGAAGTTAAGGAGAGCTTTGGGAGAGAAGAGAAGAGCTTGTGTGAAGGGGAGTTTTAAGGTATTCATAATGTTACACCAAGCGAGGTTCCTTCCTATGTTCTTTAAGTTTCTTCTTGATTCTTTTTTGGCTTCAGGAGACTTTTTATAGCACATGGTCATGGTTCGTTATCAACTCTAAGAGGGAGTAAAAAGATTTGTAGTTCTCAGCCACTCCATAAGGGTGTAAAAGGATGCTTGGTTCTCTGTCACC
Organism: Dendrobium huoshanense; assembly: GCA_016618105.1. NCBI lineage: Eukaryota > Viridiplantae > Streptophyta > Magnoliopsida > Asparagales > Orchidaceae > Dendrobium > Dendrobium huoshanense. The sequence continues at coordinate 57,819,392 of CM028343.1, forward strand.
TCTTAAAGGGAGAAAAAGGATTTAAGGCTCTTTACCATCACCAAGTGGGTGAAAAAGATTTACGATCCTCTGCAGCACCAAATTAGTAGAACATATTTTATAAGGGCTTATCCTCTTATGTGTTGGGGCTAAATGATAGACACTAAAAGGTTTAGTGTTATACAAAGAGTGGAGGTGTCTGGGGAGTGGACGTAAGTCATATTGGACCAAACCACAAAAAATTTTGTGTGTTTATTCTTTTTACTTTTATGTATTTTAATTTTTAAACTTTTTCATAATTTACTATGGTTAAAAACTCTGATTTATTTTGTTATTATGAAATTATTCGCCTCTGCATCGGTTGTTGAAATAATTTAATTTTAGTCTTTAAAAAGTTTAAAAATATTTTCTTTTTATTAAAACAATTTTAAAATCACTAATTCACCCCCATCATGGTTAGCCTTGAGTTGATTCTTAGAGGTTTAACAAGCTACATGAACTTTCAAGTGGTATTAGAGCAGGATTCAAAAACCAAGTTTTAGAAGACTTTAAAAAAACTATCCCTGGCTACTTCTGGTAATCGCAAACTAGGGAAGGGTATTCAATCAGATGATAGCCTTTATTTGATAATATTCCTTTTGATTTTTTGAAAGTTCAAATGTCTACTTTCTAATAATTTTGTGATTATTTCATGTGGATGTTAGTTTAGGAATGATATTCCAAACCTTCTCATCTTTTAAATTGCACCAAAATTGAACTACCTTTTTCTGAATGGAGTATAGAACATAGAGACTTAGCCCAACTGAATGTAAAATGCTTTAACTATTTTTTCTATGCATTAAAATGTTAAGATTACATACGTATTTCTAGTTGCACATCTGATAAAGAAATTTAGAATAAACGTTGTATAAATTGCGATAAAAGTAATGAGGCAATGCAATCTACATTAAACATTCTGCTCCATGATTATGAACTATTTTGCATGAAAACTAATGAATCAATTTCTAAAAAATATACTAGTTTCACTCAAATTGTCACTTCCCTACATGCATTAGGTAGAGAACTTACAAGTTTTGAAAAGGGTAAGAAAATTTTTTATTTTCTACCTAGTTATTTTGATGCAAAAATCATTACTATTATTAAATCCAATGTTCTAAAATGAATATAACTTTATTGGACCACTCATTGATTACTTGCAAAGAGTAAGTCAAAGGCAACTTGATGTCGGTGAGAAAAAAAAATTGTAGCCTTAAAGGTTAATGATTCTGATAGTGATAATTCTAATCCAGAAGATGAAGTTGACATTTAGATTATGACAATATAATTTAAAAGCTTTCTGAATAAAAAGCAAATCTGTTGTCAGCAATGGAATAAAGGTAAACATATTAAAAATTTTAAGTCTTATTCCGATGTCATCTATTTCAAATACAGGAAGCTAGAGAACATGAGAACTTATTTCCCAAATCTTAAAGCTTATTCAATCAAGGAAAAGGGTGAAGGAAAAGATAAGTTTAGGAAGAGCATGAAACAGACTCAAAAGGCTTTTTAGGTAAACTATGCTTCAAACTCATCTGAGATAGAAGCTAAAGAGGAAGTAATCAACCTGTGCTTAATGAAAGATAACCATCTGGATCATTCCAAACAAGAGGAGGTATGCTCTCACAAAAGGCACTATTTGAGCATGTGGTAGCTGGATAGTAGATGTTTATGGTACATGACTAGAGATGTAAAATAACTCATCATGCTGGAGTCTAGGGCAGGGGTCAAGGAAACACTTGGAGATAACGCCACTAGGAAGTTGGTGGGGTCAGATATAATTGACAACTCAAAAAATTTAATCATTGAAAATTTTTTATTGGTAGATGGCTTAAAATATAATTTGCTCAGCATTAACCAACACTGCGATAAAGGCTTCAGCATAAATTTTTCATCTTCCAACAACATTATAAGCTTGAATGGAAATACTAATTTTTAGGATAAACTAATAATGTTTACATGCTTTATCTGAATTGGATTGAATCTATAACATCTCTTTACTTAAAAATATTGCTGTTGAATCTTGGTTCTTACATAGGAGACTGTGTCATGCAAGCATAAAAAATCTAAGAAAAATCAACCAAAAAGGATTACTGAGAGGTATACTGCAGTACCTGTAAGTTAAGAAAGCAAATCAAATCCTCCTTCTACTTAATTAAGCACGTTAAAGCTAGTAAACCTTTAGAAGTACTTTATACAGTTCTCTTTGGACCCATTACCACTACAAGCCTGGGAGGGAATGTCTTTAGGAATGTGATTGTAGATGATTACTTAAGGTTTACTTATTTTAGATTCTTGGTGGAGAGTTTGAGAATGAGAATTTTGAATCCTATTGTAAGGAGAAAGGGATTGATCAAAAAAATTTCATCTCCTAAAATCCTTCAACAAAAAGGGGTAGTTGAGAAAAAGAATAAAACTTTGGTAGAAGCTGATATAGCCATATTAGTTCAATACTTACTTCTTAGATACATTTGGGTAGAAATAGTAAATATAGCCTGTTATTTTCCGAATAAGGTTAATGTTAGATCTAAGCTACAAAAAATGCCCTATGAAATCTTGTATGGTAGGACACCCAACCTCTCTCACCTTTATGTGTTTGGATCTAAAGTGTTCATTTTAAATAATGAGAAATCTTAGCTTGGAAAGTTTGACCCTATATCTTAAGAATGAGTCTTCCTAGGATAAATAAATCTTAGAAAATCCTTTAGATTTTTTAATAAATGGATATTGGTGGCAGAGGAGATCATTCGTATAGTTTTTTATGAATTTGATAATTTTTGTGGGACTAGGGTAGAAAAGAAAGTAGTTGAAGTCACCCAAGGAGTAGAATATATAAATCTTGAAGAAAGGGTAAAAGCTAAAAATTCATTGCCAAGAGAATGGTCATATTCTTCAAGGCATTCTAAAGAACTTATCATTGGAGACCAATATGAAGATTTTAGAACTAGTCATGGACTTCAGAATAAAGTGAACCATTACACCTTTATCTTAATAATTAAACTTATAAAGATATATCAAGCACTATCTAATAATTTATGGATCCTAGCCATCCAAGACGAATTAAATCAGTTTACAAGAAATAAAGTTTAGGAGCTAGTTCAGAGACTTAAGGATAAAAGTGTTGCTGGAACAAAATGAGTTTTCAAAAACTAAATGAATGGTTCTAGTTTAGTGGTTAGAATAAAGCACCTAGAGCATGATATGAAAGGCTAAGAACATTCCTACTGGATAGAACCTTTATTAAGAAGAGCATCGATACCACCCTTTTTCTTAAAAAGGTAGAAGATGAACTACTCATTGTCCAGATGTATGTTGATGATATTTTGTTAGGATCTTCTGATAAAAAGCTATGTGATGAATTCTCTAAAATAATTATTATGGAGTTATAGATGAGTATGATAGGTGAACTAAACTATTTTCTTAGATCTAGTATAAGGTAGAAGGATGATGAAATTTTTCTTAATCAATTAAAATACATTAACGACATTTTTATGAAGAATGAAATGGATAAAGCATAAATAATTGGATTCAGGTGGAAAATTAGTTGATCAAAAGAAATACAGAGGATTAATTAGATCACTTATTTACTTAACTTCTAGCAAACCTAATATTATGTTTAGATTTATCTTTGTGCTAGATTTCATGCTGATCCAAAAGAAACCCTCCTACTTGTTATTAAAAGAATTCTTAGCTGTCTCTTACGATCCCAAAACTCTGGAATCTAGTATCCTTGGCACAACACTTCATTTAAAATAATAGGATAATCTGATTTAGACTTTGATGGATGTCAAGTTCATAGGAAAAGCATTACTGAAACATTCCAATTTATGGGACAATCTGTAGTCTCCTAATCCTGTAGAAAATAGAGTTCAGTAGCCCTATCCACTACATAAGTTGAATACATAGCCTTAGGAAGTTGTGTTTGAAAGTTTGCTACGGATGTTAGGCCCTATAGAACTGGCCCAAAGCTAATTAAAAGAAAAGTGAATCGGTAGCAACAAAATCTAGATTCACCACAATAAAAAACAAAGTGCAGAAATTAAAGTGCGGAAGCAATAATAAGAAAAGAACACACCTTATTTATAGTGGTTCGGTCAAACCTTGACCTACGTCCACTCCTTGGAGGCACCCACCAAGTATTTCACTAACACAAGTGTCTCTCCTTTAGCCCCAACAGCTAGGCGGAGAAGCCCTTATAAAATCACTTCCACCTCTCCCGGTGCGGCGGAGTTGCCGGGTTCTTTGACACCAAAGAGACTTCTTCTTTGGTGAACTTACCTCGAGACAAGCCTTGAATCCGATGGTACTAAGGTGCGAGTTCGCCAGAGCAACCGTGTGGAACCCCCTCCACACTCCCTTGAGTCCCCCCTCACAGGATCTTCTCCCTCTCTCAAACTCCACCCTTTCCTCTCTCCCTTTCAAGCTCTCTCTTCAAGTCTCCCTCACAAGAACGAAGCTCCAATGGCTGCCAAAGACACTTACAAAAAGTGTTATGCCAAAGTATAAATAGAAGCTCTCAAAACGAGCTCATTAATGCAAGTTGCCGACATTATCGTCCAGAATGATAGGCATATCGTCCTGGCCGATTAGTTCAAATTCAGCTCAACGACCTGGGACGATTTGGGATGATCAGAAGAAAATTCGTTACATCATTCTGGCTGATACTTCGATCGTCCTGGCCGATTACTTTAAAACTGATTTCTATCATCCTGATCATCGCCTTGTTTTGGTGCTGGCCGATGTCAATCGTACAGGACATCATCCCGGCCGATCCAATTATCGTCCCGGCTGATTGGATCGTATCAATCAGCCATTAATGATTTCCAAAATATAACCAGATCAATTTAGGTATAATTGTGTTAGATCGTCCTGGACGATAGTAATATTGTCCTGGCCGATTGCCTAAAATAAAGAATACCTAAACTGCTTATGGCGGCTGATTTCTTTCTGAATTGAGAATATCGTCCAGGTCGATTTGTTTAAGTGCTTATGACGGCTGCCTTAATGAGGATGCCCTAATTAGGGTTTCTGATTTTAGACCGATCATCCAGGACGATATTACTATCGTCCTGGCCGATGTTACCAAAAATAAAAATCTAAAGGAAAAAGAGAATTTCTACCAAGTTACAAAACATCAAGTGCCACACCAAATACAATAGACTCAAGAAAAGGAAAAAGGTACAAACTGACTCAATCCTAGTCTACCCAATCTTAAGCTGGTTCCAAGTTGTAGTCTGATCATGTGGACCTGAAACGTTAGTTCATAAGGCAATTGTAAAGAAATAAGAATTTTTTGCTATCAATCAAAAACATGAACCATAGATCCGCAACAGTGTTGCACAGGCCTTTTGGTGAAAGAAACAAATTCTTACTTTAGGACTTTATATGCCCCATTCCAATCTTATATGATAAAATTAGTGAGATATGTATTTTAAAGAATCAAATCCAACACTCCATGATCAAAGAAATAGATATATGGCACCATTTCTTTAGGGACCATGTCACCATGGGAGACATAAAGCTACATCATGTACCTAGTGAAATTTAGCTTGTGGATATCTTTATAAAACCCTTGGCTTTTTAAACCTTCAGCACCTTAAGAACCATATTAGGATTCATAGATATTCTTTCTTTAAAATTTGATTTTTTTAAAAAATATTTTCTATTTTATGTTTTTTGTCCTTTTAGTGTTTTTTTATTATTTTTCTTTATGCATGAGTTTGTCTATTTCTTTGAAAACATAAGAATGTGCTCACTAAGTTGCTTAGTAGTTGAAATCTTCTTTGAATCTAATTCTTACCTATTTTTTTAAGCAGTGATTGACTCCTCTAAAAATAGTTAAGGGAAAAAAATATGAAGATTATCTCTCTTCCTCTAATTCTTTTAGGGGTGTAATATCTTTTTTAGTCAAAATCTATATAAAATTAAAAATCAGAATAAGAAATAGAGATTTATTTCATCTTGCTAATGTTATCTATCTCATTTGAATATTGTTTCAAATAAATTAATCAATTTCAAGTTTTATTAATCAAGTTGTTATAATATATTAGGCGGATCTTATTTTAGTTTGCGGTTTACTCTTCCTTCTATAGGAGAGTGAGTTCTTCTTCTCTTATATTTATAAGATAATCTAACAACTAGGAGTCTATAAAGACCAAGAAAGGAGGCAAGGTTGCAAAAGTTAAAAAGAGGCACAAAATGAGCCCAAAGCTGAAAAAATACACAATGATCGCCAAAAATTGAAATATGCACAAAGTTTATCAAAAATAAAAAGATGTACAAAGTGCATCAAACAATGATCAAGATGGAACACAATGAGTTAGCTTCCCTTCCTTCAAATCTTTAAATCTTAGATTAATATGTGTGCCAATTGATATCGTCCACACCCTAATTTAAATAACATTATTTCTAAATCATCACTTTATAATGTTATTCTTATAGATATATTTGTCAAAATAAGTTTGAAAAGATAACATTTTCTTCTTAATTTATTTTTTGAATTAAATTCTTATTTAAAAAAGGACTTTTACCCATAAAGGAGCCTGAGCTAGGATTGTGAAAATTTAAAATTCTAACATTTATGGATCATATTGTTATCGATGCATTTTTATTGAGTTTTTTCTCTAATCTAAACGTAAATATTTCATTTAATGCATCTGATTGTTTCTTAAAAAAAATTGTTAATTTTGTTCTATGGTTATTTTAGTCATAATTTTTTATTTATTTTATGTTATTCTTCTTTTTGATTTTTTGGACCCTTCCAGATCATCACGTTCCATCCTTTGGCTTCTTAAATTTTTTGTTCAAATTACCCAGTATGATTCATATCATACAATACTTGAAAGTTTGATAGGGTCGTTAAGCCCTAATGAACTAGTCTCAAGGCTAACCAAGAGCGGGGGGAGGTGAATTAGTATTTAAAAATTTCTTTAAGAAAAAGCACAATACAATCAAACAAAGATTCACCACATAGAAATCAAAGTGCGGAAATTAAATTTTAAAGTGCAATAAGAAAGAACACACCAAATTTTATAGTGGTTCGTTTAGCCTGACCTATGTCCACTCCTTGAAGCCTCTCCTCTAAGTATTGCACTAAATACAGTGTCTCTCCTTTTTCCCACACAACAAGGCTGAGATGCCCGTAAAAAAACTCCTTTCCACCAACCCTGATAAGGCAGAGAACCCAACTCCTTTTTCTTCCTCCAAAAGCAGGCAGAGAAACTAACTCCTTTTGCTTCCTCCTGAAGCAGGAAGAGAACCTCGATTAATTTCTAAAGTAGACCTCTTTAGAACCCCCAAGGAACCAAGGATGATGACCGCAGAAGACGATGATGGATCCTTGCTTGGAGCAGCCTTTGTGAAACCCCTCATAATTATGCCCTCATAAGATTCTCTTTCTCTCCCTTGCTCTCCCTCTCCTCTTGGCTCTCTCTGGTTAGGAGAATAGCAAAAGATCTCTCCTTGAGAAAATAAGAGAGCTTTTAAATAAGGGATAAAAATTAGCCCTAATTATAAGCTAATCGTCAAAAATCATCCAGGATAATAATACATCATCCGGTACGATTAGTTCAACTAGATGAATATCGTCCAAACAATCACCCTTGATAGATATCTCGATGATGAAAAAATAGCTAAATCATCTAGGACGATCTTGTGATCGTCCAGGCCAATTTGTACAAAATATCGAATATCATCAAGAACATCACCATGATTGGATGTCTGGATGATGGAAAAATAACTTGATTGTCCTGGCCAATCATCAAATCATCTCGAATGATTAGTTCAATTCAGTACATATAATCTAAAGCATTGCCCTGAATGGAACTAGGTTGATGTTTGATCATCCAGGAAGAACTAAGATTTAAGAACTGATCTTCCAGGATGAAATAATCGAGAAGTCAAACCTTAATTATTTTCCTTAATTACCAGATTAATTTAGTCATAATTGCACTGCATCATCTTGGATGATTTCTTTGACGATGTCCAAAAATAAAAGATACCCAAATAGATCTGGCAGCAGATTCTTTCTAATTTAAGCCTATCATCCCGGCCGATACTAATATCATCCAGGATGATGTGCTTAATTCTGGCTACATTCACTAGGATACCCTAAATAGGGTTTTTATTTTTAACTGATCGTCCAGGCTAATTTTTGGATCATCCCGGGTGATGTGATTAAAAATAGAAAACTCTAAAATAGTTAGAAATTTTCCCCCAAGTGTGTGTGTGCAATGTTACATAGCATCAAAACCCATATTTATATAATGGACTTAAGAAAGGGTAAAAGACACATGTCCTACATTACAAACTGATTCAATTCTAATCTACCAAATCTTGAGCTGATTCAAATTGCAGTTTGATCGTTATGGACCTGAAAAGTTAGTAGGAAAGGAAATCATAGAAAAATAAATGTGTTTGATATCATCAAAATTATATTCTCATAAAATAGATTAGCAATAATCTCCCCCTTTTTTATGATGAAAAATATTCAAACAATCAAAGCTAAATAAAATATGAACAGAAGTTTAAAATAGTATGACTAAACAACTCAAATACTACTCCCCCTTTTGACATCTTCAAATGGAGGACAAAAAAAAAGAATAGAAAAAATAGAAAGAACACGAAAGAGAAGACCGAAAACAAAGTTTTTTTTAATCAAAGCATGAATATGATAAAGTCTCCATGTAATTCATTTTAAAGACTTGTAAGACCAATGAGTTAACAACATCGAAATCTTAAATGATAGAATATCTGATCCTGTTAACCCCAGCTCAGGACTTCTCTCAGGGAAAAATTGCCTTTTTAAAATAAAAGACCTTACTAAGAAAAATCAATTAGATAAGAAAAAGAAATCCATTCAAAACTTAGTTTCAGAAAAATATCTTATAGAATAATATATCAAAATAATTTGTCACAATCGTGAAATTCAAAATCAAGCCTTTGAAGACACATGAATTCTTCTAAGTTTTAAAGGTTTGAAAGAGAAGAGAGCTTGCTTTTTGGTGGGCTTATTTTATGCCTCTTGTCAATTGATTAGCGCACTTTGCGTATATTTTGATTTTTATTACACTTTGTGTATATTTCTCAATTTGGCATCTTTGCGCATCTTTTGATTTGATGTCATTGGCATTTTTTTCAAGCTAGATCTCCTTGTCAAAACTGTTAAATACTCTCAGTTGTGAGTATATCTTCTAGATATATGAGAATAAAAACTCACTCTCAAATATAAGGAAGAGTAAACCACAAAATAGAATCAAAATCCTGTGATAAATGCAACGACAAGATTAAGAAAAAACTTGAATGTAATATAAAGACTTTGAACATTATAAATATAAGATTGATTACTGTAGCAAGATAGAAAAGATCACAATTGCAGAGTCCAGTTGTTAATTTGAGATAGACATTTATTTAGAAAAGAGAATTACACCGCTAAAAGAGGTTAGAGGGAGGGAAATAATCAACGGTGTTTCTCCCTTTAACTGATTTTGAAATGTCAGACATTAACTACAAATTTTTAAATATAGAAATAAGGAATAAAATATTATTTCAACTATGATCAAAAAGAAAAACTAACAAATAAAAGGAAAAACATCATAGGTGAAATAATTACAAAATAACAGCAAAAATAACATAAAAAATCTAACTCAAAACTAAAAAAAAGAATAGAAAATAAAAACAAGCAATAGAATAGTAAACATGCAAATAAAAAATTATTAAGCAGCAAGTTTATGCAATTAAGAGTCGTGAGCCTCCGGTGTCCAAGTACCACATGCTCTCACGAGGCCTTTTGTGAGAGCACACCTACAAAATCATCAAATGTCTGATTTAGGAACCCAAACATGTTTTGGTCCCTTCTTATGAAAAGAGGAATGCAACACATGTGTGTTATGCTGTGAATCATACAATTTATGTCTCCACACCCAATGTGTGCTATGGTGAATAGTGCAAGTGTGTGAAATGTGTCCTAGCATGCCACATCAAAAACATCTAACTCTAAGAAAATGATTTACTAATCTTTTTGGGTTATAATGTCTCTTCCTAGGTTTTGGCTTTAGATCAAGTGTGGGTGAATTCCTGTTTCTCTCAAGTGCATTCAATTTAGCTTTAAACCTTGAGTTAGCACTTTTTAATATAGCATTATCAACATTCAAATAGTTCTCCCCATGCTTAGATTATTTAATATAAGTTTTAGAATTAGATTCAAGTGAGGTAAATGATGCTTTCAATAAATCATGATCAATAACCAACTCATAATGCTTTTTATTCAATTCATCAAATTCATCAAGTAATGACATGTGATTGCTATCAATTTGAGTGTGATCTTTGCTTAAAATTTATGATTTTTTTTGCAAATTTGAGAACTCCAAGTTCAAACTAGCATGAGTTATCTTATGTTTCTTATATGATGCTTGAATGTTCTTATAAAGTTCAAGTAATTGATCATCGGTTGTTTCACATACCTCTTTTTGGTCCGACTGACCAAGATGATCACCAAAAAAGTACAAGATTGTTGCTCCTCTTCAGCTTCAGTCTCAGATGAGTCAGATGCAAAATCCACCAAGAAATCCTTTGGAACTGCTTCTTATCCTTGCCTTTTCTAAACTTAGATTTCTCGTCATCCTTCTCCTTTCATGGATGATCCTTAAGTGTAGGAGAATAATCTTTGACATGTCCATGTTTCCTACATTCAAAACAAACTACATCAGAAGAACTTTTATAATTTTTGCTATTCTTACCTTTGCTCTATTTCTGATGGTGCTTATGATTCTTCCTTAGAAAGCTTTTAAATTGCTTTTTGATTAAGGAAACATCATCACTTTCAGACCTGGAAGAATCGGTGTCCATATTGTTAGCCTTCATTGCCACAACTTTCTCCTTCTTTTCGCTCACCTGCATCAAGTTGTCTTTGTTTCACTCCTTGCACCAAAACAATTAGTGAGCCAAATAAGTTATCAACAGAATAAGTATTCAAATATTTAGAATCAGTAATTGTAGTAATCTTATCATCAAAGGAAGAAAGAAAGCATCTCAAAATTTTATTCACTCTTTCATAGTTAATTAACTCTCTTCCTAACGCATGCAAAGAGGTGACAATTTGAGTAAACCTAGTATATATGGCAGAAATCAATTCAGTAGATTTTATACAAAAAAGGTCATAGTCATGAAACAAAATATTCAACCTAGATTATTTAACTTCATTGGTTCCTTCATAAGTAATACACAATCTTTCCAAAATTTCTTTACTAGTAGCACAAGTTGAAACACGCATATAATCTTTCGATTTTAAAGCACAAAAAAAAAGTTAAAGCATTTTGCATTCAGTTGAGCAAAATCCCTATCATCAAGAGTCCATTCAGTAAAAGGAAGTACAATATTAATGCCATTAGTTTTATTAGACAGAGGTGTATAACCATCCTTAACAAGCATCAACATGCGATAGTCAATCAATTATAAAAATGTAGACATGTGAGCTTTCCAAAAATGAAAATGAATGTTATCAAACAAAGGTAATCGTGTAATAGAATAACTATTCACAGTATTACAATTATCAAAGTTAGTCATTGATTGAAATTTTAAAGTTTTCAAATACTTAATTTTATGAATCCTGCTCAGATACCACTTGAAAGTTCGATAGGGATGTTAAGCCCTAATGAACTAGTCCCAAGGCTAACTAAGAGGGGGGGGATTGGTATTTAAAAACTTCTTTAATTAAAATAAAAATCTTTGTATATCTTATAGTGGAAATGAATTAAAATAACAATAAAAAGATTAATCAAAGATTTCACCTAAGAAGTTAATCACAATAAAAATAAAGTTCGGAAAATAATCAAAAAATAATAAGAAAGAACACACCAGATTTTATAGTGGTTCGGTCAACCTAACCTATGTCCACTCCCCAGAGCCTCTCCTCCAAGTAGTGTACTAAACACAGTGTCTTTCTCATTTTTCCCACCACAACAAGGCGAAAAAGCAAGTACAAAAACTCCTTTCCACCAACCCTAGTGAGGAACAAAACCCACTTTTTTTGCTTCCTCTACAAGCAGGTAGAGAACCCAACTCCTTTTGCTTCCTCCTGAAGCAGGCAAAGAACCTTGATCGATTTTTGAAGTAGACCTTACTAGAACCCCCTAGGAACCAGGAATGATGATCGGAGAAGACAACGATGGATCCTTGCTTGGAGTAACCTGTATGAAACTTCTCATAAAGTCCCCCTCACAAGTTCCTCTCTCTCTCTCTCTCTCCCTTGCTCTCCCTCTCCTCTTGGCTCTCTCAGATTAGGACAACAGTAAAAGATCTCTCCTAGAGAAAATAAGAGAGCTATTAAATAAGTGCTCAAAATTAGCCCTAATTAGCAACTAATCATCAAATATCATCCAATAATGATTGTACATCATCCTGTACGATTAGTTCAGCTCGATGAATATCATCCAAATAATTGCCCTTAATAGATGTCTCGATGATGGAAAAATAGCTAAATCGTCCAAGATGATCTCGTGATCATTTGGGTTGATTAGTATAAAACATCAAATATCGTCCAGAATATTGCCCTAAAATGATGTCTGGATGATAGAAAAATAACTTGATCATCCAGGCCAATCATCGAATCATCCCGGATGGTTAGTATAATTCAGTATATATCGTGTAGAGCATAACCAAGAATGGAACAAGGCTGATGTGTTATCATCCAGGAAGAACTAAGGTTTATGAACTGATCATCCTGGTCGATCCTGTGATCGTCCAGAAAGAAATGATCAAGTAATTAAACCTTAATTTCTTTCCTTAATTTTTTTTTATAAAACTACCAAATGAATTAAAAAGGAAAAAAAGAAAGGTACAAGCAACTAAGTTATAGAAGACATATCACTTTCCTCCTTTAACAAAGAATAAAAGGCAGGAGGAACCTTATTGACTTCTAGAATGCCCCAAAAGAAATCACCTTTCAAAGCGTGGTTAGCACACTACTGAGCTAACTTATTACGACCTCTATTAACATAATGGAATAGGATTACCTCAAACTCCATAAGAAAGGCCAAGTCTTCTTTATCATACCTTTCCATCTCTCGGCCCTAAATGTCCACCAAATTTTGTAGGTAAGAAATAACATTAGAGTTGTCTCCTTCCACATTAAGCCTTTAGCATTGAACATCCAGTCTTGTATCACCTTCTTCAATGAACGTACAACGAGCATCTCCTGAAATCCAACGTCCCAATGCATTACCGAGAATCCAAACGCTAGAAGCATCCTGCCTTTATGGTCTCTACAAATACCTCCAATACCAGCTTCATTAGAGGCAAGATGTCAATCATCTATGTTTACTTTAATCCATCCGGGTGGTGGGGGGTGCCAAATGGAAGAAAACAGCTTAAATTTCTTGTTAGCAATCCAGTGGTCCGAATGAATTATAGAAGTGGAACAAGATGCATAGTTGATGGCATTTGTGATAATGATACCAGTTTCAATCTTTTTGCCTTCATAGATTAATGAATTCCTACTCTTCCAGGAATTAAAGACCAATGCACAATGCAAACTTACTATAAAAGGATTCTCCTTTCCTTGATCCTTCAAGAAATGTATGCAGTCTTCAAAATTTTTTAAAAGAGGTAAATGAAAACCCCAATTCTTTGCCTTTTTTAATAACCTGTTTTAACTTCATACAATCCACTGCCACATGATCTATATTTTCAACTATGTTACCAGCTCTTGGGAAAAGGTTATTACTAGTTAATCTTCTATTTAGTAAAAAAACCATTGTTGGGATGGCCATCTTCAATAATTTCCACCAAAAGAAAGAGATCCGAGGATTAAGTTTCATCCTCCATATGTAATTCCAATCCTGGATCCCCATAGTTTCAGATTCTTCTTTATAAGTTATGGAGTGTTTAATCAAACCTTCAATCGTTCTCCCATAATAAGTATTCAACAACTCTAAATTGTTTTCAAGAATGCTGAAATCAATTTTGATTTTGTAGATGACTTCCACCATCTCCTTCCCAAAGTAATCATGTAGTTTATCCGGTTCCCAACTCCATTTGAAATGAAGAAGGACATATTATTTAACTTGTCAATATCATTAGAAATGAACGTAGGCCATCATTCCAATCTTCTATCAAGGATCCAAATGTCCTTCATAATGTTAATTGAAACACCATCCTTGATTCTCCATCTTACAACTTGTTTTAAAGCATTGGCACCGCTAATAATCACCTTCCAAGCTGAAGAAGAGTTTCTTTATTACTCGCATCCCAAATATTCTTACCATATTTTGCTGAGATAGATTTACTGAATAAAGAATCAGGCTTCTTCAAGAAATTCCAAACCAATTTTGCTCTAAGGGGTTCCATCGAGTGAACAGCTGTTTGAATGCCAAGCGCCCCTTGGTCTTTCAGTTTACACAACTCCTTCCATGCTACATAATGTAAACCATTAACCCCATTGCTTTTATTCCATAGAAATAATTTGCTCATTCTATCAATCCTCTTCAATACTTAAATTGGAACTAGAGACATAGAAGTATAGAATACATGGATTGCTTGAAGAACATCATTAATAAGAGTTACTCTACCAGCTATTGATATAAACTTCTTGCCCCAAACATCCAGCTTAAAGGCTGCTTTCTCCAAAATGCTGGAAAAATCTGAAGCCACACGCCTCCTTAAGGTGATTTTGTTGCAGGTGAGCGAAAGGCAGGATGAAACTTAATGATAAACTTCTTGCCCCAAACTTAAAAATCTGAGTCCGGATTTTTAGAGAGAGAAACCGTCTTCCATTTTTAATTCGTCTCTCTCGAGGTTTTTTCTCCGACTGGTGGCACCGTCACCGGCAGTTTCTTGGCGTCCTAGGCCGACATAATGGTAGCTCCGCGTCCGTCAAGTCCTCCCAGAGGTAGAAGACGAAGTGGTGTGGTGATCAAAGAAGGATCGCGATCTGTGATCCGTCCAGTGGTGGTAGAAGGGAAAGGTAAGAAGATCCTGAATGAAGATTTTGCTGATCAGTTAGCAGTGGAAATTACTGGAGATGATAAGAATTATGCTCTTAACAATCTTGAATCATCGGAAATCAAGAATACCGTATTGAAGGTTAATTCTTTTTCTGGGATAAATCATTCTCGTCAAGTACAGGACAATGATAATCTCAACTCTATGATCGAAGGAAATTCTAGATCTGTTAATAATTCTGATAAGGATTCTTTGATCGAATCCTTAAAGGCCAACGCTCATAATGATGTTGGAGAGGTAATTGGAGCCTGGTCGAAGACAAAACCTATCAAGATTGATTTTAATAATGAACAAGTTGAAGTTTCGGAAGATGGTATTGCGATGAAACTCAATCCAGCAATTGAAGCCAGGAATTCAGAAATACTGAAGAACTCGATCGTGATTAAAGTATTAGGTGGTAATGTCCCCTACTCAGTATGCAGCTTTGATATGAGAAAACAATGGAACAAGTTTGGTGGATTTCACATGACTTTAATTGGTATGAATTGGATACTCTGCTCCTTCAAGACAAATGAGGAGGTTGATGAAGTTTTAAACGGTGGACCCTGGTACGTTAATGGTTACATAGTTGGCATGGATAGATGGTCTCCGACATTTGATCCATATTCATTTAAAGGAATCTCAGGTCCGGTATGGATCAGATTACCATGTCTACCTCTATATTATTGGGATGAAGATAGTCTTACAAGAATTTATTCTTGGATTGGCACACCGCTATACTTAGAAGGAAATACTTTCCGTTGGGGAAAGAGAGAGTTTGCTCGTATTTGTGTTAAGATTGATTTGGAAAAAAAGCTCCCAAATGGTGTCTGGATCGATGGTCTTGCTGGAAGATTCTTCCAAAGAGTCAAATACGAGAAACTGAACTTACTATGCTATCACTGTGGTCGAGCGGGACATGAATTAAATGCATGTCCTGAGAAGGTTGTGCTGGGTATTAAGAATCAAGCTTTGGGTAACTCTGAAGAAAGCACTGGTGAAGAAAGGAAAACAGAAGGAGAAACTAAAAATGCAGTGAATAATGAGGAGTATTGTCCCTGGATTCACGTCCAGTTTAAAAATAGACGGATGTTTAAAAATCTGAATGGTAACAGAAATGACAATGTTATCAAAAACAAAGGGAAGGATAAACCGGAGAAGAGCATTCAGATAGAAGATGTGCAAGTGCAGAAATTACAGGTGAAAGAAATCTCTGCTAGAGAAGCCATTGCAGATAAAGAAATCAAAGTGAACAAACAAGCCGAATCAGGAAACTTTAAAGAAGGAATAAGATTGAATAATGCTTTTGAGATTCTTAATGAAGAGAATAAAAATGAAGGTCAAGACTTTCAGGATGATTGGACATCTCAAGACTTGCTTTTACTTAGAAGCAAAATTCTTGATCTTAATGTAACGTTGAAGAGACTATCTACTTGGTGGAATCAAAGGGCCAAAGCTAGGTGGATTGAGGAAGGGGATTTCAATTCCAAGCTTTTTCACAATTTTGCAACGGATAGAAGAAGTGGTAATAGAATAAATCAAATTAAAGATGTCCATAACAAGATGCAAATTGACGAAGAAGATATCGAAAAGGTTCTTATTCAGTATTTTGAATCTAAGTGGAAGAAGAGAAACTGTCAACTTTCAGGTTGGCCGCAGATTTTTGAGAATCAGAAGATTAATAATGAAGATATCAAGGCTCTTAACACAGCTTTTTCGGTGATGGAACTCAAGAACTCTGTCTTCCAGCAAGGTAACAACCGTTCCCCAGGTATGGACGGTCTCACTTCTTCCATCTATAAGCATTATTGGGATATTGTTTGGAAAGACTTATGGAATGCTGTCAATAGTTTCTTTACCAAAGGGTGTATGAGGAAAGAGTGGAAAGACACTCTTATTGTGTTGATTGCAAAATTTAAAAATCCAATGCTTCCATCCAATTATCGCCCTATTAGCTTATGCCAGACAAACTACAAGATTGTTGCCACTATGATTGTCAATAGATTGAAGACTTGTATGTCCAAGCTGATTACTGAGGAACAAATAGCATTTATTCCTGGGAGATCTATTTCTGAGCATTGCCTCTTGGCTCAGGAGATTATACATAAGTTTAAGATTTCAAAGAATAGAAAGGGAATGATGGCTTTGAAGCTTGATATGGAGCAAGCTTATGATAGCATGGGATGGCCTACTCTTGATAATGTCCTCAAATGGTATGGTTTTCCTACTGGTTATGCTAAAGTCATTATGGAATGTATTACTGATGTTAGATTCTCTATTATTATTAATGGGAGAAATTCTAAACGGATTATGGCTTATAGTGGCTTTCGTCAAGGGTGTCTATTATCCCCTTATCTTTACATATTATGCTCTCAATTGCTTTCCAATTCCATTCATGAAAGAGGTAAAAATATTGGAATTCAAATTTCTCCAAGGGGTCCAAAAATAACTCATCTTTTATATGCTGATGACGTTATTATTTTTTTACAATGCTCAAAAGATATTGCTAAGGAGGAGAAGTGTATTGTTGATGACTTTTGTAGTTGGACTGGACAAAGGCTCAATGAGAGTAAATCTCAAATCATGTTCGGTAAAGTTGTTGGCAGTTGAATGAGGAAAAAGATTACTAAAGTCTTGAAATTCAAAAATGTCAAGGAAATGAATTATCTTGGGATCAAATTATCACTTAATCGGTTAAGGGCTGCAGACTTTCATGACATCTTAACCAATATGATGTACAAGCTTAATACTTGGGGAAGGAAATTTCTTTCTTTAGGTGGTAAGGTTACTCTTATCACTAGTTCTCTTTTGTCAATGCCTAACTACTTGATTACTCATTCCATGATCCCTAAGAAGGTGTTGCTCACTATGGAAAAACTTTGTAGAAGTTTTATATGGGATAAACATGATGGTAGTCATGGTATTCATTACATTGCTTGGGAAGATCTTTGTAAACCAAGAAATATGGGAGGCTTGGGTTTACAATCACCTACTTTGAAGAATGGACCGTTAAGAGCTAATCTTTCTTGGAATTTTCTATAAAAACCTGATACTTTGTTTCATAGAGTTATGAGAGCTAATTATGGTAATAATATTTTGAATGGCACCCATAAGAAGAGCACGTCTAAAGCTTGGAGAATCTTACTTGATGGCGGTAAATCTCTTAAAAACATTACTAGATGGAATATTTGTAATGGAAAAGATATAAATGTGCTGAACGATAGCTGGATTTATGACAATAGTATCAATCAATGGCCGACTCTTGCTAACTGTTCTGCCTTGGAAGGTCTTTGTGTTCAACATTTAATGTTGAATAATGGCCAATGGAATTCCAATTTGCTTCAGAAATAGTTTCATCCGGAACTTGTGAAAGTTATCATCAATATCCAGATTAATTCCAGTAATGTTGATACGCTGGAAATGCAAAATTTCTGTTATGGGAAAACAATTTCTGGATTGGCTTTTGAAAAGATTTTAAGACGAAAATTCAATCTTACTGATGATGGCTACTACAATTGGCTAAAAAAACTGAAGCTGAGCAAGAAGGTGGAAATGTTTTGGTGGAGACTTGGGAATGCATCTATTCCTACCAACTTGTTTCTCAAAAATCGTAAGCTTCTGGACATCGATTCATGTGCTAGAGGTTGTGATACGGTGGAAAACTATGAGCATATCATTGTTCAATGCAAATATATGATTGAGATCATTAATCATCTTGTGAACTAGGGTATTCTGATACCAGTTTTTAATTCTCTTGATCATTGTCTTAAGGAGCTTAAGAATATTTCAGCCAAAAATCTGGGTATTGTACAAATTTATTGTACTATTGCTTACTTCTCTTGGAAGAACAGAAATGAGATAAAGCATGGAAAAACTGCAATTCCTTCTTATCTAGTGGCTTCTAATGCATTATCAGTGTCAATTACCAAATCAAGTCCTTTTCTTTCTAACTGGAGCACTAATCTCCTTAGGGAGTCTCAAGCATCTTGGTGCCCCCCACCGAAAGAGTGGATGAAAATAAATATTGATGCTTCCTTAACATCTTCAGGATTGGCTGGGATTGGAGGTGTTTTCTGAGATTGTAATGGTAGATTCATTCTTGCATTTGGGAAGAAGATGATGCATTGGGACATTGCACAGCTGGAAATGGGAGCTATTCTCTTGATCAAGGACTACGTCAAAAGCTGGATGAGGGACTATAAAGGGGTGATATTGGAAAGTGATAACTTGAATGTTATCAACTACATTCAAAAATCTTTGAAACAAAATAAAGGCACCGTGATCTTCAAATCAGTAAGTGATTCTTTATTTGTGAATGATTTCAATAAAGTTGTCTTTGTACATGCCTATAGAGAGTGTAATAAGGTAGCCAACTTGTGTGCTAATATGGCTTTAGATGACAGTTTTTACTTTGACAGTTTTTCTTTTGATGATATCCCTCCCTTGATGGCTAATTTAATCAAGGAAGAGTATCATCCTATTCTAGATTGTAACTAGTTCTTCACCTTTTTTTTTCCTTCTTAATGCATTCTGCATTTCTTCAAAAAAAAAAAAGATGATTTTGTTGCCCAAGTAATTTAGATCCTTGGTTTCCACGAACCCCAAGAGTTTTGAGATAATCTTCCTCCTTCTCTCCATGTTCTTACTAAAAATGATAGAAGATTTAGAGCCATTTGTTTGTTGACCTGTCCAGCTGCAATAGTCATTAGTGATTTTCATAATTATCTTAATCTTCACTATCTTAGCATTGGAGAAGATCAAGATGTCATCTTCAAATATTAGATGTGAGATCCTTGGGGCTAAAGGGGTAATTTTCAAACCCACAGAATTCCCTTTAGATAAAAAAGCATTAGTAAGAAGTTGGGAGCAAAGTATGAATAAGAAAGGAGAGAGAGGGCAACCCTGTCTAAAGCCACTTCTCCCTTTAATACCTTCCAGTTCCACACCATTGATTTGAACAACGAAAACTGGGTCAGAGACAACTTCCATAATGAGATTAAAAAATATTCTTGGAAAACCAAGGTAAATCAAAACTTGTTGTAAGGTATTCCAAGCCATACTATCGTATGCATGTTCCAGTTTAATAGCCACCAAACCCCTTCTAGATTTGGAGACTCTAAACTTGTGAAAAAGTTCTTGAGCAATAAGCATATGCTCAGATAAGGCCCTCCCTTCAATGAAAGCCACTTGCTCTTCAGTAACTAAGCCATGGATTACTTTCTTCATTCTGTTTAATAGTACTTTTTATACAATTTTGTATATTGACATAGAAAGGCTTATAGGTATGAAATTATTGGGAGAAAGAGGATTATTTACTTTAGGAATAAGAACCACTAATGTCTCCTTCCACCTAGAATACATTTTCTCTAAACTAAAGCAAAGTTGGATGGCTTTCCACACATCCATCCCAATGATCTTCCAATAAGCTTGAAGAAAATAATATGTAATTCCATCCAATCTAGGCAAAATGTTATTGCCAAGTTCATTAATAACTTTCTCAACTTCTTCTATCTTAAATTCAGCATCCAGGATTCCATAATCTTCATGTTTCAAGATGTTCTCATTCATAGGCCAATTGTCTAGAATGCAATCTCTGTGTTTCCATTTCTTGGAAAACAACTGAAAGAAGTTTCTTCTTATACAATCTTGATCTTCAGTTAATACTCTATCCTCATTTATTATTTGCTAGATAGAATTCCCATTTCTTCTTCCATTCACAAATGCATGAAAAGTAGGAAGTGTTCACATCCCCTTCCTTCATCCACTTGGCTTTAGCTCTTTGTTTCTACCATGTATTCAACTTTGCAGAGTACAGTTGAATTCCTTGACTTTGGATCTCAGTATAAGTACTTTGCTATCCAAAAACAGTAAACTTGAAGCTTCTTCCTGCTGTAGATCTTCAATCTCCTTCTTCAACGTTTCCTTCAAAACTTCTAGATTTTGATGCTTAGCCTTACTCCAAAAAAATAAGGCTTTAAGAACTCTAGACATTTTCTTATTTAAAGCTTCCATATCATCACCTCTTATAGATTTGGACCCTGAATTCCTGATCACATAAGTGGCCGCTGCATAGGCTATCCATACATCCTCAATTTTTGAAATTTGGATTTATGAACTTGTTGAAATAATTTCAAGACAATGGGATAATGGTCGGATGCAATTCTACTCAAATGTCTCACAACTGCTAGATTAACCAACTCCAAAGCTTTAGAATTCAGCATGCATCTATCAAGCCTCTTTAATATCCGGGCACTTCCACTCTTGTTATTACACCAAGTAAATTTAGCACCAATAATACCTACATCGTGTAAGTCATTATTGTTCATAAATGCCTTCATTTCCAAAGAACCATGTCAGAAAGAAAACTTCTTCCCACCTTTCTTCTCCTCTTGTGAAAGTATGCAGTTGAAGTCACCTCTAAAAAATGCTGGAATATCTTGATCAACCATACCATCCAGATAATTCCACAAATTTCTTCTACCTTGGTACTCCCTGCTACCATAAATTGTAGTAACCATCCATTTGTTTTTGCTGAATATCTCCAACTCTCCCAACAAACATTGGTCCGAAGACTTGATCAAAGAAAAAGAAGCCACATTCATCCTCCATATCACCATAATCCCACAGGAATTTCCTCTAGATGGCTACAGTATAAAATCCCATTCCGCACCCATTATTTTGACAAATTCATCTTTGGACAGAGAATTAATCTTTGTTTCAACAATGCCTACAAAAAATACATCACAATTTTTAATGTATTCCTTCAAATATAGGGAGGCCTCTTTCTTGTTTGCCCCCGTACAATTTAAGAAACTGATAGATCTCATTTGGAAACTAATGGGGGTATGCCCCCACCCTTCCTTTTATTCATATTACTTCTACCTTGCCTGGAAACCAAATTCAAAGGACCCAAATGTCTCAACTCCTTTGCTAGTTTTATTTTTTGAGCAGAATTTTTTTTAGTATTTAGAATACCATTCGCCTTAGTTAACATAACAGTACTCACCTCAACCTTTTCATGTTTATTAACCACATTGTCTTTGTACAGATCTTCCTCCATATTTCTCATAATTTCACCTTCTTCCAATTCCCCTTCTAAGGAATAAACACCACGAATATCCGCATCATTATCATTCTCACATAAAGAATTTAGATGTTTGAATTTGTTACCTACCCATATATTGGCTTCCCTTGTTGAATCAACCTCCAGATTTCCATCAAGAATTCTCTGTTCTCCCAAACGTTTGGCTTGAATATTGTGATTCTTCTCTGTTTCCATGGAATTTACTGCAGTTTCAATAGAACCACGAACCTCCAATTCTGCATCTACAACTGTAGCATCTTGCAGCTTGTTGATTTGCATTTCAAATGCCAAAGGAACTTCTCTAAACTTAGGTTGATGTTCAGCAGCATTAGTACCCACTTTCACCCCATTGGTAACATATAGCTTAGCAGAATCCACTGCAGCTTCGTCCCTGTGATTCACATTTGATTCCCTCCAATATCTTCTTACTATATTATTACATTCCTTCAGCCTTCCTGTTCTTGTATTGTTTCTTTTTTTAACCATGATCCATGGCCCATAAGAGGATTCATCTTCCATTCTTACAGCATCTTCTGTAACAGTAGCTTATCTTGGCTTTCCATGCTCAGCAATCTTCTCCATAGTGTCCTTCTTCTTACTCTTGCAATATGCTTTTACGTGCCTTATCAAACCACATTCATAGCATAATGTAGAGATCTTCTCGTACTCAAATTTTTGGAATAATCTTCCTGAGATACTCTCCACCCAAACACCTAAGGGAAGTTTTTAATCCAACTTGACCCTCACACAAATTCTGGCAAAATTCCCTTTTCCCCATTGAAACATGTTTCCATCCATCATGATAGGTCTACCAATTGATGAAGCAATCCTATCCACATTGATTTCATCCCAGCATTGTAGGTGTAAGTGAGGCATCCTTACCTAGATTGGAGACGTTAGACCCTTCAAGGATAGTGTAGAAAATTCCACCGTCCATTTCTCCATTCCCACTATATGGCCATTAACAAACTAAAGACCACCCAACAAAACTCCTTCCATGATATCTTTTGTATCAAAAGAACACAAGAACCAACCCTTTCCCAAGGTTGTGAAATGAAAGTTCTTGAATAGCTTCCATTGCCTCACTTCCCAGGCAAAAACATGTGCCAGAATATCCTTTCCAAAAACCTTCATTACTAAGGAATTCTTCAGCCTTTTAGCATTTAACATTTCAGCATCTTCCTTAATCTTCACGGCTATTCCATCTTCAGCAAGAACCCTGTCTTCATCCTTGAAGTCCAGCATAATGTATGGTTCTTTCTTCCACGAGTTACTCTCTGCATTAATGCCATTCCTACTAGGCATTACTTCATTCACCTTGTCTATAATACCAACCTCCTTTGTGGTTAAACTATCCACAAAATGTAGATTTCTATTAACAAGGAAACCAGAATTCGCATTTATCTCAAGAATAGGTCCTGAGATTGCATTTGAATATCCGAACCTGTTAACATAAATCTTCATTTCAGAGGAAGATGCCGACGGATCAACAATCAACTTCTCCGTAGAATTTTTGGTTACCCGTGGGGTTTGAACCTCATTTTTGTAAACAACGGACTTTCCTTTACCTTCCTCAAATGAAATCTTCTTCGGAACATCAACAACATTGTCTTTGATTACCAATGGACCATTAGATGCTCTAATCACAGGATCATCAACAGATTTCTTCGCACCAATATTCAAATGAACATCTCCAGTCGGGTTCTGAATCGTATCTTCCAGAACTACAATGCCTTCAGCCGACACATCCAAGGATGGCCGCCGACCATCCACCGCCATTACCCCAGTCATCCCCTGAATAGGAGTGAAAACTGGGAACTGAACTTTTCAAATATTTTGAAATTTTCTCTCACTAGAAAATGTGATATTCTCTCACTAGAAAATGGGATAATCAAGTGATTGCTTTCCTTAATTACCAGATTAATTTATGCATAATTGCACTACATCATCCAGGATGATGTCCTGGATGATTTTCAAAAATAAAAGATTCCTAAATAGATCTAGCAGTAGATTCTTTCTAATTTGAGCCTATAATCCTGGCCAAGACTAGTATCATCTAGGATTATGCTCTTAATTATGGCTGCCTTAAACAGGATGCCCTAATTAGGGTTTCTATTTTAATTTGAACATCCATGACAATTTTTAGATCGTCCCAAATGATGTAATTAAAAATACAAAACTCTACAATTATAAGAAATTTTCCCTAAGTGTGTATGTTCAAGGTTACTTAGTATAAGGAAACACATTCTTGCAAAAGACTCAAGAAAGGGTAAAAGTCACATGTTATACATTATAACTTGAATCAATCCTAATTTAGACAATCTTGACCTGTTTCAAATTGCAGTTTAATCTTGTGGACCTAAAACATCAGTAGGCAAGGCAATCATAAAAAAATAGAAGTGTTTTATATCATCAAAATTATATTCCCTGAAAACAAATTCGCAATAATACTACATGAACAAAATATTAGTTCTGTCATCACAGCACATCTAATGCCTAATATCAATGAGTTCTTAGTAATTATAATTTATAGATAAACAGTAATCGTTAGATGAATTCAATTCAAATGATATGATCTTTAATAAAATATCATACAATCCAACCCACTTGTTCATACTACATGAAATCATAATTCATTGATCATATAGGGTGACTCCTTGGTAAAAACACACACACTCTCTCTAATCATAATTCAATGATCATATAGTCGGTGATTAGAAATTTTTTGTTTTTTTAACTAATCATACATTATGATTTATATCGTACTGAATGATATTTTAACTAAAAAAAACTAATTAAGGCATCCTTTATTAATATAGATTGATTAAATTAATCATACTAAAAAACTCTAATCATATAAGATGATTAATTATAATCATAATATTCAACCACCAATCATTATTTAGGCAATATTTTAGTATTCATATTTGAGTCTAATCATATTGTACAATCTATATCACATTATACGATATATGACAATCATGGATAAATTAACCCCATGATTAGGTGTTTAATTATTATTAAATTATTCAATCAAATCATATAGGATGATCAAAGATGAGTTTATTGTATGACTCAATTCATGCATAGGATGATAACATCGTCCATAATAAAATAGCCTAGTTTTATAACTAGTTATATAAGATGATTTTCCATCTTTGTACTATACAAACCATGCTCTGAATGAGATAATAACTAATAATTGACTATCAAACTGGATGATCAATAGAAAGCTTTTAAACTGATCATATAGTATAATGCAGTTTGGACTATTTTGTATTGCTATTTTGTACAAATCGTACAGAGCAATTGTCTGAGAGTACTGGATGATCTTAGATGACAGATTGAAATTTAGGGATTTTTTGGAGGCTCTCTATTTAAAATTTTACATGTACTTGTGAGATACCTTTAGCAACAGAGTGTGTTTGAGAGAGAGCTTAGAGAACAAGTTAAGGAGAGAGCTTTGAAAGAGAAGAGTGGAAGAGCCTGTGTAAGGGGGAATTATGAAGGATTCATAAGGGTACTTAAAAATGGGTTCCTACCTATCTTCTTCATGTTTCTTCTTGATTCTTTGGTGGATCTGGGATACATTCTATAGCATAAGGTTGTGGTTCTCTGCCAATTCCAAGAGGAAGTAAAAGGATTCATGGTTCTCTGCCATCTCTTGGAGAGTATAAAATGATACTTGGTTCTCTACCATCTCTAGAAGTGAGAAAAAGGATTTGAGGCACTTTACCTTCACTAGAAAGGTGAAAAATATTCAAGGTCCTATGCTACACCAGATTGGTGAAGAGATTTTGTAAGGGCTTCTTCGCCTAGTTGTGGTGGCTAAAAGAGTGACACTATAAGGTTTAGTACAATACCCAGAGCAAAGGCATCCGAGGAGTGGATATAGGTCAGATATTATCAAACTACTATAAAATCTAGTGTGTTTGTTCTTTCTAATTTTTCGGATTTAAATATTTGCACTTTTCTTTGATATACAATGTATTTAAAACTCTGATTTATTTTATTATTATGAATTTATTTGCCTCTACATATGTTGTTGAAATTGTCTAATTTTAGTGTTTGAAAAAGTATAAAAAGATTTAATTTTTAATGAAAGAATTGAAAAAAACAATTCACCTTCCCTTTTTGTTAGCCTTGAGGTGGTAAAAGAACTTTCAAATACTCTAAATGATTGTACTTGTATTTCCCTAGCCTCCCATATATTTTACTTTAAGAGGGAACAAGAGAAGTACTCAAACAAATAATAAATTTTATTTAAGTGATTGAACTTTCTTATAAATATAACATTATAACTTTTTATAGGACAACAAAAAAGGCATCTTGTACTGTGGTGCATCAAAGAGTGATGTTGTGGCACCTTTAAATTGAATTATTACCCCGATGCTAAAAATGTTTCACTATTGTGGCGCTTATTAATGTGGATCAGTTACATAGTAAACCGTCATGTCTCATCACTGATATATTGTATCCCAAAAAATGGTACTTATACATTATAAATTATGGTGCCACAACATTTAAAAAAAGAGAATATGGCACTACCAAGATAACTTCTTGATGTTGTGGAACTTGTAATACTATGGTACTGGCTTTGTTTATGCTATAGTTATAGTAAACAAAGAACATTGAGCTGAGATGTCTAATTTCTGGTGCCTCAACATTATTAAAGGTGGTGCTATAAATTTATTTCTAGGAACACCTTGGTGCTACAAGATCTTCAGAATTTTCTACCATCCTAATGTTTTTCTGAACAAACACAACTAAAACAACAAATTTTACTTAAAAATAAAATATGTAATAAACTTTATAATTTAAAATTATTATTAACCTTTACTAATAAATAGATATATCACTAATCCAATTGATTGTTTCCTTAGGAGCTTTTCCTAAGATATAATTAACAACAGAGGCTTGCTTTTATAGGGACCTTAGAATCTTAATTTAAAAAAAAAAACTCTAGTCTTATTCACTAGCGTATGGGAAAATCTCTAGGTGTAGAGAATCCTTATCCTAGTTTATTTTCATTTTAAAATTAATAGTTGAACATCATTTTATCTTTTAAGAAATGAGGATATTCTCTATGCAACATTTGATTATAAAAATTGTAAATCTATTTCTATTTTCAAATTGATATTAAAACACCATTTTTATCTTTTGAGATAGTATGTTATTGACTTTGTAGATTTGATTATAGGAATATAAAGAATATTTTAGTTGAAGAATTTCTAGAAACATCATAAGGGACTAGTTTCTCTTTCCAATTTTAGTGGAGAGAAAATTTTTATATTTTGAATGTGTACTTATTTTTATTATAGTTTTAAACTACTATTGTTCCATTATTCACCTTAATAATTTCATCCTTCAGTAAATGTGATTAGCATTAAACTTCTGGACTGGAATATGTTGAATTTTTCTTGAATGATTCCCCTCATATGCAATTACCTGCTTTAATCAATCTCTTAATTCTACATAAAGCATCATATATATGCATCATATCTTTGTGTGTCTATTTTGGTGGGTTCCATTCAATCAATAATCAATCCTTCTTAAATCTAAAAGCCTACTTTTAATATCATATCTTCTTTATAATTAAATATTATTAGTTTTATTATTCTCTAGATCAAAAATTGTTTTCTTAAAAAAATAAGTTCAAAAATTAGTGCAAAATTTTAGTTGGATTTCAGAGAAATGACCGTTAAATTGATATTTAGCTTTTTTGAAAACTTGAACATCACCTTTAGTTAGTCTCAATTTTTTCATAATAACATAAATAAGTTTGGATTTGGATTTGATAACGTTTAGATTATAGTGAATGGACCAAAGTTTATAGTAGTGAAGTTTTAAGAAGTTTTAGAATAAGAAGTCGAAGTTTGTTGTTGTTTTTGACAAACTTGCACTAAGTTTCATTGAGATTGTTTCTCCTTCCAATGCTACATCATTGATAATCCAATACTAGAGAAGGAATAAGAATTAACATCTATGGCATAGAATTGAAAAGGAAAAGCTCATAGAAGAAGAATTCATTCTATCTAGTGCAATGGAATCTGAAGTAAGAGAAACTCCTATCACCTCACCCTTTTTTCGAGGAAGCCATTTCCATCCCCTCTCTAATATTATCAAAGAAGAAAATGTTAAGGTAATCACTAACTTTGCACTTCCTCTATTTAATAAACAACCTATTGATCCTTCCCTTACTAAAAAAAGAAGGAAACTTAAAACTCTACTTAAATCCTGGTCTAGAAATGTACCAACAACTTTGGGAAGCCAAAAGAGGAATTCTTGAAAAGCAAGAATGGAGGCTTAACTGAAAGAGTAGAATATGAGCTGCTAAAGAAAGAATTTATCAATGAGCCTACAATTAGAAGAAAGTTATAGTTTAAAGAAGTAAATCCTTATATATCAATCATTTTTTAGGTTCATTATAGGGAATTGATGAGGTTATCTAAAATAAGTGGTTTTACAGTGTCAATTGGTGATCAATATGAGATGCATTATATGAAGCCTATAAGAATAAGAATTGATTTAATTTAAGTTATAACGATGCATATATACCTGCATCCTTAATCCTAAATAATCAACCTATAAAACTCTCTCATTTTTGTTTGGTACATCAATAATTAATAGTGATCAACATCATTTAGATGGAAGCCAAACAATTTATCATCTTAATATGAGGAGGCTGAGCTCTACAAACACACCAACCTTGAAATCTAATGAAAAGAAGGCTTGGAAACCTAAAGTGGTAGACTCTCCATCAACACAAAACAAGAGTAAAGTTCATATAATGGAGGAAGTAAGGAAAGATAAGGGTAAAATACTAGTGAATTGTACTCATTTATAAGAGTAACATGCTAAAGAGATTTGTTTAAAGAATATATTTGGTATAATAGCCTTTTTTTACTTAAGTGGTTTACTTTAAAAATATTTAAGAAAATTTTTAGTAAATCCATTAATAACTAAGAGTAACTTCTTAATTATCATTCTTAAAAGATCAAAATCATGCAAATGGAAAGAATTTGAAACCCTAGAAAGTCTTAAAAGAAATCAAGGATAGTGTTAGTATTTGAAGAAGGTAAATAGTTGATGAAAATGCAAGTAGAGAATCTTGCATGCATCTTATAATATTTGTTGTATAATAGACCTCATAATTAGTAGTAGAAAAAACCTCACTCTTACTTTACTGTAGAAGAGAACAAAGAAATATTTGAGGCACTTGAATAAAATGTTCACTACCATCATTCACCTACATCATAAAGAGGGGGGAGAATTACTCAGTGAGCTTGAGGAGGATGCAGATGATGAAAAAAATAAATAAATGTAAAATTTGATAAAAAAGAGTATATGGAAATAAAAATTCCTTTAATTCATATAAATTTGGAGTCCAACATGGAGGATGAATCATGTGCTTGAGAAAATTAAATAAGCTACAGAATATACAAAAATGTTTTAAAACAAAAGTTTAAAATTTCTTTAGACGTAGAAAGCGATGAGAATATGGTATAATTTGCTGAAAAAAATAATTCAGTTCCATCTTCCTTTAAAATGGTTATGAAGTATTACAAAGTATAATTCTAACCGCACTTTCTCATGATGGATTAGTTGGGTTGGCAGTTAAAGTGGCTCTTGCTTTAGGTGTAGAATATAAATCCATTAAATTTCTCTCTTCTACAAATAAACTTTTAAAACTAAAGTAATTTGATGATCATTTATGAATGAAATTATAGAACAACCTTTTGACTAGTACTCTACCTATGCTAAAAATTTTATAAGTAAGGTTTAACACCATTTACTTGGACAAGAGGTGAAGCGTAAAAATTTGGAAAACTTGTGGATTATGAAATACTATAAACTAAAATAAAAAATGGCCTTGTCTTTTATATTATTTGTCTATTTGATGATGATGAATATTGCTTAGTGATATCTAATAATCTTTAATTTGATAGCCTTTTACAACAAACATTAAATCCTTTTACAAATTCTGTTTAAAGAGTTCAGATAGTTTGAATGACTATGAAGTTAGGGATGCACCCCTAAAACATAATGGGAAAATTCAGCTAAATATAAATGTACTAAAAGATATGAATTTGTGCAATGAAGATAATCCTTGTCGTATCTTTAAAAGTTCTTTATGGAATGAAAATGAGGCCAATAATGGATAACTTGGAAGTGATGCCTCACCACTAGCCTCCCACTCTTCATAAGAGTCTTCTCAAAGCTTTATAACTAAGACACTTCAGTCTAACAAAATCAAGGAAATAAGGACACATAGTAGGAAGAATAATATTTATAAAACCTAATTTCTTGAACACCGTTCAAGAGATCCATCAACCGAAAGTTCGCAAAGGTTTTTAAACCTCTTAGAAATTGTCCAAATTAAAACAAGAGTGGCTGGGGGGTGAATTACTAATTAAAAAAAAAAAATTGAAACTGCTAAAAGCATTAATTAAAGAAATCTATTACAAGCTACTATGTTATAGATAGTTTATCACATTCCTCCTTAAGCAACATAAAAAAACTTGGAGGAATCCTATTACAATTGAGATTATCCAAGAGAAAATCACCTAATAAAGCAAAATTAGCAAAAAAATCGGCTAATTTATTACCTTCCCTATGAACAAAATGAAATAAGAAATTCCCCACATCTTTAAAAAAGGACAAGTCTTCAATCTATCGATTGTCCCATTTATTAGAAGCTTTCTCCAATGAATGTTGAAGGTACTTGATGACATTGTAGTTATCTCCTTCAATAATAATCCCTTTAGCCTCAAAATTCCAATCTTGAAGAACAAATTTTAAAGCTCGGATAGCCATAAGTTCCAAAACTCCAATGTCCCATTGAATACATTTGCAGTTTTATTCCCCTTTTTCTTTACACTTGAAACAAATGAATCAGTTTTTCATAGAAAATTGCAATTTGTTCAATAGTTTTAGTTGCAGCACATCCTCTCGGACAGCTATTTACATGAATGATTCTTCTATACATCAGAAAATCACATGTAGGAATGCCATTACTTAACAACCTCCACCAGAACCTTTTAATTTGTGGTAATAATTTGATTAACTTCAGCCATTTCCACTTAATACAATCATCAATAGTAGGAACTTCTGAATTTCTCACCAAAGAAGCTAATGACTTTCCAGAAATCTGATAGTGAGTTCCATGGAATCATCTTCATCCTCCTTATCAATTTGCACTTGTGGTATTAGTTCCAGCAAAGTTTTACCAAAAATATTACTGAGTTAACCTTGGTCCCATTCTCTATTTTTAATGAAAAACTGCAGCTTTGGAAATTCCTCCTCTATCACATTAATAAATGTTGGACACTTAGAAAAACTCCTGTTTAAGAGCCAAACATCTCTTAGAGTATCAATTGAATGATCTGTAGCAACTTTCCATTTAAGCAATGGCCTCATTGATTTAGCTCCTTTCAACAGAATCTTCCATGTTGATGAGGATTTTCTTCTCCAATTATCACTACATGTACAATCCCCATATTTTGCTTTTAATGTCCTATACAACAAAAAAGTAGATCCATTAATGAATTCCCAAGCAAATTTAGCTCTTAATGGACCAGCCATAGTTACAACTAAATGAATTCCAGCTCCACCTTCATCCCACGACTTACAGAGAACATCCCATGCTATAAAATGCATGCCTTGCACATTGTCATATTTTTTTCAAATAATTTTTTGCACATCATCTCCAGTTTTTTAGAAAAGTTAAGAGGGACCAATGAATGAGAAACAAGAAACATTGGAATAGCAAGCATCACTGATTTCACAAGAACTAGCCTCCCCGGTAAAGAGAAGAATTTATTCCCCCATCCATTTATTTTAATTGCTGCTCCTTCAACGATAAATAGATAATCCAAAGATACCATTCTTCTCATACATAATGTAATGCCCAAGTATTTCAACTCATGCACTTCCTTATACTTGAATATTTTAGACAAAATATTCCTTTTTGTTCGACCAACTGATTTCCCAAACATAATGGAATATTTTTTTAGATTGACTCACAAACCAGTCCAATTACAATAATCTGAAATGAACCTTCTCAACTTCTTCAAATAAATGGATTTAGCTTTAGAGAATAAAAGCACGTCATCCACATAAAATAAG
The DNA here is from genome assembly GCA_016618105.1 of Dendrobium huoshanense. NCBI lineage: Eukaryota > Viridiplantae > Streptophyta > Magnoliopsida > Asparagales > Orchidaceae > Dendrobium > Dendrobium huoshanense. The sequence goes on from CM028343.1 coordinate 57,851,595, forward strand.
TGGGAAATCTTGGGAGCTGATGCAGCTATTTTGATGCCCAAATCATTACCATTATGATAAAAATTATTTGATAAGAGTTGTGAACATAAAATAAATAGATAAGGAGATAGTGGACATCCTTGCCTAAATCCACTTTTTGCTTCTATCCATTTTGATTTAGTACCATTGAAAAGTAATGAAAACTTTGGCTTTGTCACACATTCTATCAAAAGATTTGAAAAACTCAATAGAAAACCAAAATGATCAAAAACTTGCTTCAAAGAGGTCCAAGACATACAATCATATGCTTGTTCCATATCTATTTTCACAGCCACCATCCCTTTCTTAGCTTTTAAAAATTTGAATTTGTGAAATAATTCTTGAACCAATAAGACATGTTCAGATAATGATCTACCTTTTAAAAAATTAGCTTCATTCTCCAAAACCAGATTATTGATTACCATTGTTAGTCTATTTAATAAAACTTTTTGCAACAATTTTATAAATTGGCAAACATAAGCTAATAGGACGAAAGTGAGAAGGATCTATCATATTTTGAACCTTAGGAATAAGGACCACCAGATTTTCTTTCCATTTAGCTTTCATAGTACCCAAAGCCAAGAAATCAGAAAAAGCCATCCATATGTCTTGATTGATTAATTTCCAATTAGCTTTGATGAAGGAGTAAGGAATCCCATCAACACTAGGAGAAATGTTCTTCCCAAGATTCATAACAACTTTTTCAACTTTCGCAAATGAATATTCAGCTTTTAAAAGATTAATATCTTCCAAAGATAAGGAGCTAACAGCCTTCAGCCATCCAGTAAGCAAACAGTCCCTTTCTTTCCATTTTTTAGAAACAATTTTGAGAAAAGTTTTTTCAATAGCATTTAGATCTGTAACCAACTCTCCAGCCTCATTTTTAACTTGCTTAATGAAATTCCCATTCCTTCAACCGTTAGGAAAAGCATGAAAAAAAGTTGAATTGGAGTCACCTTCTTCCAACCATTTTGCCTACACTCTTTATCTCCACCACATATTTAAACGAGCTAGAGTAACATTTAGATCATGTACCTTTGTTTTGAGTAGAAAATTTATCTCATCAGCATTTACTTACCCATTTATTTCCACTTCTTGCAAATCAGCCACCTCTTTTTTAAGCTTCACCTTTAGCTCCATAAGTTTTTAATGTTTAGCTCTATTCCAAAAGAATAGAGCCCTTAACAACTTATGAATTTTTTTTTTCAAAACCTCCAAAGGATCACCTTCAATCACTTTTCTCCAAGATTTCTTCACCACATTAAAAGAGGCTGGTTATGATAACCAAAGATCTTCAAATCTCACCAGTTTTGATTCCAAAATTTTTTTATTAAAACTTAGGAATACTACTGGACAGTGGTTTGAATCCACCCAAGCCACATGCCTATTAGTTGCTTTAGGAACCAATTCCAAAGCTTTAGAGTTTACTAAACACTTGTCAAGTCTTTCCCAGATTCGAGCATTCCCACTTTTGTTATTACACCACGTATATTTGGGACATATGATCCCCACATCATGATAATCAAACTCATTCATAAAAGAGTTCATCTCTTAAAGAGCAAGAGAGAATTTAAACTTTTTGCCTCCTCTTTATTCTTCTTAAGATAAAATACAGTTAAAATCACCTTCGATAATAGCTGGCATATCAAAAAAAGAATGCAAACCCAAAAATTCCCAAAGATTTATTCTATTATACACATCTCTACTACCATAAATGGTAGAGACTATCCAAAAAACTTTGTTCACCACACTAAGGTTCCCAATCACATATTTCTTAGTAGCTTTTATCAAGGAAAAATTTGCAATATTAGTTCTCCACAATACCACTATTCCTCCTGACATCCCATCAGAGGGATATAAAATGAAATCCCATCCTTCACCCATACATTCCCCAAACTCCAATTTATTCATAATAGTAATTATAGTCTCTACTATACCAACAAAAAAAAAAGTCCCAATCTCTAACCACCTACTTCAAATATAGAAATTCTTCCCTCTTATTTGCCTCTCCACAGTTCCAAAAAGAAAGTGAACTCATTTAGTCTCCAAGAGGGTAGGTCCCCCACCCTTTTTTTAGTTCAAGCCATCAAGCTTCTTAATTCTTGAGGATTGATTCAATTGTTCAAAAAATATGAGCTCCTTTTGAAGTTTAGGCTTCAACTTCCCAGTAGTATCCAATTCAGTAATATTAGATACTTATCCAATATCATTGCCAGCCTTCTCACATGCTTCCATAACAATCTCAGCAACAGACTCAATAGCCTTTGCTGAATTTAAAATTTCTCCTTCTCCAATTTCAGGTTCAACATTTTGCACATTCACCACCAAAACATTTTTCCCATTTTCTTCCTCTAGATCACCAAGCATTTAAAATTTGTTATTACTAGCAATAGAAAAACCAGATTGAGAATTACTTACCATTTTCACTCCTCCCGAGACTGATTTTTTATTTGGAATTTCTGATGCTTCTATATTCCCCTTCTTGATTTGTATATTTCAAGCTTTTAGAACTCTGTCTCCATTTCAAATTTTCAGTATTTTGTCCCTCTTTATTTTTCATCTTATTGTTAACAGGAACAAATTTTTGAATAGTAGCCTTATTACTTTTCACAGCAGCAGTCAATTTCTTTTTTTTGTTGTTGACATGTACCCAAGGCTCATAGGAAGGATCCTTAGGCTCAGAATTCCCACAATTATCTTCCAAAATTTCCAGTACCACAACCGATTCATTTCTTCCTTCCAACTTATTCATTTCACAAGAATTGATTAAGTGCCCATTTTTTCCACACTTATAACAAAAAGAGGATATCTTCTCATACTCCACTCTTTGAAAGAATCTTCCATTTGGACCTTCAACACAAACTCCCAAAGGGAGTTGCTTATCAAGCTCCTCCCTCATGCAAACTCTAGCAAATTCCCTCTTACTTCATTGAACCATGTTACCATCTATTAGAATTGGATTACCAATTAACGAAGAAATTCTAGCAACATTAATTTCATCCCAACAAAAAAGAGGAAGGTTAGGCATCGTTTTCCACATTGGAGAACTTAAACCTTTTAAAGATAAAATTCCAGCTAGAAGGCAAAGCCATTAAGAAATATCTTCCACCAACCTAAAATGGGAGAGAACCTTAAATCCTTTTCACCTTTATAGTAAAGAAAGAGAACCTGAAATCTTTTTTCTCCCTGCTAGAGATGATAGAGAACCAAGAATCCTATTACTCCCTCCTGGAGTTGGTAGACAACCATGAATCCATTTACTCCCTACTATATTTGGTAGATAACCATGATTAAGAGCTAAAGAATGTCTATATAGATCCACCCAAGAATCAAATCCAATACTTCAAGAAGATTGGAAGATACTTTGCTTGGAGTAACCTTGTGAAGCGTACAGGGTATATCTGAATAATCTGCATCTGGAACAAATCAGATAGTACAATTTATAGTATCATTGCTTAGAGTAACCTTTCTTGAAATATTCCCTCATTTTCAATTACATACTTTAATCAATCTATAATTTCATGGAAATTAATATTGTTATCATGTTTAATGAAGAGTACTATGTATTTCACTATTATTTTCACTTACCTTTAAATTTATGGGTAAGAAAATTTTGTTGTATTCTACTTATGTATTATATCTCCTTTTGCTTCTTGTTTTATTCCAATCCACTTTTTTGGTGTAGGGTCATGCTCATTTGGTTTGGTTGGTCTTGGTTTAGATTAGAGTGGCAATTGGGTTTATCTCATGATGGAATTATAGATACCATATTCTTAAGCATGACTGGTCCATCCCCCCTTAGTTATTCTTGTTCTCTAGTTTGGTTTTATTATAATAAGGGGTGTTGAAGCTATAATTTCAAGGCTTTTTTAAGCTGTGGCCTTAAGTCTATTTTAAGCTACAATTTTTTATCTTTTTGGGACTGCTTGTGCTGCTTCTAGTCCTTATATGTGTTATCTTTAGGTTTATGATGAAGTGTTATCTATTAATGTGTTTATTTCTCAGAGTATTATTTTCTCCATCTCAATATTTTTTGGGTTATCATTTGTTGGGCCTTTTTGGTGGGATTATGTTATTTTTCTAGTAGAATTGTGCTCTATATATTTCTCCTTCTTAGTCAATGATGGGCTAGTCTTTTCTTTAGAGTCTTGGTTTATTTTTTATGCTAGCTCAGGTGCAAAACTTTATCTACTTCAAGTATTTGGCCTTCCTCAGGTGCTATCATTTTAGCTATAGTATTATAGATTTAAATTATAATATATGTTGTGTTGTTGGATCTCCCTTTTATTCTCTTACATGTTTGTATCCTTTATACTTTTCTAATATAAATATTTACTATAGTTTTGTTTTACATCTGTACAATTCATTTCTTATGTATCAGTTTGTTTTATAGGTTGTTTATAGTGTAGGTTTTTTGTTATTGATTTTTTTTTTTGGAATAGTGGGCTAAAAAATTCAACTTGTGTATATTTTTTAAATTTTTAGGTGTTGGCTTTTAACCACCCTAGAATGTACGTAGGTGTTCATGCACATGTGTGTTATTGGTACCTTTTGCTCTTAGATTTTATTCTAGGTTTTTTTTTATAACTCTTTTAAGAAGTGGAGAGCTCAAGGTCCCTTTTTCGTACTTTTTAATTTTCATTTTAATCAACACATAGTCTACTCTATGGGTTTCTCCAAAAAAAATATATTTAATACGTCATTGCTTATTTTTTGTCCTAAGAAGACATAGATAATTATTTACATACAAGCATATACTCATTTATACTATTTTTTTATCTTTAATAAAAGGGAATAAGCCCTTCTTGAAAAAAAAAGGATGTTTGATAAATCATAATAAATACAAAGTAAAGCATAAAATACAAATTAAATTTTCATTAATCATAAAATAAATATACATTCCATAAAAAATAAAAGAAAATAAAAATTTTTAAAAATAAAAAATAATTTTAAACAAAAGAAAATCTTTTAGATAAATAAATAATAAAATTAAAAACACTAATAAATTCCTAATCAAACTCTTGTATTCATCCTCAGAGCTCACTCATGACCTCCCGTGATGATTTCAAAAGGTTTGGAATTAATTCGGATAAAAAAACCCAAATTACTTGAATATTTTAATTCAATGAATTTGGATTACCCGAAACCCTTATCCAACGTTTGAAGTGTAAAGCTCAGCTCGCAATGGCACTTTCTCTGGTTGGCAATTTTGGGGCAATTTTATTCTCTACTGTTCCCAATCATGGTTTCTACTATAGATTATTATTCATTTTGAGTTTCATTTTGTGTTTGGATTGTGTGAGCTCATTTTATTCTTCTGCTAAGGCCGATTGGCCTTAGGTCTTATTCAATTTCTTTTCAGGTGGGTACTCTGTCCTCTTCAATTTCGAGGCCTTGGGGTGATCCCCCTTTCGCTCTGGTTTCTTCTTCAAAAGGTTTTTTGAGTAACAATGGTTGTGAAACTAAATCTCACTCTTTTCATGATGCTCTTACCATATCTAGATCTTCCAAGGGTCCTATAATATCCTTCAAAGAATCTATTATTAAAGGCTTTCCTGCTATTTTAATGTCCGATGATGATTTCTCAAACTTGTTAGCTTTTTTAGTTAACCCTTGTTCGGTTGTTTTTGGTTCAATGACCAAATCTTGATGCGACACATGTTTTTTTTGGAAGCTAAAATTATCTGAAAATGTTTTTATCAGCTTGCTTGATGCTAGACATGTGTTAATTCATTTACCCAATTACATTGATTATAGTAGGTTTTTCGCTAGAAGAATTTTTTTTCTTAACTATCAAATGAGATTATTAAAATGGACACCTTTTTTGATGTCAAAGAGGAATCACCCATTATTCCTATTTGAATCTCATTTCATAAATTACAATTGTACTTTTGAGATTTAATTTTGGTAGACCTTTTCAAATGGATCAAACCACTTCCTCTCGTTGGAGGCCTTATATGGATGGAATTCTTGTAGAATTGGACATTACTAAGAAGAATCCCAATGACATCTTGTTTGGATCTAAAACTCTTGGTATTTATAGAATGTTGAGTTTGAAAATGTTTTGATTTTTTTTTTTTTTTTGTATTTTAAAAGTCATGGACATTAGATAAATGAATGTTTTGATGCGCATCCACAACATAGAAAGAACAAAATGGCCAATAAAACTAAGGTTGGACCAGTAAATGGAGAACAAGGTGTGGTTCCAGATCATATTATTTATAAGGAAAAGGCTTAAACATAAATTTAGAGGAACAAAAACTTCAGGGGATGACATAGAGATGGGCCCTTTAGATAATTAAATAAGAAGTGAAGGTATTTTTGATAAGGAAGATGAAGATGGTCAATGTAATATTGAGAATGTTGATTCTATTGAGGAATAAGATTTAATAGATGTGGGTGAGAATGATGTAGGGGAGAATGTTTGTGATGATCAACATCATATTATCTTAGCATCCTTGGTTAATCAAGGAATGTAGGAGAATAACATGGATGAGAAAGAAATGTAACATTGTCATGAAAATGACAAAAATGGTTATGTTTTTAATCAACTTGGTGAGGATAAGTGTGAAAGTCGATCTGATCCTACTTCAAAAAACAATCACATAACCGATGAGGATAAGGTTGAGGATATGGAGGATGGGGAAATTGAATCTCATGAAACTTTCACTCCCAAGGATGGTCTTAAGGGTTCCAATATTAAATCTATGGCACCGCTTATTGGAAGGACTAACATTAATGAAGAAGTTTATATTAAGTTTTAGAAAATAAGGTTAAGAATATTAAGAACATGTCTGGCATAACCCTAAGGGTCACTAGAGCTTCTAATCAACCTATTAATGGTTAAAGCACTCATGTAGAATATTAAGGGTGAGGGTGGCTTTCTATCTAAGGATAGAGTTATGAATTTATAATATTCATCTTCTTGTTTTAATTGAGCCTTTAGTTTCAGCTGCTAAATTGGATTTTATTCTTAATAAGTTGTGTTTTGAATTTTCTTTTTGTAACTGTACTAAAAAAATTGGATTTTTGGAAACACTTTATTTCCTTAGATATTATAATGGATTCGCCTCAATTGATTCATACTAACATTAAATTTAATCAAGTATCATATTATGCTTCCTTTGTTTATGCTTCTTCCTTTAGATTAGGGAGGAAGACTCCTTGGAATTAACTTACTGATTTATCCTTCTCAGTTAATGCTCCCTGGTATGTTGGTGGGGATTTTAACTATCTTACTAATGCTTCTAAAAAAGTAGGAGGTAATCCTCATCATCATTATTATATGGAGGGCTATAATGATAAGATCATGAACTATAACCTTCAAGACATTGGTTTTTCGGATAATGCTTTCACTTAAAATAAGGGTATTATGTGGCAAAGATTAGTTTGTATTCTTTTTAATGATTCTTGGATTTCTACTTTTTAATTGAATCACATTGATCTTTTTACCATAACTTTATCCGATCATTCTCCATTGTTATTAAGTATTATTAGGAATAGTATAAAAAAATTTCAATAATTTAGATTCCAAAATATGTGGCTTCTAATTGAAATTCTTTTAAATATTATGTAATGTAACTAGAAGATCCTCTTTTTCCCCCTAATAATGTTTTTGGTATGACTCACGTTGGTTTAAACTAAACATCTGAAACAAAAATTATCCTATTAAAATTAATACATTTTTAAGAATATATTTACTAGTATATTTATTGTTAAAATAGATATTAATAATGCTGATATGGCTTACAAGCAAGACTCTTCTTTTGAGAATTTTTCCCTTTTAACTGAAGCTAAGACTACTTTATTTAAACTTCAGGAGAATAAAGAAGCTTACTGGAGGCGAAAAGCTTCTTTAAAATTCCTTGTGGAAGATGACCGTAATACTATTTTTTTTTTTATAATAATGTTAATCATAACAAAGTGAGTAGGCATATTCATAAGCTCATTACCCCTGATGGATATGTTATTGATAACCCTTATTTTAGTAATGCTTCATGAATTGAGTACTTTGAGAAAGCTTTCAACAAAGATTTTATCTAGATTTTAACATTGATTTCTTTATTATTCATTCTCTTTTTTCTGAGGAGGATAATCTATTGTTGACTAAAAATTCTCCTGAGAATGAAATTTTGTAGACATTGAAAGATGTGAACTCTGATTTTGTTGATGGCTCTGATGGTTTCACTACTTAATTATTTAAGAGTACTCAGGATATTATTAAAGTTGACCTTATTAATGCTACAATGGACTTCTTTTTGGGCAATTCTTTTAAAAAATTTTACTTCTACCTATATTGCTTTATTTCCTTAATTTAGCGCTATTAATTTTTTGATTTATTACTGCCCTATTATTTATGTATTTTTTCAATAAACTTATTGCTAAACTTATTTTGGGGAGGCTTTCCTTGATGCATCCTACTATTCTTTGGTTGAAACAAATGAGATATTTAATATTACTAAACCATATAATGTTTTTCTCGCTCAAGAATTAGTTCATGATTTATAAACTAAGGTTACTTGTGGCAATATTATTTTTAAAGTTGATATTACTAAACCTTATAATATTTTTAATTGGGAATTTCTTTATGCTATTTTAAAGCATTTTGGCTTCAGTATGCATTTTATTAAACTTATTTAGAATAGCATTGAGCAATGTTCCTTCTCTTTTATGATTAATGGTAAGTCTCATGGTTATTTCAAATCTTCTCATGGTCTTAGACATGGGGATCCTTTATCTCTTAGGATTTCCTATTTCTTATTTAAGCTTTGCTGATGATTTTTTTATTTTCTCTAATGGTTCTATTAAAAATTTTTATATTCTTTCAAATTTTCTTAAGAAGTTTCAGCATGCTAGTGGTCTAATTTTAAACCCTTCCAAGAGCTTCTTTATTCCTGCTAATTCTATATATTCTAGTCAGATTACTAGTATTGAAAGAAAAATTTGTTTAATGAAAAGAAATTTACCATTGAAGTATTTGGGTACCTCTCTTTACAAGCGTAAAAAATGCTTTGATTTATTTGATGACATTTTTACAACTATCCAAAAGAAACTTTTATCTTGGGCTTTTAATTTCCTTTATTTAAGTGGTAGACTTGTTCTTATTAAACTTGTTATGTTCTCCATTCCTATTTACTTGCTTCATACTATTTGTCCTACTTTAAATTCTTATAGTATAATGGAGATTTTATTTAATAAACTCATTTGGGGCGCTAAGAATGGAAAAAGGGCAATTATGTGGGGTTCTAGAATGCTCTTGGGTTATTGATGAGGGGAGATTGGGATTTAAAACTTTCATGAAAATGATGACAACCTTTTCTCATAAACTCATAAACTTTGGTTTGCCTTTAGAGCTAAAAAGAGTTTGTGGGTTAAGTTCATGTTTTCTAAGTATTGTGTTGGGAAAAATCCTCAAAATTGTGCTTTAAAATGAGGTGATTCTTTCAACTAGAAAAGATTACGTGATAAGTGGGAAGCTAATCAGTTTATTCAATGGGGAATTGGAGCTGGAAGCATCTTCTTTTGTCAAGATAATTTGATGGGTAATTTTTGTATTGACTATCTCTTACACACTTATTCCACTTCTACTTGCAAAGTTAAAAATTTTATAAGCAATGGAAATTAGAATATTTCCTTACTAATATTGTCCTTGATTTTATTATCCCTTTAATTCTCAATATATCTATTCATTAAGAAAATGAGGATTGCATTTTTTTTAATCTTTTTAATTATGGTAAGTTTACCAGTATACTGGTTTGGAACTTTCTAGGCAAAGACTTCCAAAAGATTCTCTTTATTTTTCTTTATGGCATGCTAGCATTCCTCCATCTTACTCATTTCTCATATGCAGGATTTTACATAGAAACTTGCCTTGGGACTCAATTTGAATTCATAAAGGTTTTTTATATTGTCTACAAATGTCATTGTTGTTACAATATTGAGAATATGAATCACATATTCATTTAGGGTCTAACTGCCATAAAAGTTTGGTTGCATTTTAATAACATATTTAATGTGCTTTCTACTATTAGGTACAACTCTCTTGTATTTGTTCTTAAGGATTGGTTCATCCCTCGTAAAGGTCATATTAGGAATATCTTCCCCTTCATTATTAGTTGGTTTTTATAGAGTAGTATAAATGATTCTAAACATGAATAAATTAAAATGAATGCTTTAAGTATTATTTCTAAAGATGATGGTGTTATGGGTATGGTTCTTACTCCTGTTAGTTCTAATTTACCAATGGATGTTAAAAAATTTGATTTTTTGAGTATGGAGAATGAAGAAAAAGAGAAAGATGTTGTGTATGAAAAAAGGGTAAGAGATAATGATCATGATTGAATTACTGTTGTGGTTGAAGGTGATGGGTTGTGGAAGGATGATGGCTATGGAGGAAGAATTTGCAGTGAAAAATCTAATTGTGGTGTGGTTAAAAAGATCGGTAACATGGGGGAGATGTCCAAATTTAAGCTTGCTAACGAACTCAAATCTTTAGAGCCTATCAAAAATGCTACTCATGGTAGAAATTTGGAAATTGGTAGTAAGAGAAGGGATGGGGGTTCATCCCCTAGGGTGTTCAAATGAATTATATTGCTTTTTCAAATTATAGAGAGGAAAAAAAGAAAAAAACCTCTCTATCTTAAGAAATTTATTAAAGATTATAGTATTTTATTTGTGATATTGGTGGAGACCAAAGTTAGTGCTTTTGATAAAGCAACTTTGGAGAAGATAATGGGACCGGACTGGGTTTTTTTCTTCTTCCGTCAATGGGTTTATCAGGTGGTATTATGGTCTTATAGAGATTAGATTTAGCATCATTTTCTGTGTTGAAGACATCAGATCAATGTGTGATTGGGGATCTAAACGTCTTTGATAAAGGCGTGTGGATGATTTCAACTTTTTATGGAAGTAACGAGGTACATAAAAGAAGGTTGTAGTGGGATTGCATTCAAGAGGTTGCCTATAGGAAAGTTCCTTCTATTGTATGTGGGGATTTCAGCTATATTTTATCTCAAGTAAATAAGAAGGGTGGAAGAAAGTTTGTGTTTTCTCAAGGTCCCAAGGATATGCTTAATTTTTTGAATGTAAATGACCTTCATGATGTGGGGATTATTGGATCAAGGTTCACTTGGTGCAATAATAAGATTAGCGAGGGGAGGATTCTTGAAAGGTTGGATAGGTGTCTACTTAACTATTTGGCTATCAATTCAATCTTGGTGGCAGTGGTTAGACACATTTCTAGGGTGGCTTCGGATCACTATCCTGTCATGTTGAAAATTTTTGATACGGCCATAAAAATTAAGGGGCTTCTAAAGTTTGAATATGTGTTGATTTCTTTCAAAGCATCGGCTCATAATATTGCTAAAGTATGGAAGAAGGATTTTAGAGGGGTTGATATGCAAATTCTTAACAAGTAATGTAATAGAGATTTGAAATATTTGTTTTATTTGAGTAAGGATAAATTCAAGGAATTCACTAAAGAAAAGGAGAGGTTGAAATTAGAAATTTTTTAGATATAAGGATTGGAAGCTAGAGAAGGGTGGTTGAATGATGAGAAGTTATTGTTGGTTGAGTCAAAATCAAAGAGCTGATTGCTAATATTTGCAGTTTGAATACTTGGTGGAAGCAAAGAGCCAAAGTGAAATGGATTGAAGAAGAAAATTCTAATAATAAAATTTTTCCTTGCTTTTGCTAATGCTAGGAAAAATGGAAATAGTATTTCTCAAGTTAGGAAATTAGATGGTGTTCTCACCGAGGAGCTTAAGGAGGTGGAGGATGTTTTTTAAAGTTTTTTTTCAAAAAAAATGGAAGGATAGGGTGTGTTTCTTGGAGAATTGGCCTACTCCTTTGAAGGTTTTAGAAGATGAAGATAGGAGATGGCTGGATGCAGACCTCTCTAATTCAGAAATTGTTCATGTGGTTAAGATGTTCAATAACAATAAGGCTGCTGGCTGTGACGGCATGCCTCACTCTTTTCTCAAGTTTTGCTTGAATATTATTGGGATGGACGTCTGTAGAATAATGAAGAGTTCTTTTCTTTCGGGAAAGATGTGCAAGGAGTGGAAGGATACTTTTGTTGTGCTTATTCCCAAATCAAATAATCCAGTTACTCTTTCTGGCTTCCGTCTAATTAGCCTTTATAATTCCATTTACAAAATTATGGCTAAATTGAGATTAAAAATGTTGATTTTGGTAATTCCCAAAATTATCTTTGAAGAATAGGTAGCTTTTGTAAGAGGGAGATCTATCTCGGATCATTTGTTACTAGCTCAGGAGGTCTTCAACAAAATCAAGTTTTCTAATGCAAGTAACAGATTGATGGCTATTAAGTTAGATATGGAACAAGCCTATGATAGTATGTGTTGGACTACTCTTAATAAGCTGATGATTGTCTTGGGTTTTTAGGAAACATTTGTTAGCTTGGAGATGGAGCGTGTTTTGGAACTAATGTTTTATTTCCTGATTAATGGCAGTATTTCTAGATGGATTTTGGGGAAGAGTGGCTTCTGTAAAGGTTGTCCACTATCCCCTTTCTTATTTATTCTATGCTCACAATTGCTTTCTAATGCTTTTTTATACAAAGACATGGATTTGGGTATCAAGATTTTTCCAAAGGGACAAAAGATTTCTCATTTTTATTATGCAGATGTTGTGTTGGTATTTTCTGATGCTAAATTTAAGAGTATGAAGAAGTTGAAGAGCATTGTAGAGGACTATTATAAATGGACTGATCAAAAGATTAATCTTCATAAATCTTCTATGATTGGTGGCAAATTAGTTATGAGAAAAAGGAAGAAAAAAATTTGCAAGTTTTGGGGATTAAGCTTGTTGAAGAGGTAGAGTACTTGGGAACTAAAATTACTTTAAGGAGGTGTTGAAAATTTGATTTTGAGATTTTATTGGATAAGTCTTTGAAGAAGTTAAATGCTTGGGGTAATAGGTACATTTCTCTTGGTGGAAGATTGTTGTTGGTAAAAACTGCTTTTATTTACCTTCCGTTGTTCCTTATGTCTCACTCTCTTGTTCCTTTGAGTATTTTAAAGGAATTTAATAAATTATGTAGGAACGTTATTTGGAATAAGTATGATGGATGTCATGGGCTGCACTATGTGGCTTTGGATGTGCTATGTGAACTAAAATCTTTGGGAGGATGGGGAGTTCTGTCGAGTATATCCAGGATGGGATCATTGAGGGAAACGTTTACACGAAATTTATTGGAAAACCCCTTCTACTTTGTTGAACAGAAAATTATTGGTCAAATGCGGGGAAAAATGGTGAAGCAATGAGGTCATGAAGGGAGGCTCTTCATCTTGGAAGATCAATGCTAGTGGATGGAAGGCTCTTAAGAGTTTTGTAAGATGGAATGTTGTTGTGGGTTCGAATATAAATGTTTTCAAAGATGTATGGATCTTGTACAACAGTTTGCTTAAATGTCCTATGTTTGTTGCAATCTTTGAAGATGATAATTTAACTCTTGACTTTTTCATTCATGAGGGAAGGTGGGATTATGACAAGCTATTTTTATAGTTTGGAGAAGATCTTGTCTATATGAAAAGTGGTATTCAGATTTTTCAAAATCAGGATGGAGACTTTATGGAATTAAAAAAGAAATGGAGTAGAAGATCTATCTCAACAATGCTGATTGAAGATGGCTTGAAGGAAGAGGAGAATGTGGATCCGGTTTCATGGATTCACAAGCAAAAATTGAATGCTCTGGTTGAGTTATTTCTATGGAGTATCTGTAAGAAGGCTATTCCTACAGAAGAATTTCTTATGAAGAGAAGGTTAGTTAACAACAATTTATTCCCAAGGGGTTGTGGAGTGGTTGAAGACATAGATCATGTGATGTCTACTTGTTCTATGCTGGTAAAGGTGATTGACTTATTGAGAAGGTGGGGATTCAGGTTACCGAAATTTAACTCTTTCAAAGAGTGTTTGTATGAGCTGGAATTTTTATCTTGGACGAATTTGCTGGATGTTAGAATCTATTTTTCTCTATTATGGTTCTCTTGGAATAATAGGAATAAGGTAAACTATGGAAATATAGGAAATAGTGAAGTCTTGATCGCTGCTAATGTTCTCGATTTTGTGAGCACAACAAACAAGGATATCCTGTAAGATCACTGGGATGTCAATCAGTCAGCTAGACTGTTTTCAAAAACTTGGCATCTTCCTCCTCCTAAGTGGTATAAAATAAACATTGATGCTTTACTTAAAGATAATTATGGGGCTGGTATCGGAGAGATTGTTTGAGATAGCAAAGGGAGATTTGTGTCAGCATTTGGTTTTTGTGCTGTTCATTGGGACATATCACACTTGGTGCTTTTTTAGATCATTGAAGGAAGTATTAAAAAGAAGTTTACATGATGCTAAAGGTATTATCATTGAGGGAGACAATAAGAATGTGATCCAGTTTCTTCATAAGTTGTACAGCAAACCAAAAGAACATTGTGGGAGCATTAAAGATGAAGAGTTGTTGGTTTTAAGCTCATGGAATAATGTTATTTTTCATTTTGTTGGTCGAAATTGTAATAAGTTGGCTTATCACTATGCCAACATAGCTTTTTCTTATGATTTTCTTTGGGATACATTTTCTGAGAGTAAACTTCCTCCTTGTTTTATTAAAATGGTGAAAGAAGAAAGTGATAGGTTGGTTTACTCTCAATAGATTGTAGCTAGGCTATTTGGTTCTTTTCTTTTTTTAATTTAATTTTCATTTCTTCAAAAAAAAAAAAAATCTAAGAATAAAAATTTATCGGCTTTTTGTTGCTAACTTAGTTAACAAAAATTCTTTTAAAGGTTGCTTTTATGTTTCTTGTGAGTTTGGTTTGATTTTTTGCTCTTATTCCATTTGTTTAAAAGATAGAAATATTTATAAGAAGAAACCTTAGAACAATGTTTAAAGCTTAATATTGATGGATCTAGGAATAATTTGAATGCTGGTTATGGTGTAATTATTAGGGATTATAATGGTTTAGTGATTGTTGCCTTTGCGAGTCCATGTAAATCTAAAACTATGATTAAAGATAAAATTGGGAGTCTTCTTTATGGTATTCAACTTCGTGTTTCCTTAAACATCACTAATATTTGGATTGAAGTGGATGCCATGCTCTTGATCCATTATCTTAAAGGTAACCATTCTTTCAATTCTCGTATTTTTTATAAGTTAAAAGATATTAATCATTCGCTTTCCCTTATTACTTATTCTATTACTCATATTTTGCTTGAAGGTAATGTTGTTGCTTGTTCCGTTGCTAAAATGGGATGTACTTTATAAAATTTTAAAAAAAATCTCGAGCTCTCTTTAACTAAGGAGGTTAGAGGGTTTGCTAAATTAGATCATTGTGACCTCCCTTAATTTCATTTTAATTAGCTTGGTTTATCTCAGGTTGTTGTTTTTTTGTTTCCCTGGCTTTTATTCTTTATTATTGGTCTGATGTTTTTCTTCTATATTCTTTCATTGTGGCATTTGGTGATTGGTACTAAATTGATGTACATGTTTATCTTTTGGCAGAGTTTTATGCATGTTGTGGGTGTTGCAATAGTCTTCGTTTGCATCATTTCCATTTGATATGTATTGTTTATGGTTGGAAGGGTTTCTGTTTGAATAGGATCAAGTTTTCCTTTACTATGGTTCATCAGATTTGATCTGTTATCCTTTGTTAGAAAGGTTTTATTAATTTCTCTAGCTTATTTATCATGTACTGGTCAGTTGTCGTAAGGTGTTAGTTAGGTCTTGTTGTTGATTCTAATGATGTCAATTTATGTCCTTATCTTAATGTTTTGGACTTCAAATGTTTTATTTGTAACAATTGTTTGAGTTTGAGCAATGATTGAATTTTCTTATATCCTGATTTGAACCTTAAAATTTTCTCTTCTTCTGCCTGGGTCTACTTAATTGGGATGATTTATTTTAGGCATGACCTTGCGGTTAACTTGATTGGCTCTATGGATGATGAAGATGGTTTGGATTTTTAGTGGTCTGTTTGAAGTGGCTGGAATTTCCTATTGTTTATCAATCTCTTGATTCATTATATTTGGGTTTCCTTAGTGGGTTACCTGGAATTCGTTATAATGCTATTGATATAATGGTTGTTCCCATCTTTTGCCTGAATGCTACTTTTAATTCTTACATTCCTTGCATGTTTTCAGCGTGTAACTGTGCATTTTGGTGGAGAATGGAGTGAATTTTTGGTTCTACTCATGACATCAAGACAGACACAAAGTTCTTCTGCTCTAATGACTTGACTATTTGCATTTTCAAATTCATTGTTTGGTTTTCCTCCGTCTACACCGTATTTAACCTATTTTGAAAGCCAATGTTATCGAGGATTTTGGATGGTGTGGTTATTACCCTTATAATGATGGTTATTTTAATCTTTATTTAACTATTATTGTTACATATATTGTTATTAATTACATCTTTATTTTGTAGAGTTAGGATCTGTAATTGGTTGTCTCTTTGATTCTTGTTAGTTGTTTGTTGTGGAGACCTATTTCTAATCAATCTCTCAACTATATTTTGTTTGTATAATATTGGTTTTCAAGTTCATTTTATGTCTCGTGGTTGTTTGCTTTCCGTCCATCCATGGTAGTGCTTTTATTGCTGCTGTTGTCGGCTACATAATCGTTAGGGACTTTTAATTTTGAGTTTATCTTGATTATACCTATTATTGGGACTGTTGGTATTCTAATTTCTTGTGTTGGAATGGGAACTTTCTTATGGTTTTTAACAGGTTATTTGGCTGTGGTGTTGAAGGGTTTTCCTATGCCTATATTTTGTATAAGTTTTATTAGATTCAAATGTTGGTTTTACTGTACTTGTTTTGTTTTTGCAGTCATCATCTCTTACAAGTTTGGTGGAAAAAATTTTCTATGGGAAAGATGAATATTTTTTTGTAGGAAGAGCTTGTTGATTGTCTACTTTTTTTCCTTATTTTTTTGGTGCTATTTTCTTACAGCCCCGGAATGTAATTAGGAATTTTTGTAAATCGTAGCATAGGGGACCTTTGTCTCTTAAGTTTTTCTTTCACTTTTTTTGTAGCTCTATTGAGCTGTAGTGAGCAGAAGTTCCCTTTTAAGGACCTTGTACCTTTTCGTTATTTTTAACATGAAGTCCCCTTTGTGGGTTACCCCTGCCCAAAAAAAAAATCCAATACGATATAAATCATACAAAATTATTAGTACAAATAATATAAAATTTCCTAACTCACCAACTAACTTCCTTGAGTATGTGTATGCAAGGTTACTTAGCTTAGAATCCCACATATACATGACTTGACTTAAGAAAGGTAAAAGTACATTGAATGAAATCATAAACAGACTCAACCCTAATCTACCCAATCTTGACCTGATTGAAGTTGGAAGTGAACGGTGGACCTAAAATATTAGCGAGAAGAGAAAAAAAATAGATATGCAGTAAATAGTAGTAATAAAACAATAATGTTTGTTATCTTCAAAATCGCAGTACTTGAGTCTAAATTTGCAATAATTTAATCTTTTTTATGGAGAATATTGTTGTTTAAAGATATTTGAATTCTTTATTCTCTAATCTCCCCCTTAGAAGGTGAATTTTTGAAAGTAAGGAGAGTATTTTTTTTAAATATGAAATAAATATAATAAATAATTAGCAAAAACAAACATAAGAAAATTAGTAAACTTGCTTCATTTAAATAATGCTGAAAACATTTGGACGAGAAACTACTGCTCCCCCTTTTGACATCACAAAAAGGAGGAAACAATTGAAAAGCGAAAGATATAATGGAGAAAAAAATACATATATATCACAAATAAAAGAAGTAAAGAACAATTAACCTAAAACAAATAAAAAAAATTAAGACAAAAATAACCACATAACACCAATTTTACCTTTTGAGTAGAGCAGAATACTCAATAGGAAAGGTATTGACAATACTAAGATCTAAAAAGGTTAAAATTTTGAATTTTCTCAAGCCTAGCTTAGGCTCTTTACGGCTTAAAGTCTTATTTAAACAAAAATCTAATTCAAAAAATTCATTAGAAAGAAAATGTGATATTTTCAAACTTATTTTCAAAAATATATCTAAGAAAATAATATTAAAAAATGATGAATTAGAAATCATGATTTTCAAATTCAGGTGTGGATGATATCAATTGACACACACATCTATCTAAGATTTAAAGATTTGAAAGGAAGGGAAGCTACCTCATAGTGGGCCCATTTTGAGCCTTTTTTATCACTATTTGATGCACTTTGTGCATCTTTTAGTTTTTGATACACTTTGAGCATCTTTCAATTTTTTGTGATCTTTGCAAATCATTTTTTCTTTTGAGCACATTTTGTGCCACTTTTTCTCTTTTGCAACAATGCTTACTTTATTGGTCTTTAAAGACTCTAAGTTGTGAGATTATCTTTCAAATATAAGAGAATATAAGAGAAGAAAAAATCACTCTCTTATAGAAGGAAGAGTAAACCACAAACCAAATCCAGATCAATTTGATATTATCAAATAGCTTTTTTAAGAAAATTTTAAGTAGATTCATTGATTTGCAAAATATTCAAATGAGATAGATGATTGTAGGAAAATAAAATAGATCTCTATCTCTTGGTCAATATTTTAATTTGAAATATATCATTATTAAAAGAAGAAGTTACACCCCTAAAGGTGTTAAAGGAAGAATGATAATTGGTCGTTTTCTTCCCTTAACTATTTTAGAGGAGTCAATCACTACTTACAAAAATAGGTAAGATTTTCATTTGAAGAGAGTTCAACTACTAAAGTAAGAAGTGATGAGATTACTAAATTTAATAATAAATAAATAAAAATATGGACAACAAAAAATAATAAAAATAAAACAAAAAATAATGAAAGGAAAAAATATTAAAAAAACTACAATCAGATTTCCAATTTTCAAGCAAGAATATCTATGATACCTAATCTGGTTCTTAAGGTGTTGAATGTTTCAAAAGCTAATTATTTAATAAAGATATATGCTAGCTAATTTATAGTAAATAGATAAGGTAGTTCTCTCTCCCTTTATGACATTCTCCCTAATGAAATGGTACCTCATGTCTATGTGTTTAGTCCTTCAGTGTTGGATTGGATTATTTGAAATAAAGATTGCAATAGTGTTATCACATAAGATTAGAATGGTGACATTATGAAGTCCTAAATAAAAAATTTATTACTTAAAGTAAAGGATGTGTCTCACACAACTTCTTAATGCTAATTATTCATCTTTTATAATTGGCAGGGCTACTGAGTTATTTTTTCTACTAGACCAAGGGACTAAAGTTTTCTTATGAATTTGTAGGTTCAAGAAGTTCTTTTCCTATCAACCCTATATCTAGCAAATTCTAAATTATAATATCCCATAATTTGAAAGGAAGTGTTGTGTCTAGGATACTAGATTCCTAAGTTTTGGGTTCCTAAGACATATCTAATAATTATCTTAAAAGCAATTAGGTGAGATTCTTTTAAATCAGCTTGGAATCTAGCACAGAGGTAAATATTAAGCAAAATATCAAGTTTTCTAGTAGTTAAGTAAAGAAGTGATTAGTTATTCACCTATATTTCTTTTGATTAACTAATAAATCGAAGAAAGTAGTTCAGTTCTCTCGTCATACTTATCTCAAACTCTTACTCATTATTTTAGAAGATGTAAACAAAACATCATCAACATAGATCTAAGGAATGAGTAGTTCTTCTCCTACCTTTTTTTCAAAAATCTCCTTAAAAAGGTTTAGTCCTGTAGAAATGTGCTTAGCCTGTCATGTCATGTTATAGGTGCTTGTTTCAGTCCATATTATGCCATTTTTAATTTGAACACATAATTACAATATTATAACTTTTCAAAACATGGAGGTTGTTCAACATACACATCTTTTTTTATTACCCCATTCAAAAATAAACTTTTAATATCCATTTGACAAAATTTTAATCCCTTATTCAGAAATACACTTTTAATATCCATTTTATATAATTTTAATCCCTTAAAGAAGGAAAAAGCTAATACCTCATATCTGATTGTACCCTTAAGCCACTAGTTTTACATTATTTCTAACCCCTACCCCAGAATCATTCATTTTATTTTTAAAAACTCATTTTGTTCCAACAACACTCTGGTCTTTAGGTTTTTCAACTAGTTCCCAAACATTTTTTTTAACAAATTGATTCAATTCTTCCTATATTGCAAGGATTCATATTTCATCATATAGTGCCTGATTTTTGTTTATGGGTTCAATCACTAAGATGAAGGCATATTATTCACTTCTTTTCTAAGTCCATGCAAATTCTAACATCTTTAGATGAGTCTCCTAAAATTAGTTCTTTAAGATGACTTGAAGAATATCTCCAATCTCTATGTAGAAAATTTTTTTATTCTACCCTTTCTTTTAGATTTGTAGATTCTACTCCTTGGGTTACTTCAACCACTTCTTCTTCCTTTACCCTAGACCCTCCAAATTTATCAGATTAGTGAAAAAACTATATCAATTATGTCCTTTACCACAAGTGTCCTTTTATGAAAGTCGTAAAGGAATTTCCAACATTTGAGCATCATAGGAAGACTCCATTAGATTTTAGGTCGAACTTTCCTAACAGAGATTTCCCATTATCTAGAATGAGCACTTTACATCAAAAGACTTAAAGGTAAGAGAGTTTGGGTATCCAACACTTAGGAATTTCATAGTGTATATAGTTTTTCTTGGATCAAACATTAACCCTATTCAAAACATAAAAGGCTATTTCTAATGCATCTACCATGAACTATTTAGGAAGTGAATATTCAATTAACATGGCTCTAGCAGCTTTAACTATGGTATTGTTCTTTTCATTAGCTACCATATTCCACTGAGGGGTTCTAGGAGCTGAAACGCTTTGATCTATCCCTTGCTCCTTATAGTAAGGATCAAATTTTTTATTTTCAAACTCTCCACTATGATCCCTATGAATTATTAGAATTTAATAACCTATCTTCCTCTAAATCCAAGTGAAGAATGTCAAAAATTCCTCGATTGATCAAATTTTTTGAGATAAGATTCTAACCCAAGTAATCCTTAACAATCACATACCCAAAGACTTTTTCTCCTAGGCTTGTAGTGCTAACGGGTCCAAAGAGATCCATGTGAAGGACTTCTAATGGTTTGCTAGTTTTAGTATATTTTATGGAGTGGAAGGACGATTTAACTAGTTTACCTAATTGACAGGCATCACACAAGTGGTCCTTAGTGAATTTTAGTTTGTGTATGCCTCTCAATAAGTTTTTTTGGGTGATTTTTCTAATATTTTTTATGCTTGCATAACAAAGTTTTTTTTTTCCACAAGAATAGTTTTTAGGTAAAGGGAGTTAGTAGGTTTAAAACAGTTTAAAATCCAGCATGTAAGTAATATTAATTATTTTTTGTATATAACATTATTTCCATTTTAGTTTATAATGTACCAGATATATAAAAATTTAATGCTAAACCTTTATTGATAAGCTAGATTATGCAAAGAGGATTATATTTTAAGCCACCTACCAATAAAATATTTTCAATGAGAAATTTTTTTGAGTTTCCAATTATTCTTCAGCCATCTATTCTCTTAGTGCTGTTATCTCCATGTGTAACATTGAATCCTACTTTGGCCTCCAGTAAAAATGAACTGATTTGTATCTCCAGTTATGTTCCTTGAACATCCATTATCCATGTACCATATGATACCACAAGGCCTTTTCTAAGGGCATCCCGAATAAATCATCAAAGGTTATATTTATGAACCAAAAAAAGTTTGGGCTCTACCTTCTGAATTGAAAACTAAGATGTATGCATGCTATGTTATGGTTTATGCAATTTTTGTCTCAACACCAAATGTGTTCTATGGTAAATATTGCAAGTGTGGGAGATGTGTCTTACCATGCCAAAAGTAAAATATTTAATACAAGGAAAAGGATTTACTAATCTATATGGGTTATTATGCCTCTTCGTAGGTTTGAATGCATGCTGTGTTGATGGCTTATAAAATTCTTCAAGTCGAGGTGGTATTTTTTTCTTTAAAAGTAATTAATTCCACTTTCAATTTTTTTTTTGCACTTTCAAGAATTGAATTTTCAAAATTTAAATCATACTCACTCTATCTAATAGAGATGCAATAGTCTCTAATTCTTTGAATGCATTTTTTAATTGAATATGTGTTATTTTCATGGAATCATGTTCAGCAGTTAAAATAAGATAATTTTTGTTTAAAGTATCAAATTCATCTCATAAAGCCATATGATTACTATCCAAAGAAAAATGATCTTTCCTAAAGCATTCATTCCTTTTATGAAGTTTTGAAATATAAGAATTCAAGCTTACACAAATTTTCTTGAGGTTCTTATATGCCTGATGAAATTTTTAGAAAACTTAAAATATTTCATCATAGGAAAGCTCACATACCTTCTATTGATCAAAATAATCATGTTGATTATCTACCATTATGCTCAAGTTGGTTACCACCTCTTATACTTCTCTTTCAGATGAGTTTGAAGCATAGTCTTCCCAGAAAGCCTTCTGAGTCCTTTGCATGCCCTTATTAAACTTAGGTTTTTCTTCACCCTTCTCCTTAATTGGTTAAGTTTTTAAATTTAGGTAATCCGAGCTTAAGTGCCCTGGCTTCTTACATTATAAATAGATGATACCATAGAATTTTTATTAGCTTTACATTTTCTCCACTAATGATGACAGTTTTGCTTTTTCTTTAGAAAGCTTTTGAATTACCATATCATCAATTCTATGTCATCGTAAGCAGAATCATTACAATCAGAATCATTTTTCGTTAAGGCTATAGTTTTCTCATGTTTCTTTTAACCATCAATTTGTCATTCACTCACCCCTTGCTCATAAGATGTGATTGATCCAAGTAAGTTATCAATGGAGTAAACATTTTGATCCTTAGATTCAGTAATAACATTAATTTTTACATCATAGAATATAGGTAGGTAATGAAGGATCTTGTTATCTTTTTCATAGAAAGTAAGTTCTAATCCTAATGGATGAAAGAAAGTAATAATTTGAGTGAACTTAATAGACATTTTTTAAATTGACTCACTTGGTTTCATAAAAAAAAAGTTCAAAGTTATGGAGCATAATATTCAACCTAGATTGTTTTACTTAATTTATTATTTCATTGGTTATACAGAGTTTGTCCCAAATTTCTTTACCAGTTGCGCATATAGAAATACACATATAATCTTAAAATTTTAATGCATATAAAAATTATTTTGAACCTTTAGCATTAAATTCGGCAAAATCTCTATTTTGTATGCTCCATTCAGAAACGTGAGTTCAATTTTTCTGCCATTAAAAAAACATGAAGGTGCATAATATCCTTCCTGAACTAATATCTAGAAGCGATAATCTATAGTTTGCAAGAAAGTAGTCATGTAAATTTTCTAATGGTCAAAAGGAATATTATAAAATAAAGGTGATTTTGGGATTGAATATCATTCTGCAGTATTACAATTTCCAAAGTTAGTAATTGAATATCCTTTCGTAGTATTACAATTTAAAGCTTTGATTCCACTTGAAAATTCTTGAAGATTGATAAACCTCTAATAATTAGCCCGAGGGGGAGAGGAATTGGTAATTTAAAAACTTCTTTATGAAAAAAGAAAAAAACCCATTTTTAACACCTATTTAAAATATATGAAAAATACGAATTTTATCTCTTGATGTAGAAGGAGATTAATTTTACAATAATAACACAATCAGAGTTTTCAACCACACATAAAAAAATTGTGAAACTTAAAAATGCAAATACTAAAAGAAAGAACACACTAGATTTTATAGTGGTTTGGTCAAATCTAACCTACATCCACTTCCTGAAGGCCTCCACTCGAGGTATTGCACTCTTTTAGTTTCACTCGTTTAGCCCCTACAGCTAAGAAAAGAAGCCCTTATAAAATCTCTTCCACCAACCCAGTCCGACAAAAAACTTTAAATCTTCTTCACCCTCCTAGGGAAGGCGAGAACCAAAAATATTTTTTATCCCTCTTAGAAATAGCAGAGAATCAAGAATCCATTAGCTCCCTTCTGGAGTTGGCAGAAAACCATGATCTAGTGCAGAAGAATGTCTGCCTGGAGTCACCTAAGAATCAAAGCATTTATTTGAAGATGATTGGAAGGAACTTTTCTTGGAGTAACCTTGTGAAGAAGAACTCTTCCTCTCTGTTCTCCAAAAGCTCACCTAAACTTTCTCTAAGCTCCCTCTCATGCAAATCAATAACAAAAGATATATAAAAAGACAATGTAGGAGTTTAAATAGAAAGCCTTCAAAGAAGCCCTAAATTTTTATTAGCCATTAAGGATCATCCCATGCGATTAGTAAATCATTCTGTATGATTTGTACAAAACAACACAACCAGACGTACAAACTCCATGTGCTTGTATGATCAATTCAAGATATAATACTAATCATTCCGTACGATCCTTCAATCATCATGTATCATTAGTTGAAAGACTAAATTGATAGTCCAAGATGACAATCGATGAAGGAAAAATTTTAAAAAACATCACATTCACCTCTTGGATCGTACAGTACAGTCATCTTCTATGATCTGATTGAGTGATTAAAGCATAGTTAGTCTCCTAATAACATAATCAATTTTAGCATCATTATCATTGCAAATCATTCAGTACGATGTAAATCATACTATACAATTAGATCAAAATTTGAATATTAAAACAATACCTAAATTGTGTTAGGCGGTTGAATATTATGATTACACACTTATCGTCCTATACGATTAGGATCATACAATATGATTAATTTACTCAATCTTTTTTTAGTTAAACTCATAGAGGGGCCTACGCATTAATATAAAAAGCAATTACAAGGTCCTTAAGGGGGACCCTCAGCTCCATAATGATCAAAAGAGCTACAAAACAAAGCAAAAGAAAACCTGTGTGTTGATAGTTCCCACTAATCCAAAATACAAGATAATCTAGGAACATGCTAATGATGCTAAAGATAAGCATCCAAAAAAGAAAGATACATATAGACACATGAAGTGTTATCTTTTTGCAAAAAAACTTGACCACATCCCTATGCAATTCCACCTGAAAATAACTAAAGCTGCAAACAAGAAACTAAAGCACAAAATAATATATAAGTATAAATAAAAATTGACTAAATTAAAATCAGAGTACAAAGAAATGATATCACCCATAAACATCTTCCGTGCAATAAACCTCCCACAGTAGACAAAGAAATGCTCTCACCAATTAGCAACAACAATGTTAAGAAACTTGAACCAATGATTCAAAACATACTTACAGAAATGTATAAAATACCAAATTAGGAACACGCGGAATGAGGAGAAAAAATGCCAGCTAACAAAGAAATCCAACCCAAACCACCCCTCACGATGCATACAAGGGTACAAGGAATAGAGATCAGGACTTTATGATACCAGCAACCATCAATAGGGAAAACCCAAAGCCAGTCCATTCTACCACCAAGCCCAAGCCTCCACAACCTAAAAGTAACAAGAACAGCTCCCAAAAAACCTGGATAGAAAGATAAAATAGCATCAAAGAAAGAGCAAAGTGTAGAACATCCACCAGCAAAAACTACAAAGAACCCCCAGGTCAGGACCAACATACCAACCAGAAACGGCCCAAAAGATAATAACCAACCGTAAGATAGAATGATACCAGAGAGAGCCCCAGGCTTTCCCCCAACCAAGCACAAGCCACACAGTAACCTCATAAGAAGGAAAACCCAGAGCCATAAAATGCAGCAAAAAATAGCTCAAAATAGAACCAGGAGGATGAAGAGCAATAACTAGGAACCACGTCAAAAATAGAACTAGAGAAATCACAACTCAAACCCATATCTACAAAAACCTCAATTAAAACAAGAAAAACCTTTGAAAAGTGCCAACAGTAATTCAGAAAAACCATACCATTAGAAGAAAATAAATAAAATGAGCCATTAATATGATAAGGGATGTTATCAGCAACCACAAAATGCTCCAAAAATAAGCCAGCCCCAACATTGCACAGAGATAAGGCCAACATAAATGATATCAACACCAACTTCTAGTAAACATAAGGGTACCAGCCCTAGAAAAATGCCATAACCAATTGCGTAGCCAGCAGGAAAATAAAAGAAAAGACCACCCAAATCCAGGAAAAAAATATCCAACACCGGCCCTGCCATGCACCTAGGTAGCAAGGCCAAATACCAGAGAATGATCCAGAAGGACCAACTATAACAACACCAATCAGCACAACAAAGAAGAAGTATAAAAACAAGATATAAAACAACAAAATAACCACTACCCAAGGCGAAAAAAACACCAAACTAGAACAAGACCCTCCAAACAACCAGCAGAATAGGTAGCCTCCAGGAAAAATTGAGAGGTAATAAGACCACCTATATAGATGAAGAATAGCATAAAGTACAAAAACCCCAAGAACCCAACCAAACAAACACGTTAACTATGAATATAGGAAACACAAATTACATCAAATCTAACATGACCTTTCAGAACCATATGAATATTAGACCCAATAAAATCAGATATAAACTTTATACCACCTCCCATTAAGCAAGCCAGCTGGCACAAGTATTATTATCTTTGTAAATATGAAAGAATGAATATTTAAAAAAAATTAATAGATTCTTAATCTCCCTAACCTGATGAAATAGATCAGGTTTATACCACGAATCATTAGAAAAATAAAAAAAGGAAATTATAATCAGAATTAACCTCAATAAAAATATTAGTTAAGTTAAGAGGAATACACAACCTTAAACCATAAAGAATAGGTAAGGTGGTAGCATAAAAATCAACACCATTCTGTAAAGGACCCATAAAGGCCATAATAAGACTACCATTACTATCTCTGATAGCCCTACCATAACCTACAGAAGAGTCAAGGCTAGCACCATCCACTTTCAGCTTATAAAAGTAAATGGTGGATTTTGGTCTAGTAAATAATTCTAGACTCTTTGGCAATAGGAGCATTCATCAAAAACTAAGACCTAAAGCATAAACAACAAAAGAATCATTTTTCAAGTTCTTAACAGAGAGCAATTTAATAGAAAAAAGAGCCAAAACCTTATCTTTCACATTCTGGATCACTTTACAATGATTTATTTGAACACCATTACATAAAGAGTTATTTCTTTCCATCCATAAATACCATAAAATGAGAGAAGGAACAACACTTCTGATATGGCCTTTAGGCTTAGTGAACCTAGCATTAAGAATAGAATTAAGAGATAAATGAGCATTAAAATAATTCAATTAAAACAAGTCATCAAAATAAACTATTATTTTAGTAGCAACAGGGCTAGAAAATAAAAATGTAATGCATATTCTCCATATGTTAACATCATTGGGGCTTGTAAGGCAAAATAAAACCTCTTTTGATGAGATTGTCATCTGTGGGAATGAAGTTTTGTAGGGTTTTCCAGACAAAAATAGCCACAGTAGAAGGAATACTTTTATGCCAATTCATGGAGAAAATATTATCGATATTATTCCTAGTACTAAAAGCATGCCAAGCATTCTTTAAGTGAAAGCCACCATCTTTAGATAAATCACATAATAAAATATCCTTAGAATTTGTATTGATACACAGATTCAAAATTTGATAAATAATAAAATCTGGAATAACATTAGAAAGCTTCTCGTAGTCCCAACAATTACCAAAAGAAAGAATTTACCTTAATAGCTGCAATGGAAGAAGAGTTCATAATGGAGTCAATAGACTATTTATCCAACGAACGAACTTTCCAAAAGAAAACATTGCCTTGGCCAAGCCCCCAAGAAATGAAAGGCTCAACGGCCCATTTAACCTTGCAAAGCCTTTGCCACACTCTAGAATCTCCTTGATTAAAATGACAAGTGGTAGTTTTCTTATCAACAAAGTACTTGGCATATATAAAATTTTCCCAAGGGCTTAGTTTAGCACAAAAATTATACCATAATTTAAAGGAAAATGCCATAGACAAAACATTCATATTTTTACAATATATACCCCCTTCAGCCAAAACACCACAGCATTTATCCCAAGCAGCCCAAGCAATTTTGGAGTAAGTAGAAGTACCATTCCAAAAACATTTATTGATAAACTTATGCACTCTATTGTAAACAGCTTGAGTTGGATGAATAGTTTAAAAACTATAAACTGACAAAGAGTAGAGAACACTTTTGATAAGAGTAACTCTACCACAAAATCTTTGAAAATTAGAATCCCAAGATAAAAGTTTATTTTGAACAGACGAAATAAGATCATCAAAGAGAAAGGATCTTTCTACCTTTAAAAAGAAGGAAACTAAGATACTTAATGGGTAATTGCTCATGCATATGACTAGTTAAATCTTTAATGGCTAAATATGATCATTGTGAATTCTCTTAAAAGAAATAAAATAGCTTTTGTTTTTGTTAAGAGATAAGCCACTAACCATTTCAAATTAATAGAAAAAATCCACAAGTTTATAAAATCTGTTAATAGATGCATTAGTAAAAACAATAAAGTCATCAGCAAACATAAATGAGATATGGGAAAAACAGCCAATGTTTTAAAGTAAAGACTAAGATTATTCTAAAAAAATATTGTTACCCTTGACAAAAATTTAGCAGCAATAATGAAAATAGAAGGAAAAATAGGGTCACCTTATCTTAAGCCATTAGAGGATTTAAAATAACAATTCCTAGACCGATTAACAATAATATCAAAATAAACACCTTCAATATAATTCCTAATAAGCTTAAAAAAATCAAATTAAAGCCAAAGAAATTTAGAATGTGATAAATAAAGTTCCAATCAATACTCATAGGCTTTGGCAATATCCAGCTTCAAAATCAAGTTACCACACCCTCTCACCCAAACATCCAGGTTTTTGCTAAATTTTTGAGCCAATAAAATATTATCCACAATGGCCTTCCAAGTCACAAACCCCAACTAAGGAGGAGAGATAATTCTAGGTAGAATAGAAGTAAGTTGATTTATAAAAATTTTAGAAATTAATTTGTTAAAAAATGTACAAAGACTGATAGGTCTAAAATCATTCCAAGTACTGATAGTGTTATTTTTGGGAATAAGCACAATAGAAGTAGACGTAAAAACATAGGGATAAAATTACCAGCAAAGAAATCCAAAATAGCAGAAAATAATATCATTATCAAAAAAACCAATATACATTAAATTATAATAAAAAATCTTGTTTCTAAAATCCTCCATAGATCAATAAGAAGGGGAAGAGCCTTCTATCCTCTTAAAAGGGTTAGTAATAGCTTTAAAATCACCACCAAGAAGACAAAGTAAATTGCAAATGTTATGAAATTTAAAGATTTGATCCCAAAGAAATTTCTTAATGTAATGGGAAGAAGCAGCATACACAAAATAAGCACAACAATGAAAATTAAAAACCTAAACATAACAATGCATCACTTAAGTAAAGTTACCAATAACATCAATTTTAATAGGATTCTCCCAAAGAACCTAGATCTTATTAGCAACATTTAAAATAGCATAATTAAAACCCAAAAATTGAGAGGTGCTAATTAACCTAGTAGAAAAATAAGAGGCTTAAGAAAAATAGGAATAGAAACATTGTGAGAATGATATAAATTCTTAACACGTAGTCTAGAAGAGGGTTAACCAATGCCCCTCACATTTCAAATAATAGAAATAAACATAAAAAACAAGATTAATGAGAAGTATGCGAGCGAGTGGTCTTGGAAGATTGCAATGTGATATGTTGTTTCTTCCTTCCTCTCTTACTATGAAACTTAATGTAACTAGTATCATTATCATCTTTATCAAAGCATTTAGCCATAATCTCCATATCCTCAGTATTAGTAAAAGCATCACTATGAGAAGGTGATTTTATGAAAATCTTGCTATCATCATTCAAACCTTCCTACCAAAATTCATGTTGCAAATCATCTCCCTCAAAGCTATAACCAATTTCCATAATCGATTTAATTTTATTAGCATTACTATCCACCATGCCACCTTGGACTTCATCTTGAGCAAAAAATAATATGTTGATTAGAAACCAAATTAGAACAATTTTTCGTAACCATAATCACATCCATATCAATTAAATTATTGTTAGTAACACATTGAATAACAGTTGAAGATGGGACAATAATTTGATTAATAGTTGTGTCCAGCCCTGCTAATCCAAAGCTTAACCTTCCATATGCAAAGAAGAGGTAGAATTTAATCCTAGTCACAATTAGGGTCAATAATAAGAATTTAAAAAGGCTCCTTATGGATTAATGCACATTGTATCGATTTAACGACAACATCCAGTAGATTAGCAGTATGACCCACAAACACTTTAGGAATGTTAGTCTCAATCGAATCCTATAAGTTAAAAACATTTTCTTCAACCATTATATTAGGAGCCACACTATCAACATCAACCAAAGGTCCAACCAATCCATGTGTATCTTTATTTGAAAACCTCTCCTTACAGAGATGAGGATGTAACCTTAAGAATAATGTTGGGAGAAACTTCAAAACCAAGCACAAAAAATATCGAAGAAGACAACAAGGAAGAAAATATCAAAAATAAAACCAAACCAGCCACTCCATGAGCGAAGAGAGGAAGCAGACAAGTAAAAACCGTAAATCGCCTCAGAATCTGCCAAAGCAGAGAGATGTTTTAGGGGTGAAACCTAGAACTGGTTTAATTTTAATTAATAAAGGGTGCCTTAATTAGGGTTTTTTGAAGTCTATGACTCCTAGTCTAAGATTTTGATATTGACAAATAATGTTGAATGAATTATCTTATTCTTCATTAAACATTTTTAATATTACTCTTATCTATGAGTACTAACATTTCAAGGAGATCATATAATGCTCAAGATAATAGGAGACCCAAGACTAGGTAGAATAGGATGTGAAGGACTCTGTAACTTTGTATTTTTTTTATTTTTCATTATTTTTTGAGTTTGGCCATAGAAGTGTATGCAAACTGAGTAACCATGCACACACATACAGGAGAGTTTTTTTTAAGAAAAATTTATTTTTTTATGTAGATCATACTGTGCGATTTTAAATCTTAATGTATGATAAACTATTTCTCAATGGCTATCACTCATGAACTAATTATATTGTACAATAATGATCATACTGTATGATTCATTTTCAACCAGAAACCCTAGCCACCAGATTAATTTAAGCAAGTTTTTAATATTTGAAATTTTGAACTAATCATACGGTACGATCATATTGTTTTATATGACTATTTGAATAATTGCTAAAATTAACTCCCGTGATTAGGGAATTAAATCAAGACTAAATTAATGACTGGTGATTGTACTGTACCACCCGATTCATAGTGTATGATGAATTGAGACTATTTTTGGTCATCCCGAAGATCGTACTAGACAAAACCTTGATTTTTGAACTTAACAAGCTGGATAATGTATACATCATATCGGATGACCTAAAGATTTTAACTAATAATATTGTACAAGTTGGATCATACTAGCCGATTAATAGAGACAAATTTTGGTCATCCCAATGTTCATCCTATATGAGTAAAAGAAATATAGTATATCGTATTGGATGATATTTGTATCATACTGTATGATGTATTAAATAATTATAGCCTATTTATACTCCTTTATACCAGGATGAATGTTATTTTGAATTGATCGTACTATATGATAGTGATTATAATATATGAACCAAAATGGCTAAATTGAATTTTTAGGGATTCTTTAAGCCTGATTTAGATTCAATACTTTTGTCTTTTGAAGAAGAGAGATGAACATGATAGAGGAAGGGAACGCTTGAGAGGGAGCTTCTTGAAAGCATTTAGGGCTTGTGCAAGAAGGAGAAGGTGAGTTTGTGAGGGAGCAGTGTGAGGGGATCACACGATTTCTCCAAGCATGCTGCATTCTTGCTCCTCCTGTGTTCCATGAATGTCTTGTGGGAGCTCTCTAGGGCTAGAGCCTTCAAGGTCAATATCCTTAAACATCCTCTGCCTTTTCAAGGAGGGTGAAAAATGAGAGGGTCTACCACCATCATCGGGAGGGTAACATAGCATCCGGCACTCCGCCATACTGGGAAAGTTGAAAGTGAGTTTGTGTAAAGGCTTCTTCACCTTACTGTAAGGGTAGAAGGATAATTACTTTTGAGTAGTGTGATTCCCGGAGTTGAGGACTATGGGAATATATGTAGGTCAAGTGACAAAAATACTATAAATCTTTTGGTGTGCTTTTTCTTTTTACCTCATTTTATTTTTGTTGCATTTAACATTGCTATAACTGCTTGGTGAGAAGTTGATTTTGGTACTTTATTGTGTGATTTAAAATTTCATCACCACTGTTGCAATCGTCTTTTAATCATTAAGTTTTGCTTCAAATTAGTAAAGTTATTTTTTGAAATTCATAAAAAAGAATAGAACTCATGTTTACTCTTTATTCTTTATCCCAAAAAATGCCAATTCACCCCCTCTTGGCGCATCTCATACTTTCAATTGGTATTAGAGCAGGGTTTCAAAAATAATGTTTTAGAAAAACTTAAAAAAAATTGATCACGGCACATTTTGGTAATCGTAATACTATGGAGGGTTATTCCATAATTTGTCCACCCCTTGTTTGACAACATACCATTTGATTTTTGGAAAAAATAAATGTCTATATTTTTATAATCAATAGACTATCACATGTGGATGTTGGTATAAAAAGGTTACAATGCACCTTTTAAACTTTTAAATGGCATTAAAACTAAAATATCATTTACTGTTTGGAGAAAATGAGAATAGGGATCTAGCGCAATTAAATGCAAAATGCTTGAATTATTTCTTTTGCGTATTAAAAGAAGACTACATTATAGAGTGACCACCTGTACTACTGGTAAAAAGATCTAGGATATATTGTATATCACAAACGAAAGAACTAATGAGGTTAAATAGTCTAGATTAAATATTTTATTGCATGAAACCTAGCTTAATTATATCTAACATGTACACTAGGTTCACTTAGATAATGACTTTCTTGTATGCACTAGGTAGAGAGATTTCTAATTCTGAAATATTCAATAAAGTTTTGAGATGCTTACCAAGCCCTTACGATGCTAAAATCACTACAATTAGTGAGTCCTAAGATTTAAATGTTTATTCAATTGATAATTTGCTTGAGTCACTCAATTCTAACAGGCAAGGAGTGAGTCAAAGGCAAAATGATATCGGAGAAAAGAATGAGTGAATGGTGGCACTAAAGCAAACAACTCAAAAAGTGAAAGTTATTTAGTAGAGGAAGATGATGATATAGCCTTGAGGACCCATCAATTTGATAATTTTCTAAAAAAAAAAAATAAAGGCGTAATCAAAATAACTAGAACAAAGGTAAAAGCTAAAGAATACTAAAGTTCCATCTAACACAATTTGCTTTGAGTGTAGAAAACCAGGTGACCTCCAAGCTGATTGCATCAATGTAAAGATCCATCTAAGTAAGGAGAAGGGTGAGGAGAAGCCAAATATTAAGAAAGGCAAACTGAAGACACAGAATGTATTTTGGGCCAATGCTTCCTAACAATTGTTAGAAGAAGAAGCAGAAGAAGAGATAACAAATTATGGCTAACGATAATTTTGATCAATCAGATCAAGATGAGGTATGTCAACTTTCATATCAAGAATTATTGGTCAATTCTAAAAATATTCATGAATCGTATAGAAAGATAAAGAAAATTCAAGTTAGCCTTAATGTTGAATTTTGTACTTTACAGACTGAGAATGCTAATTTAGTTAATCAACATTATGATCTAGATAGAGATCACATGTCCCTTATTGATGAATTTGATACATTTTATAAGAAGCATATTGAATTATCTAATGCACATTATTTGTTGAAGATATTGTATATTGAGTTATAAAAAGAGTTTTAGAAATTTGATGAACTTGCATGGAAAATTGATAATAATGAACATCGGTTAAAAATGGAAATGGCGTCTTGTGAATATGAAAATAAAGCTTTTAAAATTAAACTCATAACATTTGAAAATATTAAATAATCATCCCCATTATCCCAAACAAGCAATCCCTTGGTATTGCATGCATCACACAACTTTAAGAAGAGGCATCACCACTCACATAGGTTAGTGAACCCATTTCCTGGTGTTAGTTTCTTCTCTTGTGGCATGCTAAGGTCACATAGCTCACACTTGCACGATTGACCATAGGACTCGCCTTTTGTGGAGACCTAAATTGCATCCATCACAACATAGCATACAAATATCTCATTTATGCAAGCATAAGGAGGAACCCAAACTCACTTGTGTTTGAAAATCTAATACTTGAATGACATTATGGGGGTACTCTTATGAAAGACCTAGTAAGAGCATGTGATACCTGGATAGTGGCTGCTCAAGACATATGACTGGAGACATGAAGAAATTCATTACACTTGAAACCAAGAATGGAGAAAGGGTGACTTTAGAGACAACACCACCAAGAAAGTGGTGGGCTCAGGTATACATGTTAGAAATTCTGAAAAATATTTTAATTAAAAATATTTTGCTAGGTGATGGTTTCAAGCATAATCTATTGAGCATTAATCAATTATATGATAAAGAATTTGACATAAAATTTCTTTTTGATAAATGGTTGATTTGATTAAATGATAAACATGTATTAGAAGAAAATAAATAAATAATGTTTACATGTTAGATCTTAATTATACTGGAAATTCAAATTCACTATATTTAAAAACAATAATGGATGACTCTTGGTCATCGCATAGTAGATTATGGCATACTAGCATGAAAACACTTAGGAATATCACTCAAAAAAACCTAATTATAGCCGTACCTAAGTAAGACTTCAGTAAAGACCATCTATGTGATGCCTACCAACTAAGAAAATAAGTTAAATTTTCATTTCATTCAATTATGAATGTGAATACATCTAGGCCACTAGAAGTCCTTCATATGGACCTATTTGGTCCCGTTAGCATAACTAGCCTTGGTCAAAAAATTATGGATTTGTGATTATAGAAGACTTCTCTTGATCCACTTGGGTAAGATTCCTACTACATAAGAATGAGTCGTTTAAGAAATTAAAGAACCTTCTCCATATGGATTCCACAAAAATTAGGATGTGAAATCTCAACAATATATAATGATAGTGGTGGAGTATTTTAAAATAAAAGATTTGAATATTTTTTTCAAGAGATAGGAATATATCATAACTTTTCTGCCCCTAGAACCCCTCAGAAAAATATGATAGCTGAGAGAAAGAACATAACCTTGGTAGAAGCTACTAGGGTAATGCTAGCTGAGTACACTCTTCAAAGATATTTACTAGTAGAAGTGGTGAACACCGCTTGTTTTATTTTAAATAAGGGTGAACATTAGGTCGAAGTTTAAAAAAAAACACACTATGAAATCCTTAAGGGTCAGACACCAAATATATTACACTTTCATGTCTTTGGTTGCAAATATTTTATCTTAAATAATATGAAATCTCCCTTAGGAAAATTTGATCCCTTGGATAATGAGGGTATCTTCTTAGGTTATTCATCTGTAGGTAAGTCCCATATAATCTTTAATAAGAGGACCCTAGTAGTAGAAGATTCTACCAATGTAGTATTTAATGAATCAGATTAAGTCCTCTGAACCTAAATTTAAAGAAGGAGAGGTAAAGGTTATTCAGGGAGTAGAAACCATAACCATAGAGGAAATTTGAGAATGTATGTAGACATTACCTAGAGATTGGAGATATTTTTATAGTCATCCTAAAGAAATAATCTTAGGAGACCCATCAAAAGGTGTGAGAACTAGGCATGGAAATATAAAGGAGTTTAGTCATTCTACATTTATTTCCATGATAGAACCCATAAGTATATATCAAGCTTTAAGAGATGAATTCTGGATCCTAACAATGCAAAAAGAGTTGAACCAATTTACTACGAATTATGTTTTGGAATTAGTCAAGAGGCCTAAAGAGTAGAGTGTAATGGGAACAAAGTGGGTCTTTAAAAATAAGGTGGATGACAAAGGAACCATAGTAACAAATAAGGCCAGACTAGTAGCTAAGGGGTATAACCACATTGAAGGCATAGACTTTAATGAAACCTTTCCCCCAGTAGCTAAACTAGAAGTCATAAGGGTGCTCTTAGCTTTTTCTTTCTTCAAGGATTTTAAATTATATCAAATGGATGGTAAGAGTGCTTTTTTAAAAAGGGTGATAAAAGAGGATGTTTACCCAAAATTTAAAAACTCATAATTTCCAAATCATGTATTCAAATTAAAAAAGGCACTGTACTAGTTAAAAAAGCACTTGGAGCTTGGTATGAAAGACTTAGCTCATTCTTACTAGTTAGAGGATTTAACAAGGGAAGTGTTGACACCACCCTCCTCTTATGAAGGGCAAAAGATGAAATTCTCATTATTCAGATTTATGTAGATGACATTCTGTTTGGATTTTCAAATAAAACCTTGTGTGATGAATGTTGGGTCTAGTAATTAGGATATTAAGCCTAAGTTAATGTCCCAAGGCTAACCAAGAGGGGGGTGAATTGATAATTTACAAATTATACTTCTACTCTTGGATTTTTAGAAAACCTTTTTAATTATTAATGCAAGTTAAAATTAAAGTTTAAAAAAATAAACTTTTCAACCAGAGTAAACAACTTGCAATGAAATTAAATGCAGAAGAAAAATAAGAAAGAACACACCATATTTATAGTGGTTCGGTCAAATCTTGACCTACATCCACTCCCCTGAGGCACCCTCTGAGTATTGCACTAATACCACAAAGTGACTCTCCTTTTGCCCCCACAGCAAGGCGGAGAAGCCTGTACAAAATCACTTTCACCTTCCCCGGTGCGGCGGAGTAGCCGTGTTCTTTGACACCAAAGAGATCTTCTTCTCGCCAAAACTTCCCTCAAGATGACCCTTGAATCCGATGGTACTAAAGTGCAAGTTCGCCGGAGCAACCGTGTGAATATCCCCTCCACACTCCCTAGAAATCTCCTCCAAGGATCTTCTCCCTCTCAAACTCCACCCTTTCCTCTCTCCCTTTCAAGTTCTCTCTTCTAGTTTTCTCCCAAAGAACGAAGACACAATGGCTGTCAAAGATACACTTTGTCGTCCTTTTACACTCTCCAAGTGTCGGCAGAGAACCGGACCAATGTTGTTGAACTTCACTTGAGAGCCTTCAAAGGAGATGGGAAGAAAGAAAGAGATCTTCTTCTTCAAGTAACCTTGTAAATCCCTCACAAACCCCTCACTTGATCTCTCACTCTTCACTCTTACAATCTCTCTCAAACTCTCACTCTCAATGATCCCTCTCAAGAGAAAACAACTCCAAAGGCACATGTAATAGTTTATAGAACTCCTTATATAGAAAGGACATGAAAAACCGCTCAAAAAACTGCTAAAAATATGTTTTTTCTATGCACCGGATCGTCCCGTTTGAACCATTTGTTCATCTGTACGAAATTGGTTTGTCCCGGGACAAAAAATTTCATCCGGTACGAACAGTTATATCAAAAGTTGGTTTCGAAAACTGTAAAATGTTGCCAGAAACTACCATAGTCGGTTCCCATCGTCCTGGACGAACTGGACTTCGTCTGGACAAAAATTCTACAGAGAAACTCATCCTGGGACGAAAAATGATTTCGTTTGGACGATCATTTCTTAGAAAAATTTTCCAGTTCAGTTCCTGTCCGTTCCATTGCTCTTACAAGGAGATAACTGATCTGATCCTCCCGTACAAATAATATTCGTCCCGTACGATCAGTACAAAAACTTTTTCAAGATCTCCTTTAAGTGTGTGTAAATTTATTCACTCAATTACAATCACTCCCTCTCAAATTTAATTTAAATAAAAAGTACAAGCTTCAAATTCACAAAGTATCTAATGTTGAATCTGATTTGAAGTCTTCGTAGTCTGGGGTTCGATTTTCCTGAAATATTAGTACACACAAGAGCGAAAACAAATCTTCCAAAAAATGTTAGGAGATAACAACACAAAACAATAATATTTGGAATCATCAAAACTATACAAGTTGCAAGAATGTAAAACATGCAAATAGCAACTTTCCTAACAATCTCCCCCTTTTTGATGATGGCAAAACTATTATTGTTTGTATAATTTCAAATTCTAAGAATCTCTTAAACTCCGCCTGAATTAATTAACATATGAAAATAAGGAGGCATTAAAATTATTTTTGTTTTTAAAATTTTTATAAATACAAAAAAAAAAAAAAAAAAACACACAACGATACAAATACACAAGACACAACAAACAATTTCTCCCCCTTTTTGACAACATCAAAAAGTGAATAAGAAAAAGACTAGAAATGTAAGCAGACATATGAAATTCATTTAAAAATTTAACCTTTAAAGTGTTTGACATAAGTTATGCAAATAAAATTAAAATATTAGCCAAATCATAAAATTCATAAAATTTAAGAAGAGATATAACATAGAAACTAAAAAGAATTAATCAACACATGAGTATATTTAGACATTTAAGATAGAGAAAATCTTTGTAAAAATGATGATATAAAAATTTTATATTTCATATTTCAATATGTAATATAAATGTACATAAGATCAATTTTGAATTAAGAGATTAAAAAATTCAAGAAAGAAATAACTACCACATGTGGCGCTTTGCGCATCTTTTTCAATTTTGTGGCACATTTTTGTGCATCGTTTCACTTATTGGGCTTATTTTGTGCCTATTTTTCACATTGCAAATCTTTGCGCATTTCTTTTGATTTTTGTACATATTTATAATTTTCAAGAGTAATTGTATTCTTTCCAAAATCAATAATCTAAAACTTCAAATCTTTCTAAGTGCATAAATATTAATTGATAAGTGAAATATAAAATAAGAAAACATCACAATTATAATAATAATATTAAAAGTAATGTAGTCTAAATAAGAGACATGAAATTGACAATCTTAATAATATCAAGTTATAAACACAACTTAAATTTAGAAAAATTAGATTTTCTAATGAATTCAATTTTATGTTGCAGTTCAAAGTATAACACTTGTAAGATCAAAAATTTAAGAGTTTTTCATATAGGCTAACGAACATTTCAAACACAGAACAAAAACACTTAAACATCCAAAAGAAATCTAAAGTAATAAAAGAATAGAAAAACACTAAACAAAATACAAGTACATAAACTATAAAAATCTTCATATCACATTCCATATGTCTCACAATAAGAAACATGGAATCCGATATGAAAATATCTCAAAATCATACAAAACACACAAAAATTTAAAAATAGAAAAACACATAAAACAAACAAAAATAAAAACTCAACAAATAAAAAAGATACACACAAAAACACGTAAACAAAGGGTTTAAACATCATTTTGCTCCTGGTCTGATGATTCAGAAGCTAGATCTGTCCAGGAGATTTTTTTCTTTTCATTATTTTCCCATTTTATAATTTGCTTAGCTTTTCCCTTTTCTTTAGTAGGAAGAGTTCTCAAATTAGGGCACTGACTTTTTAGATGTCTAGATTTCCTACATCCAAAGCAAATTATATTTGAAGAAATCTGAATATTCTTACCATTTTTACCTTTATTCCACTTTTGTTGATGCTTATACTTGTGCTTTAGTGGACTTTTCAACTTGATTCTTAAGTCATCGATTTCTTCACCAACTAAGCAACTTTTCTCCATGTCTTCCACTTTTAGCATTATTGTTTCACCTGCATCCAAAAGTCTTTGACCCAAATATTGCTCGTAGGCAATGAGTGAGCCAATCAAATTATCAATAGAATATTTATTCAAATTTTTTGATTCGCAAATAGAAACAACTTTGGCATCAAACTTGTCAAGTAAAACACGTAGAATTTTATTGACTATTTCAAAGTTTGAAAATTCTTTACCTAAAGCATGCAATGATGTTACAATTTGATTAAACCTAGTATACATATCTAAGATCGTCTCATAAGGTTTCATGCTAAAGAGTTCATAGTCATGCATCAAAAAATTCAACTTAGATTGCTTGACTTCACTAGTACCTTCATATGTAATGCATAAACTGTCCCAAATTTTCTTGTCGGTAGTACATGTAGAGATTCTCATATAATCTTCCAAATTTAAAGCACAGAACAAACAATTCATACATTTAGCATTTAATTCAGCATAAATTTATTCTACTCTACTCCATTCATAAAAAGGGGTATCAGTTTTGATTCCATCTATAATACGTGACGGTACAGAATAACCATTTTGAATCATATGTCACATTTGATAATCTATTGATAGCAAGAAAGTAGACATTCAAATTTTCCAAAAATTAAAAGAAATATTTTCAAATAAAGATGGTCTAATAATTGAATATCCTTCTAATGTTTTAAGGTTTCTAAAATTAGCCATATTCGTTTTTCAAAAAGTAGTCTAAACTTATGATTTTGAAACAAAGCTCTGATACCACTTGTTGGGTCTAGTAATTAGGATGTTAAACCTAAGTTAATGTCCCAAGGCTAACCAAGAGGGGGGTGAATTGGTAATTTAAAAATTATACTTCTATTCTTGGATTTTTAGAAAACCTTTTTAATTATTAATGCAAGTTAAAATTAAAGTTTAAAAAATAAACTTTTCAACCAGAGTAAACAACTTATAATGAAATTAAATGCAGAAGAAAAATAAGAAAGAACACACCATATTTATAGTGGTTCGGTCAAATCTTGACCTACATCCACTACCCGGAGACACCCTCCGAGTATTGCACTAATACCACAAAGTGACTCTCCTTTTGCCCCCACAGCAAGGCGGAGAAGCCTGTACAAAATCACTTTCACCTTCCCCGGTGCGGCGGTGTAGCCGGGTTCTTTGACACCAAAGAGATCTTCTTCCCGCCAAAACTTCCCTCAAGATGACCCTTGAATCCGATGGTACTGAAGTGCAAGTTCGTCGGAGCAACCGTGTGAATATCCCCTCCACACTCCCTTAAAATCCCCTCCAAGGATCTTCTCCCTCTCAAACTCCACCCTTTCCTCTCTCCCTTTCAAGTTCTCTCTTCTAGTTTTCTCCCAAAGAACGAAGACACAATGGATGTCAAAGATACACTTTGTCATCCTTTTACACTCTCCAAGTGTTGGCAGAGAACCGGACCAATGTTGTTGAACTTCACTTGAGAGCCTTCAAAGGAGATGGGAAGAAACAAAGAGATATTCTTCTTCAAGTAACCTTGTGAATCCCTCACAAACCCCTCACTTGATCTCTCACTCTTCACTCTTACAATCTCTCTCAAACTCTCACTCTCAATGATCCCTCTCAAGAGAAAACAACTCCAAAGGCACATGTAATAGTTTATAGGACTCCTTATATAGAAAGGACATGAAAAACCGCTCAAAAAACTGCTA
Organism: Dendrobium huoshanense; assembly: GCA_016618105.1. Classification (NCBI taxonomy): domain Eukaryota; kingdom Viridiplantae; phylum Streptophyta; class Magnoliopsida; order Asparagales; family Orchidaceae; genus Dendrobium; species Dendrobium huoshanense. The sequence continues at coordinate 57,892,936 of CM028343.1, forward strand.
AAAATGTGTTTTTCTGCGCACCGGATCATCCCGTACGAACCATTTGTTCATCTGTACAAACCAATTTTGTCCTGGACGAAATTGGTTCGTCCCGGGATAAAAACTTTCATGCGGTACAAACAGTTATATCAAAAGTTGGTTCCGAAAACTGTAAAATGTTGCCAGAAACTGCCATAGTCGATTCCCATCGTCCTGGACGAACTGGACTTCGTCTGGACGAAAATTTTACAGAGAAACTCGTCTTGGGACGAAAAATGATTTCGTCTGGACGATCATTCCTTAGATAAATTTTTCAGTTCAGTTCCTGTCCGTTCCATTGCTCTTACAAGGAGATAACTGATCTGATAGTCCCGTACGAACAATATTCGTCCCGTACGATCAGTACAAAAACTTTTTCAAGATCTGCTTTAAGTGTGTGTAAATTTATTCACTCAAGTACAATCACTCCCTCTCAAATTTAATTTAAATAAAAAGTACAAGCTTCAAATTCACAAAGTATCTAATGCTGAATCTGATTTGAAGTCTTCGTAGTCTGGGGTTCGATTTTCCTGAAATATTAGTACACACAAGAGCGAAAACAAATCTTCAAAAAAATGTTAGGAGATAACAACACATAAAACAATAATATTTGGAATCATCAAAACTATAGAAGTTGCAAGAATGTAAAACATGCAAATAGCAACTTTCCTAACAATGAATTCTCAAAATTAATGAGTCATGAGTTTAAAATGAGCATGATGGGAGAGCTAAACTATTTTCATGGTTTTAAAACAAATGAAAGATGGAACATTCCTTTGCAAAACTAAATACATCAATGATATTATAAAAAAGTGTAAAATAGACAATGTTAAGGCCATGAACACTCCCATGAGTTCAACAATTCAACGAGACAAAGACCCAAATGGAAATTTGTTTTACCCAAAAACATATAAAGGAATAATTGGATCTCTCTTTTATTTAACTGCCAGTAGACCAAATTTAACATTTAGTGTGAGCCTCTATGCCTGATTTTAAGCTGTTTCTAAGGAGTTTCACTTGATTATGTTCAAGAGAATCTTTAGATATCTAGTAGGAACCTCAAACTTAGGAATTTGATATCCTAGACACGGTACCTCCTTTAAAATCTTAGGGTACTCATATTCTGATTTTGTAGGTTGTAGGGTAGATAGGAAAAACACCTCTATAACTTTTCAATTCATAGGACAATCCTTAATTTCTTGGTCTAAATGGAAGCAAAATTTAATAGCCCTTTTCAAGGCTGAGGTAGAATATATAGCTATAGAAAGCTATGTTGCATAAGTGCTATGGTTGAAACAATAACTTCTAGATCTTGGATTACCAAAAGGAACCATCCCAATTATTTCAGACAACACTAATACAATTTGCATATCCAAAAATTCTATTCAACACTCTCAAACAAAATATGTAGATATTAGACATCACTTCATAAGATATCATGTAGCCAAATGAGACATAGAATTGCACCATATAACTACAGGAGATCAATTGGTAGACATATTCACAAAACCACTAGCTTATGAAACATTTAACACCTTGAGGACAAAACTAGGTATCATAGACATTCATGCTTGATAAAAAAAATTAAAACAAATAACTTTTTTTTGACAAAAATAACAAAAATGACAAGGTCTTTTGTGATCTTCATGAAAGTTCGTTAGGGATTTTAAGCCCTTGAGAACTAACCGAAGGCTAACCAAGAGAGGGTTGAATTGATATTTTAAAAATTCTTAATCAAAAACCCAATCTTAAACCAAACCAACAATCACCACAAGAAAATTAAAGTGTGAAAATTAAATGCGGAAAAGCAGTAAGAAAGAATACATAGAATTTTATAGTGGTTCATTCAACTTGACTTATGTCCACTCATAAGTGCCTCTCCTTCAGGAATTGCACTAAACTTAGTGACTCTCCTTTCACTCCCATAGCAAGGAAGAAAAGCCTGTACAAACCTCCTTTCCACCGACTCCGATAACGCAGAGAACCCCACTCATTTTGCTTCTACCTGAAGCAAGCAGAGAACCCAGCTCCTTTTTATTCCTCCTGAAGTAGATAGAGAACCTCAACTCCTTTTGCTTCCTTTTGAAACAGGTAGAGAATCTTGATGTTGAAGTGGACCTCTCTTGAACCTCCAAGGAACCAGGGACGATGACCTGAGAAGATGACTAAGATCCTTGCTTGGAGTAACTTTTATGAAACCCCTCATAAACATCCCCTCATAAGATGCTCTCTCTCTCTCTATTGCTCTCTCTCTCCTTTAAACACTCTCATGTCAGGACAAAAGCAAAAGAAACAATCTTGGGTAAGCAAGAGGCCTTATATGGAAGAGCTTGAGATTTGCTACTAATTACAATAAATTTATAATATCGTCTAGGATGATCGATAGATCGTCCTATACTATTAGTTCAAATTATTGAGTATCATCCAGAACATCACCCTAAATGTTTGTCTGGGTAGTAAAAAAATAAAAATGATCATCCAGGATGATTTCACAATCAGCCCAGACGGTTAGTTTAAAATGTAAAATATTATCAAGAAAATCGCTCTGATTGCATGTCTCGATGATGGAAAAATAACTGATCATCAAGGATAATTTTGGATCATATTGGATGAATAGTAAAAAATATTACATGTCATCTAGAACATCATTATGGTCATCTAGGAAGAAACTAAAGTTTGTTTAACAGATCATCCCTTAAGATCCTGAGATCATCCAGGATGATATGATCGAGCAATCAAACCCTAATTGCTTTCCTTAATTATTATACTAATTGAGGCATAATTGCACTGAATCATCCAAGTTGATATCATGGATGATGTTTTAAAATTAAAATATGCCTAAGTAGTTCTGGTGGCTGATTCTTTTTTATTTGAGCCTATCGTCCAGGATGCTATTAATATTGTCCATGATGATTTGCTTAATTATAGTTGCCTTAACCATGATGCCCTAATTAGGGTTTTTATTTTTAACCAATCATCCAGGATGACTTTAGATTATCCCAGATGATGTGATCAAAATAAAAAAACTCTAAAACAATCAAAAAATTTCCCCCGAGTGTGAGTGTGTGTGCAAGGTTACTTAGCACAAAGACCCACATTATCATAATTAACTCAAGATAAGGTAAAAGACACTTGATGTACATTATAAGCTGACTTAGTCCTAATTTACCCAATTTTGAGCTAGTTTTATTTACAATTTGATCTTATGGACCTGTAACGTTAGTAGGCACGATATTCATAGAAAAATAAAAGTGTCATAACTATTTATTATCATTGAAATTATAATTCCTGAATCTAGATTCACAATAACCTCCACCTTTTTCAAGATGGTAAAATTTTGGTAGATAAATTTAGTTTATGAATAGAAGTAAAATAATATGACGAGATAATTCAAACACTACCCACTATTCCCCCTTTTGATATCACAAAGAGGAGGAAACTAGAAAAGCAGATGAAAGAAATAAATGACAAGAACAACGAAAGAAAAAAATTATTTTTTTATCAAAGAATGAATAAGATAAATTCTCCAAATGATTAATTTAAAATTTTGTAAGAATAAATGACTTAACATCATCAAAATCTAAAAAAATTGTAGAATAGCCGATCCTGTAAGCTCAAACTTCTCTCAGGGAAAATCATATTTTGAAAATAAAGATCTAACTTAGAAAGAATAATCTGATAAAAAAAAAAAGTTCCATTCAAAACTTAGCTTTAAAAAATATCTTATAGAATAATATACCAAAGTAGTTAGTCATAATCATGAAATTAGAAATTAGAGCTTTAATAATATCAAGTGACAAATAAATTCCTCTAAAATTTAAAAGATTGAAAGAAAATGAAGCTTGCCTTTTTATGAGCTCTATTTATGCATCTTATAAATTTTTTGGCGCACTTTGTGCATCTTTTAATTTTTTGATACACTTTGTATATCTTTCAATTTTTTTGGCGGTCATTATGTATCTTTTCGATTTTTCTTCTTTTTGGGCTCATTTTATGCGCTTGACATTTTTTGCAAGCTAGATCCCTTTCAAAACTCTTAAATATTCTTAGTTGTGAGATATCTTCCAGATATTAGAGAAAACAAACTCACTCTCTAATATAAGGAAGAATAAACCATAAAATAGAATCAAATTCATACGATAAATGCAACGACAAGATTAAGGAAATTTTAAAATTATATAACTACTTTGAATAATATATATATAAGATAGATTACTGTAGCAAGATTGAAAAGATCTCAATCATAAATTCCTGTTCTTAATTTGAGATAGACTTTTATTTAGAAAAGAAAATTACACAACTAAAATAGGTTAGGTGAAGGGTAATAATCAACGGTGTTTCTCCCTTTAACTGATTTAGAGATGTCAAACATTGATTAATAATTTTCAAAAACAAAAATACGGCACAAACTTATCATTTTAGTAGTGATAAAAAAGAAAGAAGAAAAAAAGAAAAATAGAGGAAAATAACTGAAATGAAAACATGAAAAGAATAATAAAAAGAAACAACTAAAACTAAATTCAACAGAAAGAAAAGAAAACAACAAACAATAGATCAAAAAATAAAACTCAAAAATCAGTAGCCATTAAGTTCATTCATTTATATAAATCACACCCAATCAGGCCCTTAAGATGTCGAATGTGTCGTGAGCATCCACTGTCTAGGTAACACATGCTCTCACTTTGTCTTGTGTGAGAGAAGACCAACAAAATCATCAAAAGTCAGATTTAGGAATCTAAACATATTTGAGTCCCTTCTTATGGAAAGAAGAATGCCATGCATGTGTGTTATGTTGTGAGTCATGTAATTTGGGTCTCCACTCCTAATGTGTACTACGGTGAACAGTGCAAGTGTGTGACATGTGTCCTAGCATGCCACCTAAAAAACATATAACACCAAGAAAGGGATTTAATAATCTATTTGGGTTACAATGCCTCTTCCTAGTTTTTAAAACCTTTTTCTTTGGATCATGATTAAAAAACTATTCAATTGTCAGTGTATTCCTATTTTTCTCAAGTACATTTAATTCTACTTTAAACCATGATTTAACTCTTTCTAAAGCAGCATTATCAAAATTCAAATAGTGCTCCATATGTTCAGATTAATTAATATATATTTTAAAATCATTTTCAAGTGCTGTGTGGGATTCTTTCAATGAATCATGCTCAATGACTAAGTGAGAATATTTTTTATTTAACTCTTCAAACTCATCAAGTAAAGACATGTGATTGCTATCAATTATAGAGTGATCTTTGAGTATAACTTCATACTCTTTTTTGCAAATTTAAGAACTCCAATTTTAACCTAGCATAAAATTTCTTAAGTTTACTATATGATGTATGAATTTTCTCAAATACTTAAAGTAATTGATCATAGGTTAGTTCACATATCTCTTCTTAGTCAGACTGACCAAGATGATCGTCTTCCATCAAGCACAAATTTGTTGTCTCCTCTTGAGCTTCAGTTTTAGAGGAGTCCAATGTCGAATTTGCCAAGAATGCCTTTTGGAACCACTTCTTATCTTTCCTAAACTTGGGTTTCTCCTCACCCTTATCCTTCCTTAGGTGAGCCTTAAGTGTAAGACAATCATCTTTAACGTGTCCCGACTTCCTGCATTCAAAATAAACTATGTCATAAGAACTTTTATAATTTCTCTACCCTTACCTTTATTCCACTTATGATGGTGCATTTGCTTCTTCCTTAGAAAACTTTTGAATTGCCTAGTTATTAAGGCAACATCATCACTTTCAGACCTGGAAGAATCAGTGTCTATATCGTTAGCCTTCAGCGCCAAGGTCTTCTCCTTCTTTCGCTCACCTGCATCAAGTTATCTTTGGTTCACTCCTTGCCCATAAGCAATGAGTAATATTTACAATCCTTAGATTTAGTATTTACAATAATCTTAGGATTAAAGGAAGAAGGCAAGCATCTCAAAAATTTATTCACTTTTTCATAGATAGTTAGCTCTCTTCCTAAGGCATACAGTGAGGTGACAATTTGAGTAAACCTGGTATAAATGTCAGAAATCAATTTAGTAGGTTTCATATAAAAAAGTTCATATTCATGCAAAAAAATATTCAATGTAGATTACTTAACTTCATTTGTTCCTTCATAAGTAATACACAATCTATCTCATATTTCTTTACCAGTAGAACAAGTTGAGACACGAATGTAATCTTCCTATTTAAAAGCACAAAAAATAGTTCAAATATTTTGCATTAAGTTATGCTAATTCCCTATCATCAAATGTCCATTTATTAAAAGAAAGTTTAATTTTTATGGCAATAATTTTACGAGTTGGTGGTGAATATCCATCCTTAACAAGCATCTATATGCGATTATCAATTGATTGTAAAAAAGTATATATATGAGTTTTCTAAAAATTAAAAGGTATATTATCAAATAAAGGTTGTCGGGTAATAGAATACCCTTGCATAGTATTATGATTATCAAAATTAGCCATGGATCAAAATTCAAAAGTTTTCAAAAACTCAATTTTATGAATCCCACTCTGATACCACTTGAACGTTTGTTAGGGATATTAAACCGCTGTGAACTAGCCCAAGACTAACCAAGAGGGGGCGTGAATTGATATTTTAAAAATTCTCAATAAAAAAACAAAATCTTAAACCAAACCAACAATAACCACAAGAAAATTAAAGTGCGGAAATTAAATGTGATAAAGCAGTAAGAAAGAACACACCGAAATTTATAGTGGTTCAATCAATTGACTTACATCCACTCCCTAGAGCCTCTCCTTCAAGAATTACACTAAACTCAGTGACTCTCCTTTTTCTCCCACAGAAATGCAGAGAAACCTATATAAACCACCATTCCATCGACTCTGGTGAGGTAGAGAACCCAACTACTTTCACTTCCTCCTAAAGCAGGCAGAGAACCCAACTCTTTTCGCTTCCTTCTGAAGCAAGAAGAGAATCTCGACTCCTTTTGCTTCCTCCTAAAGCAAGCAGAGAACCTTTATCAAATTCTTAAGTAGACCTCTCTCGAACCACCATGGAACCATGGATGATGATAGGAGAAGATGACTCAGATATTTTCTTGGAGCAACCATTGTGAAAACCCTCATAAACTCCCCCTCACAAGATCCTCTCTCTCTCTCTCTCCCTTGCTCTCCCTCTCCTCTTGGCTCTCTCAGGTTAAGACAATAGTAAAAGAAACAATCTTGGGTAAGCAAGAGATATTTTATAGAAAAGCTTCAGATTCACTCTTAATTGCAACAAACTGACAATATTGGTCAGGACGATCAATGGATTATCTTGTACGATTTGTTCAAATTGTTGAGTATCATCCAAAACATTAACCTTAATGCGTGTCTAAATGATGAAAAACTAAACTAATCATCCAAGATGATTTCATAATTGGCCTAGACAATTAGTTTAAAACATAAATATCATCCAGAACATCACCCTTATTGTACGTCTGGATGATGAAAACATAATTTATCATCTAGGACAATTTTGGATCATCCCGGATGATTAGTGTAAAATAATACACATCGTCTAGAACATTGTTTTGGTCATCCTGGAAGAAATTAAGTTTTATTTAATGGATCATCTCGTACTATCATGAGATCATTCAGGACGATTTGATCGGGCAATCAAACCTTAATTACTTTTCTTAATTACCACACTAATTTAGGCATAATTACACTATATCATCCAAGATGATATCATGGATAATGCTTTAAATTTAAAATATGTCTAAATAATTCTGGCTGTTGATTCTTTCTTATTTTAGCCTATCATCCAGGATAATGCTAACATCATCTTGAACGATTTGCTTAATTGTGGCTGCCTTATCCAGAATGCCCTAATTAGGGTTTTTTCTTTTAACTGGTCATCCAAGATGATTTTGGATCATCATGGATTATGTGATAAAAATAAAAAAAAACTCAAAATAGTCAAAACATTTTCCCCAAGTGTGTGTGTGCAAGGTTACGTAGCACCAGGACTCATATTTTTATAATTGACTCAAGAAAAGGTAAAAGACACTTGACGCATATTACAAGCTGACTTAGTTGTAAACTACCTAATCTTGAGTTTGTTTCATTTGTAATTTGATCTTGTGGACCTGAAACGTTAGTAGGCAAGAAAGACATAGAAAAATAGAAGTGTCAGAATAGTTTGCTATCATCAAAGTTATAATTCTTGAATTTAGATTCACAATAATCTTCACACACTCATCTCACAGAATTTAAAAAAAGACCAATTTGTTGTCCACATCATATTGTATGATTCACCTTTGTACTGTACGATCATTACAAAATCCATAGATCACATCATTCGGTTAAACCAACATTTTTGTTTTGATTTATGGTCTGCCTATCCTACTGTATGATACTCTTCATACTATATGATACACATTACCATACATTCAAATCTTTTGGTATGATATAATTACCCTTCGTACTATATGATATCTCCTTTTTGTAATGTATGATCCAGGTATCCAAATGGATTGGGATGAATAAAACTCGGTCGGTATAATATTATTGTCCTTCATATTACACAAAATCCAATTTATATTATACAAAACTTTTTGTCAATGATTGTCCTGATAACCCCTCATGATGAACATATTTCCTTCATATTGTCTAGTATGATCCCAATCATATTATATGATTTGACCACCTTTACTTGACTGGTCATCCAAAAAAATTGGCTAAATCATATTGTACGATACTCAATCGTACTGTATGATACTCGATCGTAATGTACGAACAGTCGAGAATTCTCTAAATTGAAGGTGAAACAAGTTCATTTCACTCAACCTTCTTTTACTACACTCAACTTCAGTCATTTTCTACTCCATTGCTAGCTCAAGCAAACAAGGTCGAATCATCGCAGGAAGATGCTCGTCCTCTCATCTCTACGAAGATAACTTTTTGTCTTCTAAGGATGAGGAAGCATACTATAAGTTCAAAGCATGCAAGATAACTCCTCACATGCTAAATCAAGCAGCCCTTGGCCTTGAGGTGATGAGCCTCTTTGCTTCCACTACTCTCCAATTTCTTCTCACCCTAGCTTTCTATTTAATTCTTAGCTCTTCTTTGAATTCTTGGCCAACCTTAGGATCAACCTTGACAACTTGACTCTCACTTCATTTGTTTTTCATCAACATATTGAAATCACTAAAGAAGATTTAGCTCAATATATCAGGCTTTGTACTGATGGAACTTGATCCCACTCTTTCATAATAAATGAGTTTGACTGGAGTTCCTTCAATTTGGTTTTTAGAAATATTTCCTTTAACCAGCATCAACCTCTTATCCAATATTTAACCCAAAATACCTGCATCATCCAACATGATCTTAAGACATCCATAATACCCAAAGTTGGAGATATCATATGCATGACCCTAATCCTATCTATTATTACCTACCTGATCATGTCAAGTACTAAATTTGATTAAGCTGATTTTATTATTGACTATATCAAGAACAAAACCCAAATTTGCCATCCTATCACCCACAAGAAACTCAATATAGCCCTAGGACACGTCATAGGATACATTCTTCACAACAAATATCATTTGACCTATCCTTAGGAACCAAACAATGTCCATATTTTCTATACAGATGCCTCCTTCTATATGTTTTTTCATCAGGATAAAGAGCATGTTGATCCAGATTTTGATGAAGAAGAGGAGGCTTCTCTAGTAAGGAGATCTGCTCAACCAAGAGGACTTACACTTGTCTATCCTCTAGATGACATTATTCAACGACTCGATCGCCTTAAGACATGGATTGACTATTATATCCAGAAACAACATTGACAACATGAGGAGGACATGAGATGTTTTGGCAAAAGATTTGCTTAGATCAAACATCATTTTGATTCCATCCATCACTTGTTTCAGCCACCTCTGCCACGAACTGATCAGGCTCCTTGTTTTGCTTAAGTCTCTATCTTATGTATCTTATTAACTTTTTCTTTAGTACTCTTATTTTTGGTGATGTTAAAAGAGGGATACATTTATCAATCCTTAGTGAGTATGTTTTTTTATTGCATATCATGTTTTCTATTTTAGTTTCTAACTTAAAATAAAATATATGTTTTCTTCATGTTTCTATTCATAATTTTGTGTTTATATTTTTATTTATGTTTATAGATATATATATGCTATCTTGCCTATCCATAAAATTATTTGATATCATCAAAAAGGGGGATATTAATGTAGTCTATGACCCCAAGTCTGAGATTTTGATGATGACAAATAATTTGATTGAATTATCTTATTCTTCATTAAACATTTTGAATATTACTCTTGTGTGTGAGTACTAATATTTTTAGGGAGATCACACACCGCTCAAGATAACCGGAGGATCGAGACTGGGTAGAATAAGATGTGAAGGACTTTGTAACTTTGTATTTTTTTATTTCTTTATTTCTTGAGTCTAGCTACAAAAAGTGTATGCAAACTGAGTAACCATGCACACACATAGGGGGAGAGTTTTTTTTAGGGAAAATTATTTTTTTTTATGTAGATCGTACTGTACGAATTTAAATTGTACTATACCATACACTTTGGCATAATGGATATCTTCTATGAACTAATCATACTGTATAATAATGATCGTATTGTATAATTCATTTTCAATTTAATACCCTAGTTTCCAGATTAATTTAAGCAAGTATTTAACATTTGAAATTTTAAACTAATCGTACGATACAATCATATCATATTGTATGACTATCTGAATACATGCTAAATTTAACTCCCATAATTATTCAAGGTTTAATTAATGATTGGTGATCGTACTATACAACTTGATTCATACCATATGATGAACCGATGTTATTTTTGGTTATCTCAAGGATCACACCAAACAAAAACTTTATTTTTTAACTAATCATATTGGATGATGTATACATCATACCGGATGACCTGAATATTTTATCTAATCATATTGTACGAGTTGGATCTTACCATATGATGAACAAAGATGACTTTTTGTCATCCTGGCGTTCATCTATTACGAATAGAAGGAATATAATATATCATACAATACGATATTTTTATCGTGTTGTACGATGTATTGAATAATTATTGCATGTTCGTACACCTTCATACCGGGATAAAAGTTATTTTAAATTAATTGTACTGCACGATAGTGATTGTAATGTACAAACAAAAAATGGATAAATTGAATATTTAGGATTTCTTAAAGCCTGTTTTATATTCAGTACTTTTGTCTTTTGAAGGAGAGAGGAACATAACAAACGAAGGGAACTCTTGAGAGGGAGCTTCTTGAAGAGATTTAGGACTTCTGAGAGGAAGGAGAAGGTGAGTTTGTTAGGGAGAAGGAGTTTGAGGGTATCACATAGTTGCACCAAGCCTGTCGCACGCTTTCTCCTCTTGTTGCCCAGGCAAGTCTTATGGGGGCACTCTAGTAGGAGAGCCTTCAAGTCAACATTCTCAAAAGTCCTCTGCCTTCCCCAGGATGAAGAAAAATGAGATGGTTCGCTGCTGTCTCTGGGAGGGGGACATAGTGATCGACACTCCACCACACTGGGGAAGGTGTAAGTGAGTTTTTGTAAAGGCTTCTCTTCCAAACTGTGGGGCTGAAAGAGAATTACTTTTAAGTAGTGCAAATGCAAGAGTGGTGGACTCCGAGGAGTGGATATAGGTCAAGTGACCGAACCACTATAAATCTTTGGTGCACTTTTTCAATTTACTGCATTTTATTTTTGTTGTATTTAACATTTCTATAAATGCTTGGTGAGAATTTCATTTTGGTATGTCATTGTGTGATTTAAAATTTCATCACCACTACTGAAATCATCCTTTAATCAATTCCTTCTACTTCAAATTAGTTAAGTTATTTTTTTGAAAATCACAAAAATAATTGGAACTCTTATTTAGGCTTTGTTTTTTATAATACTAATTCACTCCCATCTTGGTACATCTCATACTTTCATGGTTCTCCATTTAACTGATCATGCAACATGATATGAATCTTATTTTATGATTAGTTCCATAAACAAAAAAATTTCTTAGCTGATCAAATTGCTTCTTTGAGTGTGTACATGCATGGTTACTCAGCTTATTTTCCACCATATCCATGACTTGACATAAGAATGTAAAAGTATAATGAATGAAATTATAAATAGAATCTACCCTATTCAAACTAATCTTGAGCTGATTGAAGTTGAAAGTGAATGGTGAATTTAAAATTTTTGTGAGCAGGGAAACAAATCATATATGGAATAAATAATAATAAGAATATAATAATATTTGTTATCATCAAAATCATAGTACTTAGGTTCGTATTTGTAATATCAAAATTACTCCTATCTCTTTTTCCTTCTCTCCTTAACAAAATAGAGTAAGTCAATTAAAAACTTCTCTATTAGCTCTCTTGATCAACCCTAAGAATGCTTAATAGATCTAAAGACTTATTTTAAAAGACCACATAAGAGTATTTATATTAAGTTCTCAATTAAACTCTAAAATACTGATATGGTTAGTTTTGTGTGAAAACCATACAGTCTATTCTATATTTTTATAGAATGATCTAAATAAAGTTCACAACTTATAAAACTGGGCCATCAAATCTAAAATACATTCAGTTAAACAAGCAATCTTTTTGTTTGGACTATACAAAATGTATCATTCAATATAATATTGACAAGGGTAGAGACATAGAGCATTAGATAATCTTATTTTATGGAGTTTGGACAGACATGATTTCTAATTGTTCAGACCGTATGATTAGGATTGTATTATAATAAATAAACTATACTTCATTAACCAATTTTAGGTTTTAAAATAGGCAATCAATAATATAAGGTTTTAAGTTCCATATTATATGAAGTAGTTTGTAAACTACTAATAGTTTAATTTTTAAATATACCTAATTTATATAAAAATTTTAGGACGTTAATAATTAAAATTTGAATACTTAATCATTCAGTATGATCTACATTATGATGTAAGATTAGTTATTTAAATTTTCATCTTTAATTTTTTATTAATTGTGTTTGACTTTAGAATTAATAATGTTTTAATCATATCATATAATACCATGTAACTCATAAAATACCTTTAGGTTAAAAATAAAATACTTTATTTAACTTGTTTATACTTTATACATTCTCTTGTTTGTGTATGTGATTATTTAACCCATATCATGCCTAATTCATAAAAGGCTTAGAAGAAATAAAAAATATATTTACATGTTGACACATACTCTATTTCTTTATCTTCATTGTGTTAATGAATATTCTTTAAGTTTAACCATTTTTTCTATAGCAGTTCTTTTATGTTAAATTTGTTACCTATGTGCTTCCTATAATGTTATATTAAATAAAAGTTTTCTAAACATATAGTTTAATTAGTAAATAGTTTAATCAGAAATGTTAATAATCGTCAAAACCCTAGTATACATTAGGCTCATAGGGGTTAAAAATTTCCCTCTCTTAGATGATGGTGAACTTTTTTGGTTGTAAGAGAAAATTATTAAATAATTTAAATATTTTCAACCCCTTTAGTTGACCCATACAAAATCTAATAGGAGAATTTTTTTATTTATAAAGATTTTAATTTATTTATTTTTGGGAGTAAAATAAAATACATAATAAAAAATAAAACATTTACTATTATTATAAAATAGATAAAAATACTAAAATAAATGCAAAAAAAAACTATTCCATTTTTTATATCATCAGAAAGAGGAGTAACTAGAAAAGGAAAATTATTATGAAATATACACACAAAATTAATATGCAAAATGCTCCTGATTATAATGTTGTGGTGGTTAAAAGTTATTGTGGAGGAGAGAGAACTTTTCCTAGAGCCATTCCCTATCCTACTAATGTTATTTCTGCTTCTCCTACCTTTATTTATTTGTATGCTCTTTATGCAGAGTAACTTTAAACTCAAGGAAAGAAAAGTGGTATGTCTAAGCTTCTTATAAATATTGGTACTCATATGTTCGGGGAGGAGGTGGTTGGGCTGATGCTGCTTCCCGTACTTCTTCCCCTTGTCTTTACCGTTTAACGATATCTGCATATACTTCTCACTATAGATTACATGAATAAATTATTGGATAAGTAGGAAGGTAAGTGATTAGGTTGTACGAGGATAATAATATTGTGTTTTCATTTTAAAATATAAGAAATGATATATGATAGTGCCAAATTTTACTTTTGGCATGCATTAGGTCTCCTAATGGAGGCCAAGATTTCTATATATTAGAAATTCATATTGGCAGTGTTAAATTTCATTCTAGTTATACAAAAATAAGTTAACTACTAAGAGAAGAAGAGTAACAGATTTTCAATCCCATCTTTAGCTATAATAGTGTATCAATGTAGGTGTTGGATGACACGTGCATTCAAAATTATTACATTGACTAAAGGAAGGTTCTTATGCAAAGCTGAATTCTTAACGGATATATTTATAGTAGATAATTTATAGTGTGGGCCTTATATGATAACAACTTGGCACTATAATACCATACATTGCATAGAGGTCCTATCTTTGATAATTCTAAGATTTACAATGGAATAAATTAAAAGCTTAGCGTAATAAAGGAAGGTAAGGGAAAACCTAAATTTAAGGGTGCTGGCAAAAAGTAGATTTAGGCTTCGTTTGGGACGACTTTTTTAATGCTTTCTAAAACGGAGTTTTAGTACAAATTTTTTTATTTTTGCACTAAAACTCCATTTTAGAAAGCAATAAAAAAGCCATCTCAAACGAAGCCTTAGTACTTAAAATTCTATATATTTTGGGTCTACAAACTTAGAATTCTATTATAGATGACTCCTGATAGCGTCTAAAAACTTATGCATTTTCCTCACTCAAAATTATCGAATCCCTTTGGTGTCAAGAGCTATTAAACAATCTTCCTCTCTTGCTTGATATTTATAATATTATAATGAGTAGTACTAATTTGGAAATTTAAAGTGATTTTAAATGTAAATGGTTTCCCTTTTTATAGGCTCAAATTAATTATACAATATGATGGAAGATCATACTGTATAATTAGTACATGAAAATTTTTCCTATCAATTTTTGTATAAAGAATGGCCCAATTATACTATTAGATAAACATCATATAATATAATCTTCAACTTTAGATCATCCTATAATACAAGTGGACAAATTATTTGACTTATTCAAATCAGCAATATGATGGGGTATTAAAGGTGCATAATTTGCAATAATTTATCGTATCGGAGTAGTTAATATTATAATAAATACTATTAAACATCTAATTCTAGTATGTATAATACTATCCAATGGGGTTCATATACTATGATTTTTAAAGAATATTTATCATATTTTTTAAAGTTTAATAATTTGGAATGTGGGAATCCTGATACTCTATATATATCGCATAGTATGAAGTGATTTGTATAGTAGATGTGACCTAATTTTTCTAATTTAATAACTACAGGGCTTTTAATTCCATGTAAAAGGATATATTAATTAACGTGACATGTTTCACACACACAAGGAATACTAACTTGCAACAAATAAATATGCATACAAAATAACTAATAATAACAATATTATTAAAATAGAATTACATACATGCATTGTAACTAAAACAAAAGTACATCATTGATGAAGATATGCACTTTTAACATATCATCTCCAACTCATTTAATAATAAGTGTGGTGTTTATTATGTGTTTAGATAAGAATTTTTTTAAGAGAAAAATACTAAACCTATCATACCATGTTCTTAATAATTGATTTAATTAGTGCACTACCTTTTTGAGCTTATTGTATTAATTTGGAAATGCTAAACACTCGAACCTTATGGAATACTCTACATAAACATTTTCTTTTATTGTCCTTTTTAAAATTACACTATTTATGTCCATATGGTATTATTTAAACTTCTTAAAATAAGTAGACACTAATTGTACTAAGATGATTTCTAATCTAGCTACTAGTGTAAAGGTTTCATCAAAATCTACTCATTTCTTTTGATTATTGCCCTTTGTAACAAACCATGCCTTATTTCTTATAAATGATTTTGAGTAATTTAATTTATTTTTTAGCTTAATTTTTTTTTATAAAACTATGATTAGTTGGACTAGCCACTAACTCTCATACATTATTTGCTATTAATTAATATTGTTCCTTTTATTTTATAAAAATCCAGTATTTATCCATCAAGGCCTGATCTACAATTTTGGGCTCTACCCTAGAAATGAATGTATTATAGCTAACTTTTTTTTTATATCCATTTATAATCCTAACTCATATGAATAAGCTCCTATGAATATCTCATTTGGATAAATAGAAGAACCTCTCTACTCTTTAGTCAAAGATTTTTGAGTTTCACCTCTAGTTCTAGAAGTGATGCCCCCTTCTGCTTCTTTTTCTTCTCTAGGTGGAGCATCCTTAATGGTCTTATAAAATATAAAATGAGTTTACTCTTCTATTATAAATGTTTATTTATAAAAGTCCTCATAGGATTTTAATATAGCCGAACATCCTTATATTATAACTTCATCTGACTTTACATCAAGAATTCCCAAATTAGATTTTGTAATCTTCAACACATAACATTTACATCCAAAAAATGTATAAAATGGAAATGTTAGGCATCCTAATCTTAAAAAGTTCATAGGGGGTTTTGTAAAATTTGGATATAATATTTGCCCTTTTTAATATATAACATATGGTGTATATAGTTTTTCCTTGAATTATTTTTGTAGTCTATACTCATTCAACAAAAATCTAATAGCCTAAAATAAAGTAATATTTTTCCTCTCCTCTATGACATTCTATTGGTGCATTTTAGGTGTAAAAAAATTATGGTTTATTCTTATTTCTTTGCAAATGATGGTGGAATTGGTGAATCCTAATTTCTTTTAACTCTAGGTTGAGAATAGTCTAAACTTTTTAAATGAATCACTTTTGTTTGAAGGAAACATAACTCAAGGGAATCTAGTGTAATCATTTATGATCACAAAGCATTTTGATTTTCCTCCTAAAATTGCAGTACTAATAGATCCAAATAGATCCATCTGTATTATCTAAAGATGTTTACTAACGATAATCTCCTTAACTGGGTGAAATGAGGACATAACCTAATTTCTTAGTTAAAATGTATTGCAAAGGTGCCCTTAGTGAATTTTAATTTTGATACTACTCTAACTAGGTCTAAGAGTGTGATATTTTTAAGTGTCCTTATGCTTGCATGATGCAATCTCCTATGCCATTATAAAGCTTCATCTATAATGGTCTTTAGATAGTACATCTTACTATACTCATTTAGACTCTCTAACTTAATCCTGTAAACATTATTCACTATAAAAGCCCATAACATATTTTTAAAAACAAGTAAAATAAAGTAATTATCAAAAAATAATTTCACCACAAATCTCTTTTCACCTAACTAGCTAATGTTATGTAAATTGTGCTTCAGACATTCTACCAAAAGCACTTTCTCAATTGTAAAGCTATTTTTCTTACGTATTGTACCTGATCTAATGAGTTTTCATGTAGAATTCTCCTTCAGGATTATTCTCCCTCGTTCTAGTCCTAGACTCCAATGAGATTAACTTATCCATATCCCTCATCATTTGCCTTGAGCACCCACTTTCAAGGTACCAGATACCTTCACTTGACCCTTATGAAGGTATACCTGATCATCCTTCATATCATAACACTATCATTTGATATCATGCATAGATTTTTAACCTATTCTATAGCGTTAGTTTTGAACATTTGAATTTTATTTGGTCCTAAAAGCTTTATAAGTTCTTTATTTATTTCTTTTAGTATCCTTTTTTTCATCAACCTTTTCCCTAGTTGAAATAATATTTAGATTTGTGTAGTTTGATTTTATATGCTTTATCTTCTTACATTCATAATACATATTGTAAGTAGAGAACTTTTTAAATTTTTTTACCTATTTATATTTTTCATTATGTAAATTTTGATTATTTCATAAAAATTTCTTGAATTTCCTCATTATTAGAACAATCTCCTCAATTCCATCTCCTTTCAAGTTGCTAGTTTTAAATCAACAACTTCTAGAGAAATTATCTTCTACTTCCTTTTGCCTCTTATATTTGTATTTCTTTGGAAAAAAAGTGACAACATTTCAAAAAATGAAACTATTTCCCACATTTGGTTAATTCATTTAAATAAAAATGACAAATTTCCAAAAATGCCTTTTGTGAACCTTATATGAGTTTATTAGGTTAAAACTTTGATATGGTCTACCAAGACCTTTTCCTATCTCTCCTAGGTAGACTTGTCCTTTGACCCACTTTATCTAAAAAATACACAAATTAACCCAAGAATAATTGATATGACTAATTTATTCATTTAACTTCTTTAAAACTTCTAGAGTAATATTGAGTTGACTAGTTAGTTTGTGCCACCTAGGATGGCTACTTGAACTTAGGTGGAGCCACCAAGGCAAACACTAGTTAGTTTTCACCACCTACGATGGCTACTTGAAGTTTTGCATTTACCCTTGCATTGACTCAAAAAAATTGGTAACATCTCATTACACCTTACACAACCTTCTTGGTTAGCTGGAACCACCAATGATGGCTAATTTTTCTTCCAACTACATTTTCCAAACTCAATAAATAGGGCCCCTTCAAATAAAATTTTGTGTTCATAATCTCTTCACAGTACCAAATGTGAAAGTGAATGTGCTTAAGCCTTCTTCGGCCTTACACCTACCTTTATGAGGGATTTAGAGTCATCTATAGAAATCAATCCATGAACAAAACTAAAATTGTGATTTAAATTCATTTGAGCCTTTGCATTTTTAAACATACATTCCCATGAAATTTAAACTGAGTAATTCAAACATGAATTCCCTATGAAGGCTACAAGATCTAATTATGAGGAATTTTTGGATATTGTGAGTAATATGGCCTTACAAATTCTTCAACCAGCAAGTATTCCAACGGGATCTGAATGTAAGATTATAAGATCAAATCGCCTTGATCATCATGGATTAATTTTAATAAGATATATTAATATATTTTTCTTGACTAGAGTTAAAGAATTCATGGGTTACTTTTACATGATTGAAGAAAGGAGATGAAATCATAATAATCCATTTCATATAAATAGATTTGGAATTGCAACCCCTTTCATATTCTATTCATGTGGTTTTGGTGTGTTTAATCACAGCCTCATGTATTAACCAAAATTTGATGACTATGAGTTTATCCATTGTGTTAAGTAGGTCTCATACAAAATGGGCCAAAATAAAAAGCATTATGTGTAAAGCACTTTGCTGACTTGGCTAGAATTAATTGAATCGATTTAAAGATTTAATTAAATCCAAAAATTAAGTAAATTTTTAATAAATCCATTTTTAATCCAAATCTACTATTAACCCCTCAATAGATTTATAATGAACTGGTTTTAATAATTCCTTGTATAATGTTTTAATTAATTAATATATGGGGTTAGTAAAATAATTAACCACCTTAATCATTTGTTATTAACCACAAATTTATTAAAGAAGTTCTTTGAGTTGTAACATACAACTTTTATGTTCCTCAAATTATTTGGGCCTATAAAAACTTCTTTTCATTTTTTAAATTAGTAGTTTATTAAAAGGTTTAAATTATCTTCATTTTCAAATTCTTTAAGGCTTTATGCATAACTTCCCATAATCATTAAGATAAGAGAAACATTTTCCTAAAAAAAGAGATGAATTGTTTGATTCATTAATAAATCACTAAACACATTGCTAAGAAAAAAATTAAAATATATATAGAAAAATAATTGAAAGCAAAAATGACTTAAAGTTTTATTGGTTAGTCTTCACATTCATACTAACATTTATATTTTACTTCATTAGAAATTTAAATAATCCACTTAGAAATTTTTAGTACCCTAATTAAATAATATATTTAGGAATCCATCAATATAGGGATTTTGCATAATATATAAATAAATCAATATTAATTATTAAAAATATGAAATCACCTATTACAACACCTAAACATAAATTAAATATTTTAAAAAGTTTAAAGTTTTGTTATGATTTGAAATAATAAATTATTTATTATCATCAAAAAAATCTAAACAAAAATTTAATAATGTTTTTAAAAGTTAAACACACCTTGTATTATGGTGAAATTTTTGGGAAATGGACTTTATGTTAGAAATTGCCAATGATGCAACTTTCATTGGAATTGATGCGCATTTGACTAATCAAAACTTAAACCCTAATTCCATTATTAAGGAAAAATTCTAACCTCAACATATATGGGTTTTGTGTTGGGGGATTCTGGTGAATGAGCATGATAGTGTATTTCCTCATTACTTTGCTAGATCCGTAAGGGCCTGGGTGGCTGTTAGCACCATGGATACTTCACAGCATAGCTAGAATGACAATAATTTTTGGTCCTACATTATATGTTCTTCTTCTTCTTTTTATTTATTTATTTATTTTAATTTAAAATGAATTATTTCTATGTGTTTAATTTTATATATATATATATATATATATATATGTGTGTGTGTGTGTGTGTGTGTGTGTGTGTGTGTTTGTGTGTTAGTTTTATAGTCTAATTCTATTGTAGGTTCAAGGGAGATTTTGCGGATAAGCTGGATATTTTTGGTAGGAAGATGGTGCTGAAAGTGTTAACTTTTTTCTTTATTTTTTGGGCTTTATCCTCTAGCAGACCTAGAATGTTATTATGTAATTTTGTAAATTGTAGAATGGGGAACCAATAGCTCTTAGGTTTTCTTTTGATTTGTTTTATAGCTCTTTCGAGTAGTAACAAGCTGAAGGTTCCCTTAAAAGACCTTATAATCTATTTTTCTATTAACACATAGTCCCCTTGCGGGTTTCTCCAAAACAAATTGATAAAATATCACTTCCATAATGACTTTTTTGCTCAGGTGATGTAAGGGTGATCTTGGCCTTCTTATATAGCAAGCTAGTTTTATTGTTGCTTTGCATTATTTTCTTATTTTCATTTAATTCTATCAAGTTATTTCTTTTCTATTTTTTTTTTTCTCTTTTTCTCCTAAAGCCTTTCGGCCTTATGTCACCCAGGGACTCTCTTTATGGCGATTGGTCCATCAACTTCTTCACTGAGCCCCTGTGGTGTTCCTACTCTAGATTTTGGTGCCATGGCTAAAGGTTTATTTTGCTCGATGATAAATTCCTATTGTTTTGTGATGTTCTTGTTGGTGCTACTTCTTCAAAAGGTCCAAGTTTTTCATTCACTAAATCTTTGGTGAAAGGTTATTCTTCTCTCTTAATGTCTAATAAGGATATCTAGAAACATATTATCTTCCTGTCATTAATGACAACGGCGTGAACATTCATACAATCATCTATCATTGATTAATAGTAGTATCCCATTTTCTTAATTTTCTATTTTTATCATTCATCTAGATTAAAGTGCATCACATAATCGAGCATACACTTCTTCTATAATATTCCCTGCTTCTAATATAAGGTATCATTAATCAGAACCCAGGATAATAAATGCCTTTTGATTTGATCTACTACTGACTAACCATGATGGAGCTTATTTTCTTATAAATATTTGATGAAAGGCTTTATCCAATCAACCAATTCATCATCTACTAAAAAATTAATATTCACCTATGTTGATATTTTTATATTTAAATATTAAAATTTTATAGGAGGTAAAACTTATTGGCCTTACACTTCTATCAGAATTGAATCTTCCTCAGGTCAAGCTAGTGCTTTTCTATGGAATCCTCAGGTCATAATATTGCTTTCCACAATGAATTCTTACCAATATCAAACCCATGGTTACTTGGTCTCATCCTAATAACCAAGAAGACTTGGAAAAATAAAATAATAAATTTTACCTATGTTAGGTAGGTATTCTGCTTGTGAATTATGTTTAAATATTTAATTAAATTTTAATGTATCACATGGCAACTTGGTTTTATCCTAAAAATGAAGTAGACTAGGCCATCTAGAATAATAATTTTGTCCTTGGTCAGGTAGGAGTTTATCCTGAATATAGTCTTGTATTTCCATGCTTATTAAATTTCTAACATCAAACCCATATTTATATAGTTTCATCCTAAAAAAAACTATGTGGACTAGGACAACGATAAGTGTAAATTACAAATTTTTACGTGTTTAATTTTCAATGAAAATGTGTTATTTTAGTTGCTTCTATGCATAAAAATCTAAAAAATTGATAGAATTTCTAAGGAGCCTTCAACACCATGACATCCGACGAAACAATGCTATAGCACTACCTTCAATTGCATTGAGGTGCTACACTTCTGACATGCATGTGTTGTGTTTCCTATTTTCAAGTGCTATGATGGAAATACATCCAACAGTGTAGCATTATCTGTATCGTGGTGTTAGAAAGTAAGCTTGGCATCACTGAATTCTATATTTTTAAATGATTTGGAGCAACAACTTCTCATACCTTGGGGATTATTTTTACAATTGGGAACCACAACATCGTGAAATTTTAAGTATAATTTCCAAGGGTCAAGTTCTATCAGTGAAGATATACAAATTTTCACTAAGTAACTAATCCTTGTCAGCAAGTATTGCGGCAGTGTAAAATTTTTAATGTTGAGGCACTTATTTATTTCAAGGGCTCCGCAGTGCCATTATTTTAAGTGTTGCAACACTAGATACCATTATAAAGGTTTTTTTTATGTAGTTGTGGTGTTATGTTTGTAAGTGAGTTCAATAACTCGTGCAATTTTAGTACCTTTAAGAGTATTTCTTTAGTTCCCTCTTAGAGTAAAATCTATGGGAGGCAAAGAAGTCCAAGATATAATCATTTGGAGTGTTTATCTTGTGTTTCTTAAACAATCACTATAGGTTAAGAAGGAGTGTAAAGGAGATATTTTAATCCTCGTGGGTAATAATTCTCTTTGATATTTTACATTCTTCCTAAAATTTAATAAATAAGAGTTTGTTAGTTAATTATTCTTGCTTTAGCTAATTCTTTTATTTTGGATTGATGAAATAAGTATATGTTAGATACTAATGAAGACTCTAGTTCTATAAGCATTTAAAAAAATATTTTCAATTTTATCAATCTTTTTATTTAATATACATATTTGGCATATGTTTAGTTAAAATATAGTGTGATGTATAGCCTTGATAGAGGAATGCAAAAAAATTAAATGTATTGAGATAGGATGTTTTGCAAGCTTAATATTCTCAGTTCTTAAGGAGATATTATAACTGGAGGAGGTTAGAATATATCCTTTTCTCCCCAACAAGCTCGATCGATCTCAGGATGTATATTGGTTGAATCACATTACTTGAAGAGTTTCATTAGCAATTTTATACTCATAATTCCAAAACACTAAAATTTAATATTATATAAATATTTTTACTATTTTACTCAATCATAAAATCTCTAAAAATATCAAATTTGTTTTAGTAGGATAATTATTTAAAGTAGAGTAGATAAAGTAGTTTATTGAAAGAAAGCATACTTTCTCGTGGGTTTGTCACCCTACTCTATCTCTTTATTACTTAATTAAGCATATATACATATGTATATTTAGTGAAATTTTTTATTAATTTTATTTAAGGTTGATAGAGCCCTATATTTTATAAAATTGAAAAGTTCACTACATAGCCCCCATTAAGTTTTTTCTTTCATTACCTATATTATTAAATTAATTGCATAGTTAGAGATCTCGATAAATATTTTGTTTTTTTTTTTAATATTTTTAGTATATTATTGAATTAATTACATAGTTAGACTTACTTGTATCTTTTATTTTATTTATTTTATTTTAAGTGTTGATGCATATTCATGATTGCATGCTTTATAGACAAAGAAATGAACTTTTATTATTGACGCTTAACTATAAATAGCTTTTTAAAAAATTCAAAAAAACTAAAAAGGTAGTAAAAATGGATAAACTTATTTTAGATCTAGATAAATATAGACCTCTTTGGAAATTTGCTAACCTATTAGTAGATAGAATTCATTAGAGCATTAACAAACTTACAATCCCAGTTAAAAATCTTGAATTAAAAATTGTTAAAATCAAATGGTTCATAATTCTTATTATATGGGAACTCATGTTGCAATTCACAATTTACATATATAATGTTCTTTGAAATTTATGGAATGTTTTAGTTTAATGGTGTCTTTGATCATGCCATCAGAATTAGATTATTCATATTTTCTCTAAAAGATAAAGCCCAGATGTGGTTGAATTCTTTACCCTATAGCTCTATAATCCATTTACTACCAAGTAGAAAAATCAAGCATTTCTAGGAGTACTAGGACTCTTAAGACTTTAATTGGTCATGTAGTCAAACTTAGAAGGAAAATGGAGATGGTGACATAATTTTATGAGAATTCAAAAGATTGGCATCTTTAATTGAAAAGAGGATGGATCACAACATGGTTAATTAAGAAATGCTTTAAAGATACATTACTGACTTCAATGATGTTGTCATAGAAATGTTTATTAGTAATTCTTTTGTAGAGTTCTGATCAGCTGTAGTTTCCATCTGCCACATCATATGATCTTTTTGTGAGTGAACCTTTTTAAAGAGGAAATAATGATAATGATGATGATGATGATGATGATGACATAAACTCAGATAGTTAGGAGTTATTCATGGCTTAAGGAGAGAGAGAGATAGATTATATACTACTTTTATTTGTAGCACATTTTTATTTTATTTCTTTTTATTTCATTGCTTGGGGGATCCGACTATCTTGATTAGTTTTAACTTGGAAAACCACTGAAGATGTGATTGTGGTTATAACACTTGTTAGTTTTATGTTGTTGCTTATTATTTTGGATCACATATTTTTTGCTTTTTTATTATTCATACGAAAATATGTGATAATTATAAATGTTTTTGTTTATTGTTATTTACATTTGATTAAATTCTCTCTATACTTGTATTTTCATACTTTCTTTTATTAATACCTCTACATTCTCATTAGTTAATTAACCATAATAAGAATTATTATTATAAATAATTAAAAAAATGTAATTAAAACCTTAAACCATAGTTCAGATGAACAATGCAAAGGATGGTCAATGTGCTGTGGTTTGGGGTTTTTGGAGTAACTTCTCGGGGGCTATGGATGAGGGTAGGTTACATTTCAAAAATTTCACTGATATGATCAAGACGTATAATCTTAAACTATCATTTTCCATTAGAGCTAAAAAATGTTTATGGGCCAAGTTCATTGTTTCTGAGTAATGTGTTGGGAAACACCCGCTGAATTGTGTTTTTAAACAAGGTGATTCTTTTAACAGGAAAATATTATGTAATATTTAGTGGGAAGCTGGAGAGTTTATTCAATGAGATTTGGGAGCAGTCAACATTTTTTTTTTTTGGAAGATAAATGGTTTGGTACATTTTCTCTTGATAATCTCTTATACACTCACTGTACTACTGCTTGCAAAGTTAAGGATTTTATTTTTAATGAGAGCTGGAATATTAATTTGCTTACTAATTTTGTGTCTGATTTTATTATTAAGCTAATTCTCAATATTTCTATTCATTTGGAGATGAGGATTGCATTTTGTTTAATCATTCTAATGATAGTAATTTTGATACTAAGTAAGTCTGGAATTTTATTATGCAAAATCTCCAAAACAAAATTCTCTTAATTTAGCCTTTTAGCATGCTAAAATACCTCCCTCTTAGTCTTTTCTTTTTTGGAGAGTTTTGCATAATTATTTTCCTTTAGATTCTATTTTACTAAGGAATGGTTTTTATATTGTCTCAAAATATCAATATTACTACCACATTGAGAATATGAATCATGTGTTTATTCAGGACCCCTTTATTATGAAAGTATGGGTTCATTTTGATAATATGTTTAATGTTCCTTCTACTACTCAATATAAATCTATTGTTAATCTTCTTAAAGAGTGGTTTATCTCCACTAAAGGTCTTATTAAGAATGTTCTCTCTGTTATTATTTGTTGGTTTTTATGGAGTAGTAGAAATGCTTCTAAGCATTAGGAAATTAAAATTGATGCTTTAAGTGTTATTTCTAATGTTAAGAATAAAATTCATCAGCTATTTGTTGCTAATTTATTAAAGTTTGATTCCTTTAAAGGTTTTTCTCATGTGGATTGTGAGTTTGATTTGGATTTAATTTCCAATCCTACTAGTTCTAAAGATAGGATTATTTATTGGAGGGCTATTTCAAACTTAATACAGATGGCTCTTGGAATAATCTAAATAATGGTTGTGGTGGTACTATTTGGGACTCTAAAGGTTTTGTGATTGTGGCCTTTGTTGGTCCCTCTACTGTTAATAATGCTATTCAAGCTCAAATCGAGAGTCTCCTTTTTGGCATCCAATTATGCATTTTCCTAGGCATTACTAATATCTTGATTGAAGTTGATGTTATGCTCTTGGTCCATTATCTCGAAGGTAATATCACTTCCAATTCTACTAATTTTTATATGTTAAGAGATATTAAGTATTGACTTTCCTTCATTACTTATTCTATTTCCCATATTTTGCGGGAGTGTAATGTTGTTGCTGATTCATTAGCTAAAATGGGTTATATCTTATTTGGTTTCAATGAATACTATAAGCATTCTCTTCCCAATGAGATCAAAGGCTTGGCTAGATTAGATCGTCTGGGCCTTCCCTATATTAGCTTTAAATAGCATTCTTGTGTTTTGGTCTTTTATTTTATTGGTTATGTTATATTTTTAATATGGTTCAGTTGTTATTACATAATTTTATGATGGTCTATAGGTTTTTCTTTGATCTCTTTGGTTTTTGTGGATCTTTCTTTGCTGCTCTCTTCTTTTGGGATTTTGGTTGTTTTACTTGTGTTACTATATTTCTCTCTTTTTCCCTTGAAGTGGAGCTTGGCTCTTGGCTGGTTGGCATGGTTTTGCTTCACTATTCTTACAAGGTTGTTAATTTTGTATGGCTATTATTATCCTTTTTTTTCTAGTCGTGTTTAATTGTTGTGGTTGGTTGAGTGTTAGCAAGGATTGGAATTATCATTTTGTTGATTTAACCCCTTATTGAAACTCTCATTTACTTTAGTAGAGTTTTATGGTTGTTTGGTTTTAGTTCTTTCTAACCATTATTTTTTGGGGTTTGTTATTTGTGCTAGCATTTTAGTGTGGGTTTTTTGCACTTCAGTCCAAACTTTTTGAGCTATTTTTCATCTAGGGTAGTTGGGGTTTATAGTTCTATTTTGGTGGCTCAGTGGGTTTATTGTATTCTACTTTCTTTTATTTCTCTATCTATTATTTTTGTGATTTCCTGTGCTGCTTTAGCTCGGCTACTCCAGGGATTATATTTGAGTGGTATTTGGGGTTATATCATGATGGTGCATGTACTACACTCCTGAGCTTTTCTCCACCAGATAACTTAAGTTTTGTTTCTCTCCAATTTTCTTTTGCTGGTGCTAAGAATTTTGGTTTGTTAATTGGTTTGGATCGTTTAAGCTATGACATATTTCTGAGGTTTTTGGGGTTTTGGACTGGCAACCATTTTGGTAATTGTTGCAGTTACTATAGCCCGATCTTCTCTTATGAGTTTAAGAATGTTCTCTTTGATAAGTATATTATTTTGGGTAAATCTAATTATAATAGGTTTGGTACTTTATATGATAATCTTTATGATTTACAATTTTTTTAATGGTTGGTGACATCATAATATTACTTGTTATGGTTTGAAGTCCTGCAACAGTTATGTTATCTTGTTCATTTTTAGTCAATCTGTTTGATTACTGTTGTTGTTTTGTAATATTAATGGGAAGTGTAAGGAAAATTTTAATATCATTCTCACCTTCTATAACACTAATTTGTAGAACTTATTCTTATTTTGGATTTTGATTTATATGCTTAGCTCTTTTAGTTTTCATATTATACTTTCCTTATTGTTCCTGAATATTTTTCATGGTTTTGGAGTCTCCTTCTCATTTTGTGCAGGACCCGACTATAGTTAGAATGGCGGTTCTTGTTATCTTTTTATTTTACCTTTCTTTTTGGGTTTTTAAACTATTATTAGGTTGCTTTGTACTTGTTCTTAGCATGGATATCTAGCTCTTAGGTTCTTTTTTGACTTTTCTTGTAGCTCTTCAGAACAGTAGAGAGCTGGAGGTCCCTTTAAGGACCTTGTTTTTCATTTTGGACATTAACAAATAGGCCTGTTAAAGGATTTTAACAAATAAAAACTTTATACTTCAAAGATTAGAAAGACTAATCACTACTTAACTTACATAATTTAGGTTATTGAATTAACTTAAATTTATAAGTTTTACCTTTATACATTCACCTTTAAAATATTGATGAAAAATTAATGTTAGAGAATAGATATGGGTAAATAAAAATTGAAAATTATAAGCAAACCCAATTTGGGATTAGTCAACAAATTAAATCCTTACATTAAACTCACTATGGTTGTAAGAAGATTTTATTAAATTTGATATTATAAATAATTAACTAATTACTCATAAAAGTAAAAAAAAAAACACGTTGAAAAGAGATTTAAAAAGAAAAGAAAAGACAAAAAGAAAAAAAAGATTGTTAGGAAAGTTGTTATTTGCATGTTTTACATTCTTGCAACTTATATAGTTTTGATGATTCCAAATATTATTGTTTTATGTATTGTTATCTCCTAACAATTTTTGGAAGATTTGTTTTTGCTCTTGTGTGTACTAATATTTCAAGAAAATCGAACTCCAGACTATGAAGACTTAAAATTAAATTCAGCATGAGATACTTTGAGAATTTGAAGCTTGTACTTTTTATTTGAATTAAATTTGAGAGGGAGTGATTGTAATTGAGTGAATAAATTTACACACACTTAAAGGAGATCTTGAAAAAGTTTTTGTAATGATCGTACGGGACGAACATTGTTCGTACGGGATGATCAGATCAGTTATCTCCTTGTAAGAGCAATTGAACGGACAGAAACTGAACTGGAAAATTTTTCTAAGGAATGATTGTCCAGACGAAATCATTTTTCATCCCAGGATGAGTTTCTCACTGTAAAAATTTTGTCCAGACGAAGTCCAGTTCGTCCAAGATGATGGGAATCGACTATGGTAGTTTCTGGCAATGTTCTGCAGTTTTTGAAACCAACTTTTGATATAACTGTTCGTACCGGACAAAATTTTTCATCCCGGGACGAACCAATTTTGTCCAGGATGAAATTGGTTCGTACAGATGAAGAAATGGTTCGTACGGGAAAGTTTTTTACTCAATTCATCCGTACTAACTCAATTTCATCCGGGATGATCCAGTGCGCAGAAAAATATGTTTTTAGCCATTTTTTGAGCAGTTTTTCATGTCCTTTCTATATAAGGAGTCCTAGAAACTATTACAAGTACCTTTGGAGTTATTTTCTCTTGAGAAGGATCATTGAGAGGTAGAAGATCCTGGGAGGGGATTTCAAGGGAGTGTGAAGGGGATATTCACACGGTTGCTCCGGCGAAGGCTCTCAAGTGAAGTTCAACAACATTGTTCCGGTTCTCTGCCGACACTTGGAGAGTGTAAAAGGAAGACAAAGTGTATCTTTGACAGCCATTGTGTCTTCATTCTTTGGGAGAAAATTAGAAGAGAGAACTTGAAAGGGAGAGAGAAAAGGGTGGAGTTTGAGAGGGAGAAGATCCTTGTCGGGGATTTCAAGGGAGTGTGAAGGGGATATTCACACGGTTGCTCCAGCGAACTTGTACTTCAGTACCATCAGATTCAAGGGTCATCTTGAGGAAAGTTTTGGCGAGAAGAAGATCTCTTTGGTGTCAAAGAACCCGGCTACTCCGCCGCACCGGGGAAGGTGAAAGTGATTTTGTACAGGCTTCTCTGCCTTGCTGTGCGAGAAAAAGGAGAGTCACTTAGTGGAATTAGTGCAATACACGGAGGGTGCCTTCGAGGAGTGGACGTAGGTCAAAGTTTGACCGAACCACTATAAATCTGGTGTGTTCTTTCTTATTTTTCTTCCGCATTTAATTTTATTGCAAGTTATTTACTCTTGTTGAAAAGTTTATTATTAAACTTTAAATTTAATTTGCATTAATAATTAAAAAGGTTTTCTAAAAATCCAAGAGTAGAAGTATAATTTTTAAATTATCAATTCAGCCCCCCTCTTGGTTAGCCTTGGAACATTTAGTTAGGCTTAACAACCTAATTACTAGACTTAACAAGTGGTATCAGAGCAAGGTTTCAAAATCTTAAGTTTTGACTACTTTTTGAAAAATAAGTATGGTTAATTTTAGAAACCGTAAAACATTAGAAGGATATTCAATTGTTAGACCACCTTTATTTGAAAATATTTCTTTTAATTTTTGGAAAATTTGAATGTCTACTTTCTTGCAATCAATAGATTATCGAATGTGGCATATGATTCAAAATGGTTATTCTGTACCGTCACGTATTATAGATGGAATCAAAACTGATACCCCTTTTTTTGAATGGAGTAGAGTAGAACAAATTTATGCTGAATTAAATGCTAAATGTATGAATTGTTTATTCTGTGCTTTAAATTCAGAATATTATATGAGAATCTCTACATGTACTACCGGCAAGGAAATTTGGGACAGTTTATGCATTACATATGAAGGTACTAGTGAAGTCAAGCAATCTAAGTTGAATTTTTTGATGCATGACTATGAACTCTTTAGCATGAAACCTTATGAGACGATCTTAGACATGTATACTAGGTTTATTCAAATTGTAACATCATTGTATGCTTTAGGTAAAGAATTTTCAAACTTTGAAATAGTCAATAATATTCTACGTTGTTTACTTGACAAGTTTGATGCCAAAGTTGTTGCTATTTACGAATCAAATTGGCTCACTCATTGCCTACGAGCAATATTTGGGTCAAAGACTTTTGGATGCAGGTGAAACAATAATGCTAAAAGCGAAAGACATGGAGAAAAGTTGCTTAGTTGGTGAGGAAAGCAATGACTTAACAAGCAAATTGAAAAGTCCACTAAAGCACAAGCATAAGCATCAACAAAAGTGAAATAAAGGTAAAATGGTAAGAATGTTCATATTTCTTCAAGTATTATTTGCTTTGGATGTAGGAAATCTGGACATCTGGAAAGTCAGTGCTCTAATTTAAGAACTCTTCCTACTAAAGAAAAGGGCAAAGCTAAGCAAATTATAAAATGGGAAAATAATGAAAAGCAAAAAATCTCCTGGGCAGATCTAGCTTCTGAATCATCAGACCAGGAGCAAAATGATGTTTAAACCCTTTGTTTATGTGTTTTTGTGTGTATGTTTTTTATTTGTTGTGTTTTTATTTTTGTTTGTTTTATGTATTTTTCTATTTTTAATTTTTGTGTGTTTTGTATGATTTTGAGATATTTTCATATCAGATTCCATGTTTCTTGTTGTGAGACATTTGGAATGTGATATGAAGATTTTTATAGTTTGTGTACTTGTATTTTGTTTAGTGTTTTTCTATTCTTTTATTGCTTTAGATATTTTTTTGATGTTTAAGTATTTTTGTTCTGGGTTTGAAATGTTCGTTAGCCTATATGAAAATCCCTAAAATTTTTGATCTTACAAGTGTTATACTTTGAACTGCAACATAAAATTGAATTCATTAGAAAATCTAATTTTTTTTAATTTAAGTTGTGTTTATAACTTGATATTATTAAGATTGTCAATTTCATATCTCTTATTTAGACTACATTAATTTTAATATTATTATTGCAATTATGATATTTTCTTATTTTATATTTCACTTATCAATTAATATTTATGCACTTAGAAAGATTTGAAGTTTTAGATTATAGATTTTGGAAAGAATATAATTACTCTTGAAAATTGTACAAATATACAAAAATCAAAAGAAATGCGCAAAGATTTGCAATGTGAAAAACAGGCACAAAATAAGCCCAACAAGTGAAAAGATGCACAAAAATGTGCCACAAAATTGAAAAAGATGCGCAAAGCGCCACATGTGATAGTTATTTCTTTCGTTAATTTTTTAATCTCTTAATTCAAATTGATCTTATGTACATTTATATTACATATTGAAATATGAAATATAAAATTTTTATATCATTATTTTTATAATGATTTTCTCTATCTTAAATGTCTAAATAAACTCATGTGTTAATTAATTCTTTTTAGTTTCTATGTTATATCTCTTCTTAAATTCTATGAATTTTCTGATTTGGCTAATGTTTTAATTTTATTTGCATATCTTATGTCAATCACTTTAAAGGTTAAATGTTTAAATGATTTTCATATGTCTGCTTATATTTCTAGTCTTTTTCTTCTTCACTTTTTGATGTTATCAAAAAGGAGGAGAAATTGTTTGTTGTGTCTTATGTATTCGTATCGTTGTGTGTTTGTTTTGTTTAGTGTATGTGTGTTTGTTTTATTTTGTTTTATATTTCTAAAAATTTTGAAAACAAAAATAATTTTAATGCCTCCTTATTTTCATATGGTAATTAATTCAAGGGGGAGTTTAGGAGATTCTTAGAATTTGAAATTATACAAACAATAATTGTTTTGCCATCATCAAAAAAGGGGAGATTGTTAGGAAAGTTGCTATTTGCATGTTTTACATTCTTGCAACTTGTATAGTTTTAATGATTTCAAATATTATGGTTTTATGTATTGTTATCTCCTAACAATTTTTGGAAGATTTGTTTTTGCTCTTGTGTGTACTAATATTTCAGGAAAATTGAACTCCATACTACGAAGACTTCAAATTAAATTCAGCATGAGATACTTTGAGAATTTGAAGCTTGTACTTTTTATTTGAATTAAATTTAAGAGGGAGTGATTGTAATTGAGTGAATAAATTTACACACACTTAAAGCAGATCTTAAAAAAGTTTTTGTACTGATCGTACGGGACGATCAGATCAGTTATCTCCTTGTAAGAGCAATTGAACGGACAGGAACTGAACTGGAAAATGTTTCTAAGGAATGATCGTCCAGACAAAATTATTTTTTGTCCCAAGATGAGTTTCTCACTGTAAACTTTTCATCCAGACAAAGTCCAGTTTGTCCAGGATGATGGGAACCGACTATGGCAGTTTCTGGCAATGTTCTGTAGTTTTTGAAACCGACTTTTGATATAACTATTCGTACCGGACGAAATTTTTCATCCCGGGATGAACCAATTTTTTCCAGGATGAAATTGGTTTGTACAGATTAACAAATGGTTTGTACGGGACAGTTTTTTCTTGAGAGGGATGATTGAGTGGGTGAAGATCCTTGGAGGGGATTTCAAGGGAGTGTGAAGGGGATATTCACATGGTTGCTCCGGCGAAGGCTCTCAAGTGAAGTTCAACAACATTGGTCCGGTTCTCTGCCGACACTTGAAGAGTGTAAAAGGATGACAAAGTGTATCTTTGACAGCCATTGTGTCTTCGTTCTTTGGGAGAAAACTAGAAGAGAGAACTTGAAAGGGAGAGAGGAAAGGGTGGAGTTTGAGAGGGAGAAGATCCTTGGAGGGGATTTCAAGGGAGTGTGAAGGGGATATTCACACGATTGCTCTGGCGAACTTGCACTTCAGTACCATCGGATTCAAGGGTCATCTTGAGGGAAGTTTTGGTGAGAAGAAGATCTCTTTGGTGTCAAAGAACCCGGCTACTCCGCCGCACCGGAGAAGGTGAAAGTGATTTTGTACAGGCTTCTCCGCTTTGCTGTGGGAGCAAAAGGAGAGTCACTTTGTGGAATTAGTGCAATACTCGGAGGGTGCCTCCGGGGAGTGGACGTAGGTCAAAGTTTGACCGAACCACTATAAATCTGGTGTGTTCTTTCTTATTTTTCTTCCGTATTTTATTTCATTGCAAGTTATTTACTCTGGTTGAAAAGTTTATTTTTAAACTTTAAATTTAACTTGCATTAATAATTAAAAAAGTTTTCTAAAAATCCAAGAGAAGAAGTATAATTTTTAAATTACCAATTCACCCCCCCTCTTGGTTAGCTTTGGGACATTTAGTTAGGCTTAACAACCTAATTACTAGACTCAACAAAGATTACATTAAAAAAATTTGTATTAGTTAAAAGTTGAATTTCTGACAACAATCTTATACTTAAATTCACAAAATATGAGTTGGCTGAACAAATACAAATAATGTTGAATTTATCAAAATTCAATTTTAACCATAAACAAATCTAATCTTTAAGGTACATTATCAACTTGAAAAAGTTAAAAGTTAATTATTAAATCTATAACCTATAAATTCAAATTAAGCAATAATAAAAATGACAAGTTAAAATAATTATTAATATTTTAAAAACATGAAATATAATCTTATTCATTTTTATTATTTCTAGATTGTGATCTATTATTCTATATTTTAATAATTTTAAAATATCATTTTTTTATTTTTGTTATTTGATGAATTATAATAACATATTTTTTTATTAGCCTGAGGAGAAGAAATAATTTAAGCGGGGGATAATTTGATATGTGCAAATTACATATTATTTTATGTTTTTAATTTTTAGTTAAAATATGTTATTTTAGCTATTTCTATGATGGAAAACTAAAAAATTGGCAAAACTTCTAAGGTACCTTCAGTGTCGGGATGTTCGACGAAACAATGCCACAACACTATCATCAATATTGTGTAGGTGCTCAAATTTTGACAAGGTAGTGCCAAGTTCTATATTTGTAATAAATGTGATGGAAACCCAAATAAATCCACAACATCAACCATGCCACAGTGTTATAAAGTTAGCTTAGTGGCATTAGATTCTCTATTTTCAAAAGTTCTGGTGCTATAATTTCTCAAGCCATGGCGTCATTCTTTGTATTTGGGCACCAAAACACTCCAATGTTCATGGCACTACAACATTGTAGTTTAAATTTTAAAGGACACATTATATTAGTGAAGAGCCATGAGTGTTCACTAAGTAGTCAATCTATGTCAGCAAAATCCATGGCAGTGTAACAGCTTAAACTCTGAGGCTCTAGTTCATTTCATGGGTGTCGAGGTGCCATTTTTCCAAGCACCACAGTTTCAATTTTTTTATTTTTTATAAATAATTATAGTTTTATGTTTATAAGTGAGTTTAATCACTTATTAAATTTTTATACTTTTTAGATTACTTTTCTAGTTTCCTCTCAGAGTAAAACCTAAGAAAGGATAGAAAGTATAAATTATAATTATTTAGAGTGTTTAACATATGTTTCTTTAATTACCTTCTTAAGTTAAAGGAAGGAGTGTAGAGGATATACTTTGAACCTTTCTGGTGATAACACTCTTTTGTATTTTCAATTATTTCATCAATTTAATGAAAATGAGTTTGTTGGTTATTTATTCCGAGTCTGGCTAATTCTCTTTTTTTAGAATGATTATATAAAATATATGTTGACTACTAATAAAGATTCTTGTTCTATAAACTATTAAAGTTTATTTTTAATACTATTCTACTATTTATTTAATGCACATAATGGACATATATAAGTAAAATAAAGTGTGATGTATAGCCTCAAACATAAATTAAAGAATAATTAGGAGTATGTAGATATAATGTTTTGCATGCCTAGACATAGGATTTAAAATATGCTAGGCTCTTAAGGAGATATTATAATTATAGGATGCCAGCAGGTATAATTTTCACCCTTATAGACCCGAAAGTGATTTAAGGATGTATAAGCTCTGAATCACAATACTTGAAGAGTTTCATTAGGAGATATATGAAATGTTGTACTAATTAATTCAAAACCCTTTAATTTACTATTGCATCAAATATTTCACTACTTTACTCAGTGATAGAATATCAAAAAATATCTTTGTTTTAAATTAAGTAGGATAACTATTTTAATTATTATAGATAAAAGTAGTTTGTTGCAGTTAATCATACTTCCTTATTGGTTTGACACTCTACTCAATCACTATATTGCTTTATCTAGTACGTATATTAAGTATGGCTTATAATTAAATATTTCAAAGAAAACCAAAGTAATGTTTAAGGGTGATAGTGCCTTAAATTTTATACAATTTAAAAGTTCACTCCACAACTCCAATCAGCCAACAAGAATATTGATTTTGTTCCAGAACTTGTCGGGGTTCTGCCCATGTATAGTCTTCTATTTTCATGTTTATTTAGGTTCCACTGTCAAATGATTGGCTACTTAATTTTTTCCTAAAACTATGTTTACTAAGCCAACCAAAATAATAATTTTATCCATGGCCAGGTAATGGTTCTATCCATGTCTAGTCTAATGTTTACATGTTTATTTTAATTATAATATCAACCCCAGGGTTACTTGATTACGTACTAAAAACTAAGTTGACTAGGCAAACTTGAATACTGATTTAGTCGTAGAATCAGTAGGCATATTTCCCATGTGTAATCTTGCATGCATATATGATTTTCATGATTTAGATTGTTAATCCAAAAGTCATCTCCCCTCCTGTATAAAATCCTTTCCCTAAACTTATTATTTAAATTTAAATTAACAACTTATAGAACTCATTCTTCTCAATTTAAAAACCTATCAACAAGGTTCTAGTAAAATAATTATCCAAAAATGTAAAAATCAAATTAAAACATAATATTTTAGTCAAATACTAATAATTTGGATTGGAATAATTAATAAATCATTAAAACAAAACTCAAATTCAAACTTCAATAACTACCCAATTCCATGTCTTATCAAATTTGGTCCATATCCAAAATAGATTCCAAATAGA
The DNA here is from genome assembly GCA_016618105.1 of Dendrobium huoshanense. Taxonomy (NCBI): domain Eukaryota; kingdom Viridiplantae; phylum Streptophyta; class Magnoliopsida; order Asparagales; family Orchidaceae; genus Dendrobium; species Dendrobium huoshanense. Next base: position 57,929,540 of record CM028343.1, read on the forward strand.
TTCCATCCTCTGTCTTGTGCTATCAGAGAATAAAATATTCTCTGTATAATAAACTCTTCACCTCCTAACTTATCTAAAGGTCTTGTCATAGTCTTTTTGTTTGAGAAAAAGAGGAAACTTAAAAACTTGTTAGATGGATTCATTCGAAACTGTCCAAAAAATTATGGGTAATCAAAGTAAATTTTTTTTAAATTGATTGAGGGGATAATCTCTACTAGACTTGAAATAACATTATATAAAGTGATTTGCTCCTCCATCTAAAAAAATAAATATACAAGTAAGGGATGTTAGATATGCAAAGCCATCAATAGTAATATGTCATTACAGAGAATCAAGGGGGCTCTCTGAATTCAATTATAATATCGTTTCTATCAGTGATCAATGATATAGGTTTGTGATTTATCAAATGTATAACTTTCTTAATCCTCCCAAATATGTTCAAGTGAAAAGTAAAGTGACTAACATCTCCTATCAAACCATGGCTCATAATTTCCCTAAGAATTGATCAGCATCATTCGAAAGGTAGTTAATCATCTTCCCATCTTGATATAAAAAGACTGAAACTAATAAGTTAGTCAAACTTACTATCATACAAGAAGAGTGTTTAACTACCAAAAGTGGTTGCCACTTCCACTGCACCTTCTGAAAAAAAAGAATGTGTGGTGGAGGAAAGGAGAATAGAAAAAAAAATCAAGTAAAATCTTCTTCCAAGAAGTTGTATATCTCAGTTAACAAACACATTGTGTCAAGGAAATTCATTGAAGAGCTGATGAACGATGCTAAGGAAATTATAACGAAGAAATATGAAGAAGAACTTAATGAGATTCCATCTTTGAATGGTCCATTTGAATGGCCCAAATAAGGAGATGATAGAAAGTGTACTTATGGTGGATACATGATCATTAACACATAAAGATAAGACAAAAGAAAAGTGAATTATTTATTTAATTACTTTTTAGAGGTTATTAAGTAAATACACTAATTTTTATCTAAAAATATCTCAAATTAATTTCTTTAAAGATCTATCTCCTATAGAAATGAGAAAAGTAAAACCTAGGAAAGTGTTTGAAAAGATATATGGGTCAGTGTTTTTAGGAAAATAGCCCATGCAGATTTAGGAAAAAAAATCTAAATCATCATTTTCAATATCAATAGTACAATAGACCACATAATGATCAATAATTAAGATCTAGACCTTACATAAGTTTAGTAGAAAATAATTGGAGGTCTGAGGCACTCAAAATAGGATTTATTCATTGAAAAGGGAAGTTATCAAAAGATTATTAAAAAATATTTTAAAAAAAATGAAGTAAAATTGAATGAATCTAAGAAGCTGTAAGTTGTTGGTAAACTGGAACAACACAATTATTGGTCATATTATTAAATAGTTAGTCATGAAATTTAGGATTTTTTATCATCATAAATGTCTTAAAAGAAATATTAAAGATGGTCAATCAAGGATCTGCTAAATGTTAAATTTGTGAGCCCTTTATACAAGTGTCAAATTTAAAATCTGATTATGATAAGAAATAAACTTAACCCTAATTTTCTAATAAAATTCAAAATAAACTATATAATTCATCTAATTGAGTATCTTAAGGAGCAAAGAGTCCCATCTTGGTCTATTTAGTAGCTCCTAAAGAAGAAGCCAAGAGGTCAAAAAGATTCCTCCACTATACTATGAGAGAGAAACTCCATTTTTTCTGGTGGGAGGAGAAATTTGAAAACTCTATTCGCGCTATTTTCTCTTCATTATGATGACATCAAAGGGACGCTGGCCACCAATCGCTGATGGTTCCTTCAACGTTTTCCCAGGCTTAGCTACTTCTCGTAACTTTCTTGCTTGATAGAGGTATGTCTCCTATAGCATTTGGAGACTCTAATCAAGAAGGAAACATAAGGTTTAAAAAGGATCGTCCTAATCATAAATGAAGGCAGCTTATTAATTCCTAAACATCCTACTAAAGTTGTAGGTAAGAGGAAAAATGTTCTAATCAAAAGCTCTGGTAATAAGCAGAGTTCTATTTCTTCTATCTGTGAATTTATTCTGGATGTTCGTGCAGATAGTGGTATTTCCTCTACATATGGGTTAAAAACTTCCATTGAAGATGTTGTTCCTAAATCGTTTGGTAATGTGGTGGCTGAACTTGGAGATTTTAAGACTTATGATACTAATGTTGTTAAGGAAATTGTTAAGGCCCAAGTGGAGAATAATGTGGCTACGAAGGATGAATCTATGGATCCTAAGGTTCTAAGGAACTCAGGCCTGAATCAATCGATCTCTGATTTGAATATAGTCCATGAATGCAAATCGGGAGATTTGGATAATTGAAATAAAAAAACTAGCTGCTTGGATGTGCCGGAATTGGAAGCAAACAAGGCTTTTCGTAATGTTTGGAGCAAAAAAAGCTAATATCAAAGTAGAAAATCTCAAAATTGGAGAAGAGTTTTTTGTGGATTTCTTGGTTGTGAAACTACATGTTGATAAGGAATTGGAAAACTAAAAATAAACTATAGAAATCTCTTATTATCAAAATCTTTGGTGATAATATACCCTTTCACATCATTAGTATTTAGTTGAGGATGTTGTAATCCAAGACCCCGAGTATGAGATTTTGATGATGATAAATAATGTTGCTTGAACTACTATTCATTAAATATCTTTGATTTATGTTATTGTCTATGAGTACTAACATTTCAGAAAGATCACAAGTTACTCATAACAATAGGAAGACTCAAGACAAGGTAGAGAAGGAGTGTGAGTCTATAATATTGTAATTTTTTATTTATTTTATTTTCTCTTTCTTGAGTCTTGCCACAAAATGCATGTAAAGTCTGAGCAACCATGCACACACACAGAGGGAGAAGGTTTTAAAAGAAAAATGTATATCTAATTTATCTGTTGATCGTACTGTACAAATTTATATCGTACTCTATGATCTGATCCGGTTATATCATCCTTCTATAAACAGGTTGTACTGTATGATTTGTATCATACTATACGATGTTTTACTAATCCAAAACCCTAGCCACCAGATTAGTTTAAGTAAGTTTATTAGCTATTCGTAATATACAAAGTAATTCGTATTGTACAATTTATTTTGAATACTTACTTAAATTAACCTGTAATTTACGGAATAAATCAAGGTTTTAATCACTGATTGTTACTCATACTGTATGAACATGTTCATACTATATTATAAATAAAGATGAGTGTTGATCATCATGGACTTCGTCCAGGACGATCTCTTATTTTTGCCTAATCCTACTGTATGAGGTATATCATACCATACGATATACAGAGATGAGTTTTGATCATCTCGAACTTCATCCTAGATGAAGCCTTTATTTTCACTATTCATACTGTACGAAGTAGGTTATACCCTATGATATACAGAGATAAGTTTTGATCATCCCAGCTATCATCCTGTATGAATAGAAGAGTTGATGATCGTACCGTACGATTATAAATCGTACTCTACGACTATATTTAGAAGTTTTTGAACTGTTCATAAACCTTCATGCCAGGAAAAAGCCTGTTATACAAATTATATTGTAGATGTTAAATCGCACTGTACGATAATAACAGCTACTTTTAAAATTTCAGGTATTTTGGAGCCCATTTTTAGTATAAAAAATAGTTATGTTTTGAGCGTGTGAAAAAGAGAAGGGAACGTGGTTAGAGAGGGAATCCTTGGGAGAGAGCTCTTGAGAAGAGTTAAGGGTTTGAGAGAAGAAGGATAAAGTGAACTTGGTGAGGGAGAAAGGGTGTGGAGGAGAATACACGACTGTTCCGTTCTTGCTGCACTTTGCTCCTTCTATGGTCGGGGAAGATCTTGTCGAGGCTTTTCATAGGGGGAGACTCATCTACAACTGTGTCATGTATGGTACTCTGCCTTTTGCAGGAGGGAGAAAAATGAGAAGGTACGGTGCCATCGCCAGGAGGGTGAGAAAAGCACTTGGCACTCCACCACATCGGGATGGTGAAAGTGAGTCATGTAAGGGGTTCTCCACCTTGCCAAGGGGAAAAAAGGAGAACAATAATTTTGTAGTGAAATTCCTGAAGTGGAGGACTCCGGGGAGTGGACGTAGGTCAAGTGTCTGAACCACTATAAAACTCTGGTGTGCTTTTTCCTTTACCGTTTTTACTTTTGCTTGCACTTGATTTTTATTATAACTGCTTGGTGAAATTATTTGTAGAATCTGTTGTTGTTATTTGTGTTAAAATATTTTCTTCGGCATTAGTTAAATTTTTTTCAAAAATTTAAAAATCATAAAAAACTTTTTAAAACTCCTGCTTAGGATTTTTTATTGCAACAAGATTTTCACAATTCATCCCCCCTCTTGGCGCATCTAGTAACTTCAATTGGTATCAGAGCGGGGTTTCAAAAATTGTGTTTTAGAAAACCTTGAAAAATAATCATGTCGCATTTTGGTAATCATAATACCACGGAGGGTTATTCAATAACCCGTCCACCTCTTTTTTTGAAAATATCTCATTTGATTCCTAGAAAATTAGAATGTCTACCTTTTTACAGTCTATTGATTACCGCATGTGGATGTTAGTCAATGATGGTTACATTGTACCTTTTAAAACTTTGAATGGAGTTAAAACTCAAGTACCTTTTAATGAATGGAGTAATGAAGATAAATAATTAGCTCAATTGAATGTGAAGTTCTTAAACTATTTCTTTTGTGTTTTAAAGTCTGAGGATTATATGAGAGTTTCTACCTATGCTACTTTTAAGGAGATTTCAAATAGATTTTGTATCACGTGTGATGGAACTAGTGAAGTTAAACAGTCTAGGCTTAACAGTCTATTGCATGAATATGAACTTTTCCATATGAAACCCAGTGAAACAATATCTGACATGTACTCTAGGTTCACCCAAATTGTGACATCCTTGCATGCAGGTGAAAAGAAGAAGGAGTGGACAGTAGAATTAAAAGCAAATAATTCAGAAAGTGAAAGCTCTGCAGGGGAGGAAGAAGATGACATAGCCTTGATGACCCAACAGTTCAAGAACTTTTTGAAAAGAAAATAAAGTTGTCATCAGAATAATTTGAATAAAGGTAAAAGCTTGAGGTTTACTAAAGTTTCATCTGATATAATTTGTTTTGAGTGCGGGAAGCCAGGTCACCTTCCAGCTGATTGCCCCAACCTAAAGAGCCAACCAGCTAAGCAAAAAGGCGAGGACAAAGCCAAGTACAAAAAATGAAAGATGAAGATGCGAAAAGCTTTTTGGGTCGACTCTACCTCAGAATCATCAGAAGAAGAAGCAGAGGAGGAGGTAACAAATTTATGTCTTATGGCTAGCAATAATCTTGACCAATCAAATAAATATGAGGTATATCAGCTTTCATATGAGGATTTATTACTTATTTCTAAAGTAATTCATGACTCATATAGGAAATTGAAAAAGATGCATGTTAGTCTTAATATTGATTTTAGTACTTTACAAACTGAGCATGCTAACTTAGTTAAAGAAAATTATAATTTATATAGAGATCACATGTCCCTGATTGATGAGTATGATGCATTAAATAAGAAGCATATTGAACTAACAGAAGAGTATGAATCTTGAAAACTACTCATGTTAAACTAGAAGAGGTTTTTCACGGATGAGACAAACTTGCATTAGAAGTAGATCAATGTGAGCATTTGTTAAAATGGGAAGTTGACAGATTGACATATCAAAATAACACATTTAAAGAAAAAAATCAAAGGACTAGAAAGAGAAAATGCATCACTCACATTAGCCCAATCTAGTAAACCCCCAACACAGCATGTATCACATAACTTTAGGAAGAGGCATCACCACCCACATAGGTTAGTGAACCCATTTCTCAATGTTAGATGCCTCTCTTATGGCATGCTAGGTCACATAGCCTGCACATGCACGATTCATCTTAGAACACATCTAGCATGGAGACCTAAATTGCATCTATCATAGCATAGCATGCATACATCTCATTCATGTAAGCATAAGGAGGAACCCAAACTCACTTGGATTCCCAAATCTAATCCTTGAATAAAATTATAGGGATGCTCTCACAAAAGACCTAGTGAGAGCATGTGGTACTTGGACAGTAGCTGCTAGCAATATATAACTTGAGATATGAAGAAGTTTATTTTACTGGAGACCATAACTGGAGGCAAAGTGACATTAGGAGACAACACAACTAGGAAAGTGGTAGGATCAGGTATTAATGGTAATGCTAAGAATTTTAATTGAAAATGTTTTATTAGTTGATGGTTTGAAGCATAACTTACTTAGCATTAGTAAATTATGTAATAAGAGTTTTGACATAAAATTTCTCTCTAACAAATGCATGATTAGTTTAAATGAAAACTTATTTTAGAAAGAAAATGAATGAACAATAATTACGTGTTAGACCTTAATTGCATTGATAGTTCAAATTCTCTTTGTTTGAAAACAATAGTAGATGACTCATGACAATGGCATAGGAGACTATGCCATGCTAGTATGAAAACACTTACAAACATCACTCAGAAAAATCTTGTTAAAGGCGTACTTAAGTTAGACTTCACTAAGGACCATTTATGTGATTCTTGCCAATTAGGAAAATAAATCAAATTATCCTTTAATTCAATTAAAGATGTGATCACCTCTAGGCCATTAAAAATCCTACACATGGACTTATTTGGACCCTTTAGCACAGCCAGCCTAGGAAGGAAAAACTACGGATTTGGGATTGAAGACGACTTCACTAGATTCACTTGTGTAAGATTCCTAGCACATAAAAATGAGTTGTTTGAGGAATTTAAGATATTCTCCATATGGATTCAACAAAAGTTAGGATGTGAAATCTCAACAACCCATAGCCATCATGGTGGAGAGTTTCAAAATGAAAGATTTGAATCTTTTTGCCAAGAGATAAGAATAGAGCATAATTTCTCAGCCTCTAGAACACCTCAGCAAAATGGTATAGCATAAAGGAAAAATAAAACCTTGGTAGAAGCTGATAGGGCAATGTTAGCGGAGTACACCCTAAATATTTTTGGACAGAAGTAAGTAACATGATGTGTTATGTCTTAAATAAGGTGAACAATAGATCTAAGATGAATAAAATTCTTATGAACTCCTTAAGGGTCAGACATCGAATCTATCACACTTACATGTCTTTGGATGCAAGTGATTCATCTTGATTAATGGAAAACTACCTTTAGAAAAATTTGATCCCAAGTTAGATGAGGGTGTCTTCTTAGGTTATTCATCTATAGGTAAGGCCTATTGAATCTTTAATAAGAGAACCCTAGTAGTAGAAGAGTCCACCCATATAGTACTTTATGAATCAGATAAGCCATCTGAATATAAATTGAAGAAGATGAAATAGAGGCAATACAAGGAATAGAGACTATAATATTAGGAGAAAGGGTAAAACCTCAGGAAGAGTTGCCTAGAGAATGGAGATATTCTTCTTGTCATCCTAAAGAGTTAATTTTAGGAGACCCTTCAGAAGTTGTAAGAACGAGGCATGGACTTAGGAAAGATGTTAGTCACTCAGCATTCATCACTATGATAGAACCCACCAGTATAGATCAAGCCTTAGGAGATGAATTCTGGATCCTAGCAATGCAAGAAGAACTGAACTAATTCACCAGGAATGTTGTTTGGGAGTTAGTTAAGAGACCTAAAGAACAGAGAGTAGTTGGAACAAAATGGGTCTTTATAAATAAGGTGAATGATTCAAGAACAATAATAAGAAATAAAGACAGACTAGTAGCTAAGGGGTACAACCAAATTGAGAGAATAGACTTTGAAGAAACCTTTGCCCCAGTTGCTATACTAGAGGCCATAAGAGTGCTCTTAGCTTTTGCTTGCTTCAAGAACTTCAAGCTATATCAAATGGACATAAAGAGTGCTTTTATGAATGGGGTAATTAAGAAGGATGTCTATGTTTACCCCTCGGATTTAAAAGTTCACAATTTCCAAACCATATATTCAAATTAAAAAAGGCACATTATGGATTGAAGTAAGCACCTAAAGCCTGGTATGAAAGACTTAGCTCATTCTTACTGGATAGTGGTTTTGTAAAGGGTAGTGTGGACACTACTCTTCTTATAAAATATTAAAGATGAAATTATTATAGTTCAGATTTATATAGATGACATTCTATTTGGACCTTCAGATAAAATTTTATGAGATGAATTTTCAAAAATAATGATTAATGAGTTTGAGCTGAGCATAATGGGAGAGCTTAATTATTTTCTTAGCTTTAGTGTAAAATAAATGAATAATGGAACATTCCATAGCTAAACAAAATACATTAAGGATGTTCTAAAAAAATATGAAATGGATAGTGCTAAGCCCATGAACACTCGAATGAGCTCAATAATTCAATTATATAAATATCCTAATGGAAAATTAGTAGAATTAAAAAAAATATAGATGAATGATTAGATCTCTTCTCTACATGGCTGTCAGTAGATCGGACATAATGTTTAGTGTGTGCCTCAATGCCCACTTTCAAGCTGATCCTAAAGAGTCTCACTTAAGTGCAGTCAAGAGAATCCTTAGATATCTAGTAGGCACCCCGAACTTAGAAATTTGGTATCCTAGGCACTTCACTTCCTTTGAAATCTTAGGATTCTTAAGTTTTAATTTTGTAGGATGTAGGCTAGATAGAAAAAGCACCTCTGGTACCTGCCAATTCATAGGAAAATCATTAGTTTCTTGGTCCAATAGGAAGCAATATTCAGTAGCCCTCTCCACAGCTAAGGCCAACTATATTGCAGTAGGAAGTTGTGTTACACAAGTACTATGGTTAAAGCTACAAATTCTTGATTATGGATTACCTGTAGGAACCATCACAATCATGTGAGACAACTCAATTGCAATATGCATCTCTAAAAATCCAATTCTACACTCTCGAACAAAATATATTGACAATAGACACCACTTCATAAGAGACAATGTGGCTAAAGGAGATATAGAACTGCATCACATCGCTACAGCAGATCAACTCGCAGAAATATTCACAAAACCATTATCATTTGACACCTTTAGCACTTTAAAGACTAGGCTAGGTGTTATAGATATTAATGCATAAAAAAAGCAACAACAAAATAAAAAAAATTCTACTAAGGCTTTCCCTGATCATCACACACTCACTGCACAAAATCTTGATAATTGACACTTTATTATCGTACTGTACAATCTACTATCATACTGTACGATATATCTAAATCTACATAGACCACAGCCCAGATACAAAACGCACCTCTATTTATCAAACTATACGATCCTTATTGTACTGTATGATACAATTGTAGTCATTCAATTCATTTGGTACAACATTATTGATCATCGTATGGTGCGAAATCTCCTCTTCGTATTGTACGACCCACGTTAGCGAATGAATTGGGATGAATTTACTCAGTTTGGTATGATATTATTGGTGATTGTACTGTATGATACCTCCTCTTTGTACTGTATGAAACACCTCAGCAAAAATAGATGAGAATGACTTAAAGGTTATTGGTACGATATAATTGTCGTTCGTACGGTATAATAAACCTGTTCGTACTGTACAAAACATTTTGTCAAGAGTCGTACCGATGACCCTCGGGACGATCAAAATCCTTCTAATCATACTGTATGATATCATCGTACTGTATAATTTGACCACCTTTCTCGAACCGATCGATCAGATGACAATTATTACCACATCGTACTAATGACCAATCATTCTATATGATGTATGAAAAATTTTATAAATTTGATTCATTGGAAGATCATTTTCACTCATACTCACTTCTTGTCTTTCACCTAGTCTACATGCCTTCCCGATAATGTCGAGTTCTAGCAAGAGGGGTCTTTTGGTAGTTGGAAGCTCATCTTCCTCCCGCTGTCACAACGATCGTTTCCTAAATGCTAAAAATGAAGACGCTTATCACAAGTTTCAAAGCCTGTAATATTACACCGTCTAAGTTGCTCAATCAGGCAGCTTTAAATTTCAAGGTACTTAACCTCTTCGCTTCCACCACTTTCTAGTTTCTTCTTACCCTGGCTTTCCCCTATAATTTAGAACTCCTATTTGAATTTCTAGCCAACCTTATCTACACCATCGATAATATGACCTTCCACTATTTTGTCTTTCGCCAACACATAGAAACTACTAAAGATGACGTCGTCCAATATATTTGGTTATCCACTGAAGGACCTAGGGCTCATTCCTTTCTCACAAATGAATTTGACTAGAGTGATCTCAATCATGTTCTTAGGAATGTAGCCTTTTTATCAACATTAGCCCCTTGTTCAATCCCTAAATTGAAATGCTTGAATTATTTAACACATCCTTCACTCCTCAATCATACCCAAGGCTGGCGACCAAATCCACATGACCCAAACCTATCATTCGCTACTTACCTTATAATGTCAAACACAAAATTTAATGAGGACAATTTAGTGATTGACTATATCAAAAATATGACTTTAGTTCTCTTCCTTACTACTCACAGGAAATAAAATCTAGCCCTTGGCCACCTTATATGATACATCCTTCAAAATAAAGACCAATTAATCTATCCTGGTGAACCCGATAATTTACCAATCTTTTATACGGATGCCTCTTTCTATACTCTCTTTCATTGGGGATAAGAGCCTGAAGAACCAGACTTTGGTGATGAAGAAGGAGAAGCTTCCCCAGCAGTAGCTCCTGATCGACCACGATGGTATGCACCTACACTAGCCTACCCTCATGATGATTTGGTCGAACGCTTCGACCAACTTGAGAGTCATCTTGACACACACATTCATGAACAGCATCAATAGCACGAGGATGACATGCGGTGGTTTGTGGAATGTTTCACTTCAATTGATCACCATTTTGACACAATCCTTCAATATTTCCAACCACATCACGTCCACCTCCAAGTGATCAGGATCCTCTTTTTTGAAGTGTATCTATTTTGTACTTTCTTTCTTAGTATTGTTTGTGTCTTTCCTTTTTGGTGATGTGAAAAGGGGGAGAAATATGTTTGTAGTTTGCTTATGCTTATGTAGTTTGCTCATGTTTCCCTATGTTACAATGAAATGCAAATTTCTTTTTTCTCTTTTCCTTTTTTATTTTCTTGTCTATATTGTGTTATTTTTTAATTAATAAAAAAGCCTTGCAAATTTGTTTATAACAAACATTTTTTGACATCATAAAAAAGGGGAAATTGTTGCATTCCATGACCTCGAGTTTGAGACTTTGATGATGAAAAATAATGTCACTTAAATTACTATTCATTGAATATCTTTGATTTCAACTATTGTCTGCGAGTACTAACATTTCAGGAAGATCACAAGTTACTCTGGACAAAAAGAAGACTCAAGAGTGGGTAAAGTAGAAGTGTGAGTTTGTAACAATATAATTTTCTATTTATTTTCTTTTCTCTTTTCTAGAGTCTGGCCACAAAATGCATGTAAAGTCGTCTTTCTATAGGGTGAGGGTTTTAAAAGAAAAATGTAGATTTCTTTTATTTGATTATCGTACTGTACGAATTTATATCGTATTGTACGATCTGTCTAGTTAAATCGTCTTTTTATGAACATGTCATACTGTACGATTTGTATCGTAATGTACGATGTTTTACTAATACAAAACCCTAGCCGCTAGATTAGTTTAAGTAAGTTTATTAGCAATTCATACTGTATGAAGTAATTCGTACTGTATTATTTATTTTGAATACTTATTTAAATTAACTCGTGATTAGTGGAATAAATCAAAGTTTTAATCACTGATTGGTCCTCATATTGTATGAACATGGTCATACTATACAATGAATAGAGATGAGTTTTTATCATTCTGGACTATGTCCTAGATGATTTCTTCTTTTTGCCGAATTATACTATACGATGTATATCGTACCATACAATATACAGGAATGAGTTTTGATCATCCCGAACTTCATCCTGGACGATGCCTTGATTTTGACTATTCATATTATATAAAGTAGGTCGTACCCTATGATGTACAGAAATGAGTTTTGATCATCTCGGCTATTGTCCTGTACAAACAGAAGAGTTGATGATCGTACTGTACGATTATAAATCATACTGTACGATAATATTTAGAAGTTTTTTAACTGTTCATAAACCTTCGTACTACGATGAAGCCTATTATACAAAGCATACTTTACAATGGAAAATCATGTTGTACAATAGTAATGGCTACTTTGAAAATTTTTGTGATTTTGGAGCCCATTTTTAGTATCAATAATAGTTATGCTTTGAGCGAGTGAAAAAAAGAAGGGAACATGGTTAGAGAGGGAATCTGTGGGAGAGAGCTCTTGAGAAGATTTTAGGGTTTGAGAGAGGAAGGAGAAAGTGAACTTGGTGAGGGAGAAAGGGTATGAGGGAGATCACACTGTTGCTCTGTTCATGTTGTACTTTGCTCCTCCTATGGCCCAGGAAGATCTTGTGGGTGGCTTTCTTATGGGGAAAATCATCTACATCCGTATCCTCTATGGTACTCTTCCTTCTCAAGGATGGAGAAAAATGAGAAGGTACACTACCATCGCCAGGAGGGTGAGAAAAGCGCTTGCCACTCTGCCACGTCGGGTTGGTGAAAGTGAGTCTGATAGGGCTTCTCCACCTTGCCAAGGGGGCAAAAGGAGAACTATAATTTTGTAGTGAAATTCCTGGAGTTGAGGACTCTAGAGAGTGGATGTAGGTCAAGTGACCGAACCACTATAAAACTCTAGTGTGCTTTTTCTTTACCTTTTGTACTTTTGCTTGCAGTTGATTTTCATTATAACTACTTGGTGAAATTATGTGTAGAATTTTTTGTTGCTATTTGTGTTGAAATATTGGCTTCCGCATTAGTTAAATTTTTGTAAAAAATTTAAAAAGTATAAAAAACTTTTAGAACTCTTGCTTAGGATTTTTAATTTCAACAAGATTTTTGCAATCCACCCCCCCCCCCCCCCCCCCCCCCCCCCTGTTAGCGCACCTAGTAACTTCAGAGGAGGCAGTGGGGTATTTTTGGCAAATTTCACTTGATGATGTATGGAATGGGTTGGGTTCTTTTGTGCTTTTGAATAACCTAAACCTTTGGAAAAAATTTTAACTTCGGGACCTTGGTATGTAAATGGAAACATTGTTTGAATTGATAAATGGTCTCCAGCATTCACACCTACTTCATTCAAAGGTCTCACAGCTCCAATATAGATTCGTATGCCAAATCTCCTGCTTCAATGCTAGGATTAGATTAATATTTGTTAGATTGCATCCATGGTAGGAACCCCTTATTTTATTGATGGAAATATTTTTAAATGGAGGAGGAGAGAATTTGTGAGAGTTTGCGTCTGTATCAAACTCGATGAAAATTTACCTCTAGGAGTATAGGTTGAAAGACATTTGGGCAAATTCTACCAAAACATTGAATATGAAAAGCTACCTACCTTTTGTTTCAAGAGTGGGAAAATAGGAAATTTGGAAAATAATTTTTTGGGAGAAGGTTTAATTCCTATCAAAGGTCCTAATCAAATAGATGGTCAAGTTATGAAAAATATTTATGTTGTTGTTGGAATAGATAAAGTATGTGAAGATGGATATGGACCTTGGGTTCATGTTAAATATGGGAAGAAATCTATTAGAAATACAAAACTTGGACTTGTAGAGATGAGGTTGTACAACAAAGTCATTTAATATCTGATGCTATGAAGACTACAGGTGCTGTGGTGAAATCTTTTGCTGGAACGATGTTGATTAATTCAAAATAATGCTGGAAAGGATTCTACTGATGGAAAAAATCTGAAGCTGTTGTGGAAATAGTAGCTGCACAAGTAAAGGAAACTTCAGGAATTTTATTCAAAGAATTGGGAATAATCAATAAAGATGTTGGTGACTTGAAGACAACGGAGGTTGGGAAGGATAAAAAAAATTGGATCTTCAGATGGCTCCAAAAAATGCTCCTGGTATGGCTAAAAATTTTTCTAAAATTTTAATTAATAAAATAAATTTGATGTATTAAATGTTGTTATGGAAGGGGAGATTGTTGAAATGGATATGTCCCTGAGGAGATGTGTTAACAAGTAAGCTAATTGTGGTGTTGAAAGAATGATTCTTGCTAGTGAATTAAATGGAGAGCTAAATACTGCTGATGGGAGCTCTTATATTATTTTAAAAAAAAAGGTGTCAAACAATTGAAAGGGCTTGGTCAATCAGATTGGTTACCAGGAGTAGAAGGATGGAGGGTGATCCAAGGGAGAAAGTGGGGAACTCTTCCCCTCTTACCCATTAATGGCTTCCATAATCTTTTGGAATTGTAGAGGAGCTAGGAAGAGGAAAGTTTCTCTATACCTTAAGGGGGTTATAAGAGATCATGATGTTTTTTTTTTTTTTTTTTTTTTTTTTTTTTTTTTTTGTGGGAATGTTAGAAAAAATGTTCACTTCCAATGATGATAAGTATATTAATTCCTTAATTGGCATCGGTTGGGATTTTTTCCAAGTTCCATCGGAAGGGTTAACAGGTGGTATTGTGGTAGTCTGGAAGAGCAACATTGCTTCATTCATGGTGTTGGATTATTCTTCTCAGTTTGTTTATGTGGAGTTGGATGTTCCTAATAAAGAAAATGGAAGGTAGCTACCATTTATGGAAGCACAGATGTCTATAAAGAAGGATGCTTTGGGAAAAAATGGAAACTTATTTAGAGTCAGATATGCCGATGTTAATGGATGGTGACTTCAACTATTTACTTTCTAAGGAGGACAATATGGCGGGGGGGGGGGGGGGGGGGGGGGGGGGGGGGGGGGGGGGGGGGGGGGGGGGGCGCGGGAGAGGAAGATGATTTTCTTTCTCTTTAGGCGCGGGAGAAGTCTTTCTTAACATGCAATGACCTTCAAGAGGTTGGGTTTTGTTGGACTGAAATATACATGGTGTAACAACAAAATTGGTGGTGATCGTATCCTTGAAAGGTTGGATAGATGTTTTGTGAATTCACCGACAATTAGCTTGACTTCTCATTTGGAAGCTAGACACCTACCAAGAGTGGCTTCATATCACTGTCCTATAACGCTAAATCTATTTCAAATATGTCCAAGGGTCAAAAGATCTATTAAGTTTGAAGACATTTGGGCTTCATTTGCAGCATCTACAGCAGTTGTGAGAAAGGCTTGGAATATGAAGACTTATGAAAGTTATTCTCAAATCCTGAACTTCAAAATGAATAAAGATCTTAAGTCTTTATTCTTTTGGAGTAGAGATAAAATGAAGAATTTAAATCAGCAAAAGGAAGACCTCAAGAAGGATATTATAGACCTTCAATTAAAAGAAGGGGAACAAAGATACCTTTCAGTGGAAAAGATTTGGCTACTTAAATATAAACTTAACGAGTTAAATTTGACTTTAGCTCATTTAACCACTTGGTGGAAACAACATGTAAAAGTTAAATTGAAGTTGGAGGGGGATTGTAATTCAAAATTTTCCATTCTTTTGCTAGTGCAAGAAGAATTTCGAACATCATTAATTACATAAAAGGTGAAGATGTAAATATAAAAGAGGATCAAGATCGAGTTGAAGAAATTTTGCTGAATTTCTTTAAGGCAAAATGGCGTGAAAGAAGTTGTAATCTAGATGGCTGGCCCAGCCTCTGGAACTGTTTGGAGGAGGATGATAGGCAATTGCTGAAGAAAGCATTTTCTTTGGTGGAAGTAGAGAATGTGATCAACCAAATAGGAGGATACACTGCTCTAGGTATTTATGGCATAACATACTCGTTTATCAAATGTTACTGGAACATTATAAAGAAATTTATTTTGAAATTCTCTTCAACATTTTTTCCTTACAGCTGATATGTGCGGAAGTTGGAAAGAAAATCGTATAGTTTTTAATCCCAAAGGGAGTTGTCCCATTACTCCTTCCAACTATAGACCAATCAGCTTATGCAATACTATTTATAAAATAGTAGCATAAGTGTATTTGAGTAGAATGTCTTGCATCATTCCAAAACTGATTTCAAAATAGCATGTGACTGTATTCACAGGGAGATCTCTTTTTGATCGTGTTTTATTGGATCAGGAAGTATTTCACAAGTTTAGGTATTCTAAATCAAATAAAGGTCTAGTCACTATTAAATTAAACATGAACAGGCTTATGATTCCATGGGTTGGCGACTCAAAATGAAAAGTATAGCACGCAGTACCACTAGGTATAGTAGCAAAAATAAGACTGGAAAATCTTCATTTTTCATCTTCAAGGCTCGTTGAGTAACTGTGTTTTAATAAACGCCCTAGCCCTACCACTGATCAGGTGGTGGAGACATCGATAAATGACTTTGGTAGACCTGAGTAGGGTCTATCGGGCCATGTTGCGTAACCAACAAACTCTCCTTACTACCCTTGGGCTTAGAGTATTTTGGATTTCTAGAACTCTTTTCTAAATTTATAATGGAGTTTGTACGAGATCCATCTTTTTCTTTATTAATAATTGGGAATCAGTCAACTTGGATAAATGCTAGAAGTGGATTTCAGTAGGGATGTCCTTTATCACCATTTCTTTTTATTCTATGTTCTCAAGTCATGTCCAATGCTTTTTTGAGGAAAGAGTCTATTGGCATCCAGATTAGTCCAAATGTCCCAAAAATATCACATTTTCTTTATTCAGATGACATTATAGTCTTCTTGGATGCTAAGTTAAAGACGGTTAAGAAGATTAAAGGCATTGTGAATGACTTCTACAGTTGGACTGGACAAAAGGTAAATAATAACAAACCAATGATCTTGTTTGGGAATTCCGTTAGAAGGAGAATAAAAAGAGCCATATCTCAGATCATGGGATTTAAAGTGGTTAAGGAATTCAATTATCTTGGAATCAAGATTGATTTGTGGAGGCTTGGAAGAATGGACTTCCAATTCATAATTGATAAAGTTTTAAAAATTTTAAGCACTTGGGGTAGAAATTTTATTTCATTAGCTGGAAGGATAACCCTTGTGAAAATAGTTTTGCTTTCTTATCTTTCCTTCTATTCTACTCTTTCTTTGATTCCAAAGGGGTTATTAAATGAGATTGACAAACTTTGTAGAAATTTCATCTGTAATAAAAAGAATGGTGGAATAGGCCTCCATTATGTGAGCTGGAATATTATGTGTGAACCAATGGTGAATGGTGGACTTGGGTTACATTCTTGTACAAGGAAGGTTGACCAAGTAAGGGCTAAATTTGTGTGGAAATACACTCAGGATAAAGAACTCCCTGTTGCATAAATTCTTATACCCGAAGTATGGTTCTTTCGGGGATCTTAATATTGGAAGGAAATCTAACTCACATGCTTGTAATTTAATCAGGGATGGTTTGAAGTTTCTCAAACCGATAGTAAGGTGGTGTGTTCGAAATCGTGATTCAATTGACATTCTTCAGTATACCTAGATTTTGGATAAAAATTTAAACTGGTGGCCAACATTTGTAGTTCCTAAAGGCAAAAATGGAGGTATAGGGAAAGTAAGTAATCTTATTTTAGATGATAGCTGGAAAATTGAATAACTGGATAAGATTTTTGGAAAAGATCTTATGGAGCTACTTAGCAACATTGAGATATACTCCTATATCCAAGAAGACTGTCTGGAACTGATTCAAAAAATTTTTGGAAAGTCAATTTTTGCCCTGGCTACTGCGGAATTGAATGGAGTGAATACAGAACAGAGTTACTGGATATGGATTAAGAAAGATAAGCTCAATGCTAGAGTGGAAAACTTTTAGGTGGAGGTTATTTAATAATGTTGTACCAACATTTTAGCTTTATATTATAAAAGATTGCAATCAAATAACCTTTGTCGTAGAGGTTGTAATGAAATTGAAGACTTAAATCATGTGAACAACAATTGCAAGAAGTAAAATAAAGTGTTCTCTTATTTGAATGTATGGGGATTTGGTATTCCAATCTTTGATTCCTTTGATAACATATGCAAATGGTTGCATCATCAAAATGCATTATTGTGGAATTTGTTTTGCAACTCGGTCTACCTTACTTGGAAGGATAGGAATGAAGTGGTTCATGGGAAATTGGAAAGGAGCTCAATGTTTATTTCTTATGAGGCAATTAGTTTTGTTGTTGTTTCTACATGATGTAATATATTTAACTCTTACCGGCTGGTTTCCAATCAGCATTCGCTGTTAGAAAATTCTTGGCATCATCCTCCACCCGATTGGATCAAAATTAATTTGGATGCTTCCTTATTGCGGTCTTACAAAGGAGGCATTAGAGGTGTGATCTGAGATCATAGAGGCAAGCTTCTATTAGCTTTTGGTAAACCTTGCATTCATTGGGATATTGCTAATTTGGAGCTTCTAGCTATTAAAGAAATCAAAGGTGTTCTTAAAGATTGGATGTTTGAGTATAAGGAACTCATCATTAAAGGAGACAATGCAAATATCATAAAGTTCATTCAGGATGCAATTACGAAAGGTGAGCAAAGTTTAGAAAGCTTTTCTTTTATCATGAAATTTAATTTAGTGATTTTAATTGTATATATAGAAGCTTTAATAAGTTAGTGGACCTTTGTGCTAACTACGCTATTTTTTTTTTATTTTATCTGGGATGACATTGTTATGGATAAGTTTCCTCCTTCCTTTCTTAAAGTGTTAAAGGGTGAATCTATAGGTTGCACCTTATAGTTTATTTCCTTCCTTTTTATTATTAATGTAATCTTTTGCTTCCTTCAAAAAGAAGAAGAAGCCAAGAATAAAGTTCCAATTGAAGAACTTAAGAAGATGTTAGTTGATCTTCCTTCAGTAGTTCAGAAAAAGGGTGGGTCAAAAAATAAAAGCAGTGATATAAAAAGTAATGTTATAATTCCTTCAAATTGGACAGTGAGAGAACTTGTACCCATTACATTGTATGATTTACATTTTATCCCTCCAAGGACTCGAAAATAATAAAGAATGATTCAATATATATTTCAATTTATTTCTAGAGATGATGAAATAAATAGTAAACTTAAACAATGCAACCGAAAATATCTCTGCAGGGGAAAAAAATAACATAGATGATTTAAAATAATCTCTTTAATATTTCTTTTGATTGCTTTTCCCCTATCCTCGATATTTAGAAGAATCCTACTTACGTAAGAATTGAGATGCCTTACTCTTATAATTCTTTAAATGTTGTTTTAAAAGGGAACAATAATTCAAAATTAAATAAACCTATCATCTCTTCACCATAAGAGATACTTCATGTAAACATGCTCAGTCGTAAAGTATTACCACCATTTGTATTTGTAATTAATAGAGGAAACAAAATTGCTGATAATCTAGAGACTTCAACATCCATTCAACTGGATTTAGTGGTATCTAATTTAGATATTACTAATGTGGATTATAATATTTTAGCTCATTTCAAAATACTTCCTATAAAATTGAATACCTAAGATGTTATAGTTCTTACTAAGGAAATGAGGGAGCTTTTAATTAAAGCTTTGCTTGATCTAAAGATCAGTATGGATCAGTTAGTTAGCATCAACATAATATGAAGAAACATTGAGTTGCATGAAAATTCCAATAATTACATTCTTAGATGAAGATTTACTCCTATTAACAGCAGATCATAATTGTCCATTGTATATTATTAATGAACATAGACAATTTCATATTTCTCATAATCTTGTTAATCTTGGTGCATCAGTCAACATCATGATTCTTAGAAATTTGGCATACATGAATGTGGAAACACATAAACTTGTCTTTGATAAAATAATACTATGAGAATTCGGCAAAAAAGGTGAGAGAGTATTGGAATAGAAACCTTAAAAATAGAAGCTAATTTCATTATGATAGATTATGAAACTTGTTTTCACACTCTACTAAGTAAACATTGGCTCCATGAGTATAGAATGGTTCCATCCACCCTTCATAAATGTCCCAAATACTCTAACTGGTTAGTAGAGAATTATTTTAAAGGTGACCAACAACCTTTTTTGATTCATGAAGTTCATATATATGACGATGCTTCACAATATCTTCCTAATAAGGAGACAATTTTCTCGAAAATTTTAAAGTGGCATAAGTTGATAAGAAAGAAAATAAAGAAAAAGAAAAGAAATCCTTTTGCAAAGATGATGTTCATTAACACCAACCACTCATTCATAAAGAAGATGTAAAATGACCCTACAATCTAGAGAAAGATGTAGAGGATGGAAAATTCAAATGCTGAATGAAAATGGAAAATAATATAAAAAAATATAAATGGTACTTATCAATTTGGAATCTAGATTAGATAATGAATCGTATGTGATTATGAAAAATCAACATATTCTACAATATAGGGACTCTATAAAACAACCAAAGTTTGAAATTTTATAAAAGTTGACAGCAATGAGATAAGGTCCAAATTTCTAGGGAAGATAATTCTAAAATATCTAATACAGAGAGATTAAAGAAGTGTGTGGAAAATATTATGTTGACCCCACTATCACAGAATGATGTAAAAAGGTTTGATTTGAAATGTTCTTTTCCTTTAAACTTCAATTTCAAGGCCAATATCTATGTACCTTCTACTTGCAAAGTTATTGAAATTTATGTTTCCCTAAATGATCTATCAATAGATGAGATAAATGAGCTTTCTTTTGATTGATACCCAAACTATATAAATAAATTTGTTTAGAAAGGTTTAACGCCATCAAATTACACTAGAGGGTAGGCTCAATAATTCTAACACCTATAGAATACAAAATATCATAAATATATGTCATGATTTGGTTTTGAATTTGCCATTATATGTTTATTTGATGATGACATATATTACTTAGTCATATCAAATAATAAAAATTTGAATAGTCACTTTTTTATGAATGTTAAAGCTTTTAATAAACACAATTTAGATGCTTCAGATGATCTGGATGACTTTAAAGTTAGCCATGATTCTCCAAATTTTATAAAGGAGATTAAATCTATAATTTATGGTTTAAAAAGAAATGAAACTTGATAGTGAAGATGAATCTCATTCAATTTTAATAAGTTCTTTTTTTAAAGAGGATGAGTAAAATAAAATAATTGAGATACTTAAAAGAATTCTAATACATTTTCACTTGGAGTTAAGAAGAAATGCATGAATTATAACTAGATATAGTAGTTCATATTTTAAAAATTATTACCATAATTGGTTCCAGAAAAATAAATGCCTCAAAGGATGTGACTTAACATTAAATAATAAGTAATAGTTGAAATTAATAAGCAAATTGATGATGGCTTCATTAGAGAAGAGAAATATCCAACATGGTGTTGACCTCTTTTTTAGATGAGATTAACTAAACTAACTCCAAATTCAATCCACCATAATCAAACCTAAATCCCTTCAAATTTTGGTCTCTTTATATCTACCATTTGGCCCATCCTACTATGTCATTATAACTCACCTAAATTATTTCTAATGAGATGATTATATCAAATCTAATCAACCTAATCCAAAACTAATGCCAAATCTAATATTGCAAACTAAAACTGATGTCCAAAATCCCTTCTCCCTTAACTTATTTTGATTTCTTTTTCAATCATCTCAAAATAAAACCAAAATAACTTGGATTCAAAATTTGTCAATTGCATTTTTATTAAACATTTCCCTAGGTCAACCATTCAAATTTCGGAGCAACTTAAGTTCTCTAAACCCCAAAACATAATTTAATTCGAAAGGATGTAAACTTTTACATATTTATATCTCATGCTACCTGATTATGCATCTTGTGAAATTTGACCTTGGAAGTCTTTCCAAAACAAATGAACATATTCATGATGATTATTATGACATGTTAAACCTAAAACTAAAGTTTTGGTGGATCTTGGTTAAACATAGTTGACCATGGAACCACTAGAATACAAAACCTCAAAACCAATAAAATTAAACCATCTTATAAATCTCAGTATGGATGACTTAGAACAACCTTTAAAAGCTCCTCCAATGCATTCCAATCTAGTTTTGGGAATTATTAAATTTAAACTCAAGCCTTAGTCAAATGTGGTTGACCAAATTAACCATATTTGACAAAATAGCCCTTTAAGGTTCAATCATGCATTGTTTTTTTGGGAATATTTGGGGCATCCGCCCAATACATTGATATAAAAGAAGGTTACAAGTAAAAAAATGAAATGCTTAACATAAAAAATATGAAGCATAAGACAAAACCCTATCAGCACAAGCTGTAAAAAAAGAAAAAAACTATAAAAATACAAGTAAAAGATGTAATTCTAAAGCAGAAAGGACTCAGTAAGCAATCAGCGATAGAAGCACCCAGATAGTCAATAAATTCCCCTGGTTGCCGACAAGAAGAACAGCTATCTCTGGCCGTCCAAGGGGAGTAAGAAAGATTGCAATCATCATAGTCCTTCAAAACACCCATCCAGCCCCTGGTTGCATGAAGTAGCCGTCCGAGGGACACCAGCATACCTTCCACAACAAAAAAAGGCAAAGATCAAGTGAGCATATCCTGGAAGCATTTTTTCTTGAAAATCTTGAGATAAATGGCCCTTTTAATCTTAGATGTCATGGTAATGATGCTATCCATGTTGTTACTGAATAATCTGTCATTCCTGGATGTCCAAATGAAATAAACAATAGCAGAAAGAGTAATAAAATAGAAATTCTTCCTATTGTTATCAGATTCCTTTTCCTCAATATCATTGAAAACCTGCCAAAGATTAGGTCTAAGCAGCATAAAATGCATTCTCGGAAAAAACCCCAAAAGGATGCTAAAAGTGAATTCGCATTCAAATAGTAGGTGATTCTGTGTTTCATAATCAGATTTGTAGAAAACACAAAGCGGGCACACAGGAATTCCGCTAGCATGTAAAGTAGATGCAGTCTTCAGCCCATTTTTAAAAGCAATCAAGGAATAAATAGAAAATCGAAGAGAGCTGTGTTTATGACACACAAACTTATGCCAGGAAACCACTTCATTCTCCTGAAAGAAAAGTTTAAAAAAGCTGTTGAAAGATGGCTTAGCATGTTTAAGCCAACAGCAATCATCCTGCCCATTAGAAATAGAAATAGAAAGAATCAGATCAACTAAATGCACAGGAAGAGAAGCAGGAAGAGTCCAATTACCTTTGGATATAAGGCTGCTAACAACCACATTGGAAGGATAAATAATAAATTCAATATTATCGTGCTTAAGATGGTCTACCACCAATTTCCCAAAGCACCAGGGGTCCCAAAAGAAAGATAATTTATTGCAGGCAATGATTTTGAAATTTAAAGAGTGCAGAAGACACTTAGCAACATCACAAAGACTTTTCCAGTAAATAGAGCATTTAGAATTATGAGTGTTCCAAAAGGACCCATATTTTTCTTTCCACCAACAGTAAAGATAGCTTTTGGAACTATAAAACCTCCTTATAATAGTGCAGCCACAAGCAAAGTAAGGAGATTCAATAGACAGAATCCCAAGTACCCCATAATTCTTTGGTTTGCAGGTCTCCTTCCAAGAAATCAAGTGTAGTTTGCGTTTATGGATATCCCCATAAAATTAAAATCTAGAACAAAGGCTATTGATCTTCTTAACACAGGTTTTAGGAATCAGAGTCCCACGAATCCAATAGAGCAGGATGTTATTGATGGTGTGGTTGAGGTATTGCAATCTACCGACAATAGAAAGAGATCTAGCCTTCCAACCATCCAGTGAAACCATGATCTTATGCATAAGAGGCTGGAAGTCACAAATTTTTAGTTTCCTTAAGAAAATAGGAATGCCCAGGTATTTAATAGGGGTGGAGGAAATTGGGATATTAAAAATGCTACTAATAGCCTGCTCATCTCTAGAATTCTTAGAAAAAAGAATTATGTTTTACTATTGTTCACCCTCAGACCCGTGAGGCTAGAAAAACTATCTAAAATGTGATTCTGGTAATAGGCATTATCCAAGGAGGCCCTAGCAAACACCAAAAGATCATCAGCATAAAGTAAGTCTGAGATGGAAGTGTTACCAGCCTTCAAACCCAAGAAAGAATTGTTTAAACTTGCATCTTCGAAATAAGAGGATAAACTGTCCATGGCAATACAGAGCAGGTAAGGTGATAATGAGCAACCTTGTCTAAGGCCCGAGGAGGAAGGGAAGTAACCCTCAAGCCCCCCATTAATGGAAACATAGAAAAAAAACATCGGAGATACAACCATTAATCCAGGAGATAAAAGTTTTAGGAAAGCCCTTGGCAAGCATACGATAAATTAAGAAATTCCTAGAAACCGTGTTGAATGCTTTATGGATATCGAATTTGGCACAAAAGAATTTTTGCTTGTGATAGGTGTTGAAGTCTTTGAGAAGATCAGCCGCTAAAAGAATGTTATCAGAGATAATTCTATCCTTGATAAATCCAGATTGACTTGGGTGGATAATGTAAGGCATTACATCTTTCATTCTATTATCAAGGATCTTAGCTATGATCTTATAGAATGTGTTGCATAGGGATATAGGCCTAAAATCCGCAATATCCTGGGCATGATGCGTTTTTGGAATAAGGGCAATAGCTGTGGCTTTAGCCTGCTTAGGCAAAAAACCAGTAGAAAAGAAAGAAAACACAGCCTCAGAGAGTTGTCTATCAATAGTGTTCCAAGTAGCTTTATAAATTTCGAACGTGTAACCGTCAGGGCCAGGTGCCGAGCAGCTAGGAGAAGAAAAGATAACATTCTTAATTTCCTCCACACTGATAGAAGAAACCAACTGAGGAATAGAGGAGCGGGGAAGCTGAAGGTGAATGGGAGCAGCCCAGCTAGAGGATCTGTTGGGATGAGTAGTGTTGAAGAGCTTTTGAAAGTAATTAACAATGGCCTTGTTAATATCAACAAGATTAAAGAAGGTCCCATCCACATTGGTGATGCACTTAATCTGATTTGTATTTTGCCTAACATTAATCCTGGAATATAAAAATTTCAGGTCATCCTCCCCATTTGTCAGCCATTTGGCTTTTGCTCTTTGAATAATCCAGGACGACCAGTCAGAAGTCTTAGCAGCAAGCTGATGATTAATGTATTTTAAGGCCAAATTAAGATCAGGATCAAGAGGAGAAGCCTGAATTTGACACAAAAATGAGTTTTGTGTGGTAGTAAGGTCGGAGATATCATTCTGAAGGAGATTGGAGGAAACCCAATTCTTGGGTTTAATACTGATCTTGAGAGTTTTAAGCTTTTGGAAAAAAGCATAGATAGGACTGCTGTGGAATCTTTGAGAAAAATAATGAATAAGAGAATCCCAAAACTCTTAATTAGACAGCCAATAGTTCTTGAATAAGAAACGGTGTTTCTAATGTTTGTTATGATCAATTTGAAAGATAATAGGGGAATGGTCTGATATCTTAGGGTTGTCCACAATATAGAAAGAGGTCGGGTAATTGTCAAGCCAACAGTCGTTAACTAGCATCCTGTCTAATTTTATGTGAATAGTGAAAGTTCGATGGGGATGTTAAGCCCTATGAACTTAGTCCCAAACTAACCAAGAGGGGGGGTGAATTGGTATTTTAAAAACTTCTTTTTACAAAGAAAGAAAATTGCTTAAAACCAAATCACACCACAAAAATAAATGCGGAATTTAAAAGTGCGGAAGCAAGAAAAGGAACACAGAAATTTATAGTGGTTCGGTCGTCTCGACCTACATCCACTCCTTGGAGGCACCCTCCAAGTATTTTACTACAAAAAAAGTGACTCTCCTTTAGCCCCCACGGCTAGGCGGAGAAACCCTCACAAGAACCTCCTTTTTGCCACCCCGGCAAGGCAGAGAAGCTATCTCCTTTTGCTTCCTCCTGAAGCTGGCAGAGAACCAAAACTAAAAGCAAAACTCCTTACCTCTACTGACCCTTCTACGGACGAGAAACTCTAGACGAAGACGACGCAGAGAGATCCTTAAAGCAACCCTTGCGAAACCCCTCACAAGCTCCCCCTCACAAGATCCTCTCTCTCTCTCTCCTCTCTCTCTTTCTCTCCTCAAAGGCTTCTCATGTCAAGGCAGCAGCCAAAGGTTTTTAAAAACAATGAACAAGAGCTCTTAAATAGAAGAGCTTCAAAAGAGCTCATTAATTGCAAGTTGCCGACAATATCGTCGAGGCCGATATGGACATCGGCCTGGCCGATCAGTACAAATCATTGATGATCGGCCAGAGCATCGCTTTGGATGCATAGCTGGATGATTGAGAATTGGCTTGATCGTCCTGGCCAATCTCACGATCGTCCTGGCCGATCAGTTCAAATCAGAGGAAAATTGTCCTGACAATAGCCCTGGATACAGGCTGGCCGATATCGATCGTCCTGAAGTAACTTAAGGTTTTTGACTAGATCGTCCTGGCCGATCCTTAGATCGTCTAGGACGATATGATCGTATCAATCATCCTTAATTACTTCCTTGATTTCCTGAATAATTATGGCATAATTTGTGAATATCGTCCAGGCCGAACATAGGATCGTCCTGGCCGATAATTTAAAAATACAGCATACCATACTTGACTATGGCGGCTACTTCTTTCTGTTTTGATCTTATCGTCCTGGCCGATACACGTATCATCCAGGACGATCTGTTAATGTCGGCTGCCTTAATTAAGAATCCTTAATTAGACTTTCTATTTTAAGCTGATCGTCCAGGCCGATCCAAGAAATTGTCCTGGCCGATATGAGTAATAACAGAAATTCTAAGTCTCTCAAGTGTGTGTGTGAAGGGTTACATAACATCAGTCTCTTTGACTATTACAAGTGGACTCAAAAAGTAAAAAACAAATGTACAGACTGACTCAACCCTAAACCTACGCATTCCTGAACTTGGCTCCTTTTTGATCGTCCGATCTTCGATTCCTGAAAAGTTAGAAGCAACAAGCTGTCCAAGAGAAACAGTGTTTGTCAATCATCAAAACATAAGACATGAAAAAATAGATTTGCAACAATCTCCCCCTTTTTGATGATGGCAAAACACTACAAAAGGAGTTAATAGCAAAAATTTAGGATTGATGAAAAAAGAACCTCATAAACTTCTCCCCCTTTTGACATATTAAAAAGGAGGGTACAAGAAAGCACAGCAAAAGAGATTCCTATTATTATTATTATTATTTTATTTTTTTTAATCAAGGCACGTCAATGATAAAGTATTCCATGTGATTGATTTAAAAACCTGTGAGTTAACGAGTTACCAATCTCATTTAATCCATAGAATAGTTGAATATCCGTTCATGGTTTACCCTTAGCCCAAAAACATTTTCTTAGGGTAGAATCGTCTTTTGAAATCAATGACCTAACTCAAATAATTAATTGGATATGAGAAAAAGAATCTACCCACCACTTGTCGTAAGAAAAATATCTCCATAAAACAATGAGGTAGATTTGTCACAATCGAACGATAATCGAGATCAAGCCTTCTGAGAATCAAAACTTCTAAGTTCTGAAAGATATAAAAAGAGAGAGTAGCTTGCTTTTGAGTGGGCTCATTTTATGCCTCTTGTCAATATTGTGGCGCTTTGCGCATCTTTTTATAGATTTTTCAATTTGTGGCGTCTTTGCGCTTCTTTTGTTGGCATCATTGGCCAAAATTTTTTTATTTTGCAAGCTAGATTCCCTTATATAATCCTTTAAAAAACTTAGTTGTGAATATATCTTCTCAGATATTAGAGAATAGGAGCTCTCTCTCTCACATAGGGAAGAATTACCACAAGCAGGATTAATAATCGAAGACAAGAGTAACGAGGGATCTTGATGTGACAAAAAAACATTTAATCATTGTAAATACAAGATAGATTTGCTTAAGCAAACTTAAGAAAAGATCTTAGTTTCATAAATAATCTTTTGATTTGAGATAGACTTTTGATTAAAAAAGAAAACTATGCCACTAATACTAAGTTAGGGAAAGAGACACAATCACAAAATATTCGTACTATCTAAGTGATTAAGTAGATGAAAACATATTAACTACAGATTGTTAAAAACAAGAACAAGAAATATAATACCATATCAGTGATGATCTAAAAATAAAGCATACGAAAAAGAAAAGAAAAAAAGAAAGCAAAAAAAGTAAAAGAAAACTTAGCTAAAAAGTTTCATGCATTTATGTCAATCACACCTAATCTGGTCCTTAAAGAATTGAAGGTGTCGAAGGCCAGTGGTTTAGTAAAGATGTTTGCCAGTTGGTTTTCAATTGTCACATGGTGTAACTCAATGTCTCCCTTAGTCACATGATCTCTAATAAAGTGATGCCTAATGTCAATGTGTTTAGTTCTTGAATGTTGAATAGGATTTTTAGAGATGCATATGGCACTAGTGTTGTCACAAAAGATTGAGATGGTGCTTACATGTAATCCTAGATCCAATACCTGTTGTTTCAACCAAAGAACTTGGGCCACACAGCTTCCAAGAGCAATGTATTCAGCTTCAGCAGTGGAAAGTGCAACAGAATTTTGCTTCCTACTAGACCAAGAGACCAAAGATTGTCCAATGAATTGACAAGTTCCAGAGGTGCTCTTTCTATCCACCTTGCATCCTGCAAAATCAGAGTCAGAAAAACCAATAATCTCAAAAGAAGTGCTATGTCTAGGGTACCAAATCCCTAATCCTTGTGTCCCCAAAATGTATCGAAAAATCCTTTTAACAGCAAACATGTGGGACTCCTTAGGGTCAGCTTGAAATCTAGCACAAAGGAAAACACTAAACATGATGTCAGGTCGGCTTGCAGTCAAGTAAAGTAAATATCCAATCATGCCTCTATACTTCTTCTGATCAACAGACTTACCACTTGGCTCTTTATCCAAAGGAGCACTTGAAGTCATGGGGGTATTAATTGGCTTGGCTTTGTCCATCTCATATTTCTTCAAAATGTCCTTTATGTATTTTGTTTGATTTAGAAAAGTTCCATCTTCCAATTGTTTTATGCTAAACCCCAAAAAGTAAGACAATTCTCCCATTAAACTCATCTCAAACTCTCTACTCATTGTTCTAGAAAAATCATCACACAAATTTTTATTAGAAGATCCAAAGAGTATATCATCAACTTAAATCTGAACAATGAGTAAGTCATCTCCAACTTTTCTAAGAAAAAGGGTGGTGTCAACGCTCCCCTTGACAAACTCCCTCTCTAGTAAGAATGTGCTAAGTCTCTCATACCAAGCTCTAGGTGCTTGCTTTAAACCATACAAAGCCTCTTTTAATTTAAACACATGATTTGGAAATTGAGAACTCTCAAAACCTGGAGGTTGTTCTACAAACACATCTTCTTTTATCTCCCCATTTAAAAAGGCACTCTTGACATCCATTCGAAAAAGCTTAAATCCTTTATAACAAGCAAAGGCTAATAGCACTCTAATGGCTTCCAATCTAGCTACAGGGGCAAAAGTCTCTTCAAAGTCTATCCCTTCTATTTGATTGTACCCCTTAGCCACCAATCTTGCTTTATTCCTCACCACCACTCCTGAATCATTCACTTTGTTCTTAAATACCCACTTGCACAATTCACCAAAAATAGGAATCTCTTTTGCTGTGCTTTCTTGTACCCTCCTTTTTGATATGTCAAAAGGGGGAGAAGTTTATGAGGTTCTTTTTTCATCAATCCTGAATTTTTGTCAATCTCTTTAGATTTCTTAAGATCATCGTTAAGTGAGGTGTGTGAAGCTTTTAATGCATTACCTTCATCAACTAATTCCAAATACTTCTTGTTTAATTCATCAAATTCATCAAGGAGAGCCATGAGATTTGAATCAATCGTTGCATGATCTTTGAGAAAAACTTCATGCTCTTTTTGTAGATTTGAATGTTCTAATTTTAGTCTAGCATGAGTTTTCTTAAGTTTATTGTATGATGTATGAATTTTTTCACAAATTTCAAACAATTCATCATAGGTTGGTTTACATACCTCTTCCTCATCACTTTGATTCTCTCCCATGAAACACAAGTTTGTAGTCTCTTCCTCTGGTTCAGTCTCAGAGGAATCAGTACCAGATTCTGCCCAGAAACCTCTTTGGATTTTCTTCTTCTCCTTCCTTGACTTAGCTTTCTCCTCACCTTTTTCCTTTTCTTTGTTTGAATGATCTTGAAGTGTAGGACAATCGGCTCTTATATGTCCAGGTTTCTTGCATTCAAAATAAACAACATCAGAAGATCCTTTAATATGTTTATGATCCTTACCTTTTCTTCAACTTTGATGATGCTTTTGTTTCTTCCTTAGAAAGCTTTTGAATTGCCTTGTGATGAAGGCAACTCCATTGCTTTCAGACCCGGAAGATTCAGAATCCGATTTGTGCGCCTTCAATGCAATTGTTTTTTCCTTTTTCTTCTCACCTGTATCAAGATTTCTTTGATTCACCCCTTGCTCGTAAGCAATGAGTGAGCCAAGCAAGTTATCAATAGAATAGGTGTTCAAATCTTTAGATTCAGTGATGGCAGTAATTTTTGCATCATAGGACGAAGGCAAGCATCTCAAAATCTTGTTAACTTTTTCATAGTTCGAAAGTTCTTTTCCTAGTGCATGCAATGAAGTAGCAATCTGAGTAAACCTAGTGTACATGTCAGAAATCGATTCATGAGGTTTCATACGAAAAAGTTTGTAGTCATGCAAGAGAATGTTTAAACGGGATTGTTTAATTTCATTAGTGTCTTCATAAGTAATGCACAATTTGTCCCAAATTTCTTTACTAGTTTTGCAAGTTGAAACACGCATGTAATCCTCAGATTTCAAAGCACAGAAAAAATAATTCAAACATTTCTCATTTAATTGAGCTAAATCGCGTTCGTCAAAAGTCCATTCGGTAAAAGCAACTTCAGTTTTAAAACCATTAATTTCACGAGAAGGTGGAGAATAACCTTCTTGAATAAGCATCCACATGCGATAATCAGTAGATTGTAAAAAAGTTGACATGCGAGTTTTCCAAAAATCAAAAGGTAGGTTATTGAACAGAGGAGGTCGGGTAATAGAATACCCTTCTGTAGTGTTGCGATTCTCAAAGTTAGACATGGATCAAATTCAAAAAGTTTTCAAACTTTAATTTTTGAATCAGGCTCTGATACCACTTGAAAGTTCGATGGGGATGTTAAGCCCTATGAACTTAGTCCCAAACTAACCAAGAGGGGGGGAGAATTGGTATTTTAAAAACTTCTTTTTACAAAGAAAGAAAATTGCTTAAAACCAAATCACACCACAAAAATAAATGCGGAATTTAAAAGTGCGGAAGCAAGAAAAGGAACACAGAAATTTATAGTGGTTCAGTCGACTCGACCTACGTCCACTCCTTGGAGGCACCCTCCAAGTATTGTACTACAAAAAAAGTGACTCTCCTTTAGCCCCCACGGCTAGGCGGAGAAACCCTCACAAGAACCTCCTTTTTGCCACCCTGGCAAGGCAGAGAACCTATCTCCTTTTGCTTCCTTCTGAAGCTGGCAGAGAACCAAAACCAAAAGCAAAACTCCTTACCTCTACTGACCCTTCTACGGACGAGAAACTCTAGACGAAGACGACGCAGAGAGATCCTTGAAGCAACCCTTGTGAAACCCCTCACAAGCTCCCCCTCACAAGATCCTCTCTCTCTCTCCTCTCTCTCTTTCTCTTCTCAAGGTCTTCTCAGGTCAAGGCAGCAGCCAAAGGTTTTTAAAAATGTTGAACAAGAGCTCTTAAATAGAAGAGCTTCAAAAGAGCTCATTAATTGCAAGTTGCTGACAATATCGTCCAGGCCGATATGGACATCGGCCTGGCCGATCAGTACAAATCAATGATGATCGGCCAGAGCATCGCCATGGATGCAAAGCTGGACGATTGAGAATTGGCTTGATCGTCCTGGCCGATCTCACGATCGTCCTGGTCGATCAGTTTAAATAAAAGGAAAATCATCCTGACAATAGCTCTGGATACGGGCTGGCCAAAATCGATCGTCCTGAAGTAACTTAAGGTTTTTGACTAGATCGTCCTGGCCGATCCTTAGATCGTCCAGGACGATATGATCGTATCAATCATCCTTAATTACTTCCTTGATTTCCTGAACAATTATGGCATAATTTGTGAATATCGTCCAGGCCGATCATAGGATCGTCCTGGCCGATAATTTAAAAATACAGCATACCATACTTGACTATGGCGACTACTTCTTTCTGTTTTGAGCTTATCGTCCTGGCCGATACACGTATCGTCCAGGACGATCTGTTAATGTCGTCTGCCTTAATTAAGAATCCTTAATTAGACTTTCTGTTTTAAGCTGATCGTCCAGGCCGATCCAAGAAATCGTTCTGGCCGATATGAGTAATAACAGAAATTCTAAGTCTCTCAAGTGTGTGTGTGAAGGGTTACATAGCATCAGTCTCTTTGACTATTACAAGTGGACTCAAAAGGTAAAAAACAAATGTACAGACTGACTCAACCCTAAACCTACGCATTCCTGAACTTGGCTCCTTTTCGATCGTCCGATCTTCTATTCCTGAAAAGTTAGAAGCAACAAGCTGTCCAAGAGAAATAGTGTTTGTCAATCATCAAAACATAAGACATGAAAAAATAGATTTGCAACAAATAGGGTTGTCAGACCTTTGGTTAAACCAAGTAAAATAGTACCCAATAGAAGAGAGATCATGAACAAAACTGTTGAAAATCAGATTGTTAAAATCAGACACTTTGCTATTCAAAAGTAAAAAATCGTTGGCTTTCTCATTGGTAGATCTGCAACAATTGAAGTCCCCTAAGATAATACAAGGACCAGAAAGACCATCAGCAATGTCATTAAGTTCCTTCCAAATATTAAGCCTTTCTTCCATAGAATTCGAAGCATAAACAACAGAAACACAGTAAACTTCCGAGGAGCCCAAGAAGACAGAGCTATGATTTAACTGACTAGAAGTAAAAGCAGGCTTGAAACTCATAGTAGTTGAGTTCCATTTAATCCAGATACGACCAGGAGATGCAAAATCAAAGTTGTCATAAGAGCCTTCATTGGGGAAAAAAGAGTGAGTGGAGTTAAACCAGGGGTTATGATGAGAGGGAGGGTTGATTCTGGTTTCCAGAAGAGAGAGCAAATCCATATTGAAGCTTTTAACTAAATTTTTGCAACACAAAACTTTATCAAGGCTATTGAACCCACGGGTATTCTAAGACTCCAAGAGTGGGAGCTTGGTCATTGGGTTTTGGAGGTGGGAGTGGTGGCCTTTTTGGCCGATTTAGCTCTTGAGGATTTGGCTATAGTGTTGTTTGTCACATTTTATGAATTAGAGTAACAATTGTTGGAAGCACTGTGTTTTTTGGTAGAGTCTAGAGGTTTATCCAGTTGGTCATTATGAGGGGAAGAAGTAGAAGGTTGGGAGATCGTCTGAACCGTGAAGGACTTAGGTAAAGTTTCTTGGTTAGCAAGGGCATCAAATTTATTTTTAGTGGGGACAGGTGGAGAAGAACGCATTGAGATGGAAGGGGTAATAATGGTGGTAGGTGAAGGTGGAATAAAGTCCTCTGAGGGGGAGTTAAGGTTGGGCATAATTGTAGCTATTTCAATAGCTGAAGCTGAAAATGGGTCTGTTGAAAGAGAGGTTGAAGGGAGGGAAGGTTGAGGCTATAGTTGCAAGGTAGGAGGGTTGGGAGGTTTAGGTATGTTCAATCTCGGGGGTAGATTTCTGGGTTTCCGGCTGGTGCTTCTACCACGATTTTGAGGGAGCTCAGAGGTCTGTGGGTTTGGATTTTTGGGGCAAGCATTAGGGGCATGCATGATGGAGTTACAGAAAGAATAATGGGAAGGCTTCCAGTCGTAAAGAACAGTCAAAGAAAAGGTTTTGTCATCCACGGTATAGTAAATCTCATCCGACAAAGGTGATTAGCTACTTACCTGGACACACACCCTGGCAAAGGTGAGTCTCTTTTTGGCCGCGGTAAGAGCATCCACAGCAAGCGGAATGCCGACACAGCTCGCAATCTTTGAGATACCCTTCGGCGTCCAGCAAGAAAGTGGAAAATTTTTTATTTCGATCCAGATCGGGATCGAAGGGAACTCCTCACGAACAGGGACAAAATCTAGAGTCCACTTATGGAGAATGAAGGGTTTCCCAAAAAAGAACCATGGTCCGCCCGACCAATGCCATGTCATTGTCTTCACGATTGTTGAACTTGAGAAGGAAGAAGCCTTCATCTAAGGTATGCAAAGTGAGGGATCCTTTCAAGCTCCAAGTTTTTTTTATCGTGGTGAGCAAAGATTCGTAGTACGGACGTCTATCGATCGAGTAGCCAACCAGTGAGAGAGCCCATTCAGGCGAGCCGGCGGTAAACTGAGCGGTGGTGAAGTAAGCTGTAGCATTTTTAGTGGGGAAATGAGTGATCGAAGAGGTAAATTCATTCGACACAAGCGGTTGCTTTGCAATAAGACTCTTCCAGTCTCTGAGAAGGAGAGAAGAAGAGGAGGAGGTAGTTTTAAGAGGTGGAGGAATGAAAGAGGAAGACATCCCACCTGGGGTCCTCCCTGGAAGCAAGACGGTGGCGGCCATAGAATTGCAAAGAAACCCAAACCCTAGTAGAGTACTTTTTCACTTTCAATCATGCATTTCACACAAGAAGGCATTCCTTATGCTTGGGAATTCCTCAATTGAGCTCAAAATAATAGTTTGAACTTGTTAGACAAAATGCTAACACTTGGGTAAAATTAGTTGACCTAATTAACCTTGTTTGACCAATTGAGCCTGCACATAAACAAAATCTAAATGCAATGCTCTAAGCACCACCAAAATTATTTGAAACCTTGGTATGGTCCATTAAAACTATAGGAACCTTCCACAATAGACCCAACCCTTGGGACAATTTTAAGCTAGACTTATGGCTTGAACTAAGTACCCAAAATATGCTACCCTTATGCCTAAATCCAATCTAAAATAAATTGGCCCAAGCCAATGTTTGGACTTGGTCCCTCATGTCACTTGCATTAGATGTCCCTAGATTAGGTGCACCTACCCTTATTAACCGAACTCTTTTTTTGGATTGGACCAAGAGTTAACAAAACCAAAACCTTCCAAAAATTAGCTCCCATGACAAATATTGCTCAAAATAGCCTCACCATACCTATTTGACTCGTATATTTAGCTCAAGAATAATCTTGACACCTTCCCAATAAATCTCACCCTACTTGGTGGTGGTTAAAAAAGGTTAAACTAATCTGAAGTGGTCCCCTCTTCACGTGAGATAACCCTAGCCTACCATAGGCTAAACTATCCACCATTTGGCTCAGAGAAATTTTTTTATGGTTCCCTCTAGCTTGATGATCCAAGCCCTTTTCCTGAGTAATCTCAATGGTCCAAAGCCATTGGAGAAGCTTTATAGTGCACACACTTATATACCCACTAACTACCCCCCCTCTAATTTTCAAAAGCATCCCTAGAGCTCTAAGAACTTCCCCTAAGTTTGTTAGCCTCTATGGTGCCCATCTCTAGTTAGTTTTAGTGAGATCTTTCAAATTCATTCCATCTTTGCTAAAAGTTTGACCTCTGGTTCTCCTCCAGCCACACTTTTTTAAGAAAGAATATCGCTTAACACCCAAAGATTGTTTTCGAACTCAGGCACTAGCATTTGCATCACTCCCTAATGTAATAGCCCATATCCAAATTTAACTCATTGGTCAAAAATAAAATTATCTGTTTAACTTGAGTTAGCTCACCTCCAAATGTGTATTGGGCTCAAGATTTTTATGTTTTATGTGTATGTTATGTAAGGGTTAAAATACCCTTTATTTCACCCCAATCCTAGGTCTAGTTAGCCCTACTTAAATCCCTAAGTGCATAGCAACATTTTTATTAGGTGATTATTCTAACTACCATAGGGGGTTCATTATGAAGAGAAATACAATAGGCCTAAAATTTAGGGTAAGTAAACCAACATTTAAAGTTTAATGGCATTTGGATATCATATGACCAACTATTTAGAAATCCCAAAATATGTTCACATAATGGACTTAGGATCATAATTATATTTTAACTAATTCAAATGAAATAAAAAATACAAACTAAAGTTCAAATCACTCATAATTCAAAACTTAATAAAAGAAAAATCAAAGCTCCATGAAATGGATTAAAATTTAAAAATTTTAACAATAATGAAAAATTAATAATCAATTAAATAAAATATTTAAAAATAACTAAATTACCAAAATGGCTCCAAACATTTTAAATCACTTCTAAGATTGACTTAGTGATAGTTGGGGAAGATTTCAAGAGGTTTTGAATTATTTTTGTAAAAAAAAAATTAAATCTCTCTTATTAAATAATTGAATGACTCACCAAAATTGCCAAACTTGATTGAAGCATAATTAATTTCAAAAATTCTAAATTGAGAAAATTCAATAGCATTTGACTCGTTCCTGAGTCAATTTGAATTTAACCTAGATATATGATCCATAAAATACTTAACAAAAACAATTTAATTAATAAATCATTGCTATCCTAAATTCAAATATAATTGTTAGATAACCGGCCTATGAGGCTATTAAGTTAGCCCAAAGGAGGGTGAAATAAATCACATGACCCTAATGTAAATAAAGGAAGTTATTATTTAATTTAAAGAATTAATAATAATATTTTAAAATTTTAGAGGCTTCATACCTTTTGTTATACCCCATTTGGAGAACATAAATGTATTGGATTTTAAAGCTTAGGAACTAAAACACCATATTAAAATTTAGGACTTTAGAGAACTAATGATTGATCAACTTTCACACTAAAAACTCAATTACAAATGAACATTAAAACACTAAAAAATAAACTAAAACTAAAACTACCCTTAACCTAAAAAAAATGAAATGTTATAATAGTTTAAATAAAAGCCAACTTAGGATACATCAAAATCATACAACCTAATAAACATAATGGATGGCTTGTTATGATAATCAACTTTTATTTTAGGCAAGATTTTTATTTTGTTACAATTTCTTTTCTTTGTGATTTTGATTTGATGTGAATTTCTATGTTATTTGATATGGTTTGATTTAATTTGTAGCTTTCTTGATGTGAAGTTCCTATCATGATGTTCATGATGTGATATGTGATAAGCGATAGATTTTTCTAGGCAAAGAATGATCTGGATGTTAATATACTTTCTACAGGTTGCCATGCTTAAGAAGGGATATATAGAGAGAGTTGACTTTCCAAAAGAGAGAGAGAGAGAGTCCACTTTTTTTATGGAGAGAGTATCTTTTTTGAATTTCTGTTAGATCATTTTTTGTGGGTTGTTTGGAGTTCACCACCACAACCATGGTTAGAGTTGATCGTAAGGCACCTCTGACTTTTCTTCCTTATAACTAGTTGTGCTCTTATTATATTTTAAGAAAGAGCTTGTATTCATGAATTTCACCTTCTGGAACCCTTGTAATTAGAGAAGTTTCAGATCCCCCGATATCTTCAAAGGTTGTTTCCTGCACTAGTAAAGGCAAGAATATATTGGTGGATGATTATGCACTTCTTCCTTCAATGTCTAATTGTAAGAAGACTTCTAGATGTGAAGATTGATTTGACAAAGACGTGTCTTCCTCGACGGAACCTATTTTTTGATTTAATAGATTTTCAAATTATGTTAATGGGAATAAAGTTTATTTGTTAGAAGAAGGAGAAATTATTTTAACAAAATCTGAATTGATTCAAAATAAAAATCTCACTGATATACCTAGTGATGTTTTTGAAATTGCTCTTGAGAAGTCCCAACACAACAAATTGAATGATGATGCAGCAAAATAAATCAATGTGTGGAAGAAACCTCCAAATATAAAAGTTGTTCCTTCAAAAGGAAATGTGGAAATGATCGATGATGGAGAGGCAGTCAGAATGGAACCTCGTAATGAACAAGAAAATATCCATAGACAGTGAAATTCTTTAGAGGTTAAGGAGTTTTGAAACTCAATTCTGATTTCTATAATAAGTTCTTAATTAAGGAGCCAATAAAATATGTTTGGTACTTTACACTTAACTAGCTTAGAGATGGACTGGTTCCTCTATTCCTTTCATTCTTAAGAGGCAATGGAAGTTGTGTTTATCGGAGGTCCTTGGTTTGTTGGTAATCATATTATTGGTATGGACAAGTGGAACACTCAGTGTTTTCCCCTAACTATGAAGGGTCTGTTCTCTCCAATATGTATTCATTTGCCTCATCACCTACAAAATTATTGGTATGTGGAAAATATTGCTCAAATTTCCTCAAGGGTTATTGTTCCAATATATTTGGATGGTAATATGTTTAACTTGGGGAGATAAGAGTTTGCTAGAATCTGTGCTTGGATAAAGTTAGATACGTATATCCCATCAAGAGTTTAGATAGAAGGTTCTTAGGGTACATTCTTTCAAAGAATTGAATATGAAAAGATCTCATCTTTTTGCTTCAACTGTGGAAGTGTGGGGCATAATCATCTTAACTATAAGAAGAATATAGGGGATCAAATACAAGTGCAATCTGAGGAAAGTTTAAAGAACAATGTTGAAAATCTTATTAAGATTTTATCTAAAGTTTTGAAGATTATGTATCATCTTCCTTTCCCAGGAAGTTGCGTGCAGATGATACTGTTGTTACTTTTTTAGAGACATGATTGAAAATTGAATATGATAAAGACAAGGTTGAAGATTCTATGGTTACTGAAAATATTACTAGCCTGGTTATAGATGTTATTGATTGTAATAAAATTCATCTAGTCAGTACAAGAGAAATTGATGTTTAATTAACGGATAATAATGACCTTGTACTTCAAAATATTGCTAAATCAGAACTAGATTTGGTGGGTCATACTAAAATCACTAATGAAATTTGCATAACAGGTGTTATAAGTGATAATGTTCCTAGTGGTATTGCTGAAGTGCATGCTAATAATGCTACTGTATTGTCTAAACATAGAGAATTGAATCAAGACTCAGCTGTCTAAGAGAAGGAATCAAATGATAACTTAATTATCCTTTCTAATGGGAAGCAAAAGGTTAAGTTATCTAATGAATTGAAGAGATTGGTTACAGTAAAGACAAATCGTAGAACAAGGAATGAGGAAGGAGGAATTGATAGGGCAGGGGACTCTTTCCCATTTTGTACTTAATGTCATCAATGGTTTTTTAGAATTATAAAGGAGCAAAGAAAAAGGAAGCTTCCCATTATTGGAGAAGTTTGGTAGTTGAAAATGATGTTTTTCTACATTGGTTTAATGGAAACCAAGTTAGTAAATATTGAGAAATCTGAAGTTTGTAAAATTATTGGTGATGATTGGGACTTCTTCCATTTTGAAACTAATAGAACTTCGAAAGGTATTCTTTCCCTTTGGAAAAGTAAGATCTTTTCCTTTTATATTATCAATTCTTCTAATCAATATGTGATAGAGAAGTTACTTTCCCCCAACAGCCATGTAATGATAGTTTCTATTGTGTTTGGGAACAAAGATCTTTACGATAGAAGGAACGTATGGAACATGATAGAAGATCATATTTCCAGTGAGTTTCCTTGTACTATAGGGGGAGATTTCAATTGCTTTCTTTCTAAAGAAGAAAAGAAGGGCGGTAAAAGATTATTATTTTCTCAAGGGCCTCAAGAAATGAAGAACTTTGTTATTAACAATGATTTTCATGACATTGGTTGTGTTAGTCTTAAGTGTACTTGGTGCAATAATAAGGCATTGCTCATATTTGGAAGAAACTTGATAGAGTTATATTAACTCTAAAGATATGGAGAAAATTTCTTTTTCTTTAGTAAAGCATCTTCCGAGAGTCACTTCTGATCATTGTCCTTTATTATTTAATCTCAATAGTTCAAGGGTTTACAAGCATAAGGAGATCAAATTTGAGAATGTATGTTGTTTATTTGAAGCTTCAAGAGGTATTGTGACTAAAGCATGGAGCAAAAGGGAATATGGTTCAACTGTGGAGATTCTTCAAAGTAAGGTTAGAGATCTCTTAAATTTTTATTTTATTGAAGCAAAAACAATCTTAGGGGATTGACTGAATGCAAGGAAATATTACAAAAGGAAATCTTATTGTTACAACAAGAAGAAGCCACAGAGAAGGAGGTGAGCCATGAAAAGCTGCTTATTCTTAGGAAGAAAGTGAATGTGATGAATGTCACACTTGCTTGGCATGAAACTTGGTGGAGGCAACATTCTAAGACCTAATGGATGGAAGATGGAGACCAAAACTCTCACTTTTTCCATGTATATGCAACAACTTGAAGAAATGGTAACATGATTAATCAAATATCTCATCTCAATGGCATTATTGAAACTGATCCAGAAAATTTGCATTTAGATTTTGAGGATTTCTTTATAAAGAAATGGATGAGGAGGAGTTGTAACTTAACTAATTGGACAAAGTTTGATGTCCAAGATTAGCAAATGACAAAATGAAGGCTTTAGTCAATTTTTATTTCACTAAAGAAGATATATTTCATACAGTTATGAAGATGTGTAATAATAAGTCACAAGGAATGGATGGTGCAAATGCTTGCTATTTCAAATCCTTTTGGAGTATTGTGAAGAATGAGACATGAAATGCTATTGATGATTTCTTTTCTTCATTAATTATGCCAGATTATTGGAAGTAAACCATGGTTGTTCTCATCCCCAAGATTCCTAATGCTTCTAAAGTTTCCAAATTTCATCCTATCAGTTTATCTGAATCTATTTACAAAATGGTGACTGGTATGATTTTGAGTAAACTAAAACTTTGCCTCCCTAGTATTATATCTGAATTCCAATGTTCCTTTGTTCCGGGTAGAGATATATCAGTTAATTGCCTTTCGGCTCATAAACTAATAAATAAATTAAGATTTTCTATTGCTAGGTCTGGTTCTATTTTTTTGAAACTCAATATGAAAAAAGCTTATGATAACATGTGTCGTGAAATGTTGTATCATGTATTTAAATTAATGGGGTTACCAAGTAAGATTATAAATCTAATCATGCAATGTGTTACCTATCAAAAATTCTCCATTAATATAAATTGGAAAATTGTTAAATGGATTGTTACTAGCTGCAGTTTCAGGCAAAGGTGTCCACTTTCAATGTGCCTGTTTATTCAGTGTTCAGAACTCCTTTGGAAGGCTTTTAAAGAAAATGGTGATTGTCTTGGTATCAAAGTGGCTGCAAATTCAGTTAAATTATCTCATCTTCTCTATATATCGATGATGTCTTAGTGTTTGTTGAGGACTCTAGGAACAACGCAAGGAAACTGAAGTAGATTTTATCCAATTAGTGCAGTTAGATGGGGCAGCACACTAATTATAAGAAATCCATGATTATATATGAGAAAGTGGTATCCAAGAAGAGGAGAAGAAGATTAAATAAACTAATGGGACTTTCTACTGTTGATGAAATAACTTATTTGGGACTTAAAATGGCATTGAGAAGAATGAAGGATGCTGATTTTTAAACTATTTTGCATAAGGAAATGTTGAAGTTAAATACATGGGGCAATAGAAATTTGTTTTTTTTAATAGCCTTATCATTCCTTGGGAAGAGAGAGAAAGTAGAGAGAGTCTCTGGGAATTCAAAAAACTGTTATTTGAAATCTAAATTCGCGGCTTCATCGTCGGAGGGATGACGACGGAAGGTCGTCGGCCATCTACGGCCGGCGGTCAATCAGAATATAGGCATTCCTCGGGAAGGCTTATCGTTTGTAGTGCTCGAGATGTTTCATCATCTCCACTGGCTTTTGGAAATGGAAAATCAAGTTTTTATCCTGGATTAAAATCTACATCGTTGATGAACAAACCTTTGATCATTAATGAAGGAGATCTGCTGATGAAGAAAGAAGCCATGGAAGTGCCTGGTAAGGGAAAAAGCAAAATTTTGGTGGGAAATCATGAGAATTCTGGTTGGCTGTTCCAGAAACAGATAGAGAAGGAAATCAAAGAGATTCCAAGCTCCACTTTTGAATCTATATCCACTGAGGTTTGGAAGGAGGCGGAATTTAAGGTGAATTCCGACAAATGGTTGAAAAAGAATACTGCTGTGAATGATACGTATTGTTCTGGAATGAAGAAGAATGCTGTAGAAGAAAGTAATTCAAGGTCAGAACAGGAGGAAGTGCATGCTTGTGCTACTGGAGAACTTGGGAGATGCGATGAGGTGCTTGAGGAATTGCCTAAAAGACCTAATTCTTGTAGCATTCAGAATGCTTGGTATAGATTTAAAAACATAAAAGTTGTTGATCTGGATTTTAGAATTGCATAGCTGAAGATGGTTGTACTGTCAAACTTCATATGGAAAAAGTTTGTGAGAATGGCAATAAACTGAACAAATCTTTGGTGGTTAAATTTTTTGGAGAAGATACACTATTCACTTCAATCAGTTATAAATTGAGGAGACAATGGAAAGTTTTTGTTAAATTTCATTTTACCATCCTTGGGAAAGGATGGGTGTTATGTTTGTTTTTTGAAACAGAGCATTTGGAAGCAGTACTCAATAATGGCCCATGGTTTGTTAACGGAAACATTGTTGGTATAGAGAGATGGAATCAAAGGTTTGATCCAAATTCGCTTGAAGGGCTATCTGCTCCCATTTGGATCAGATTGCCAAATTTACCTCTATTTTGCTGGGATGAAATAAATGTATGTCGAATAGCTTCAATGGTTGGGAAGCAATACTTAATTGATGGAAATATTTTCCAATGGTTGAGAAGAGAATTTTGCCGGGTTTGTGTCCGAATCAATTTAGATAATAAACTTCTTACTGGTGTGTGGGTAGAAGGAGAAGAAGTCAAGTTTTTCCAGAAGATAGAGTATGAAAGGTTGCCAAACCTCTGCTTTGAATGTGGGAAGATTGGTCATAACAAGGCTGAGTGAGCCAAAAGCATTTTGTTAAACAAGGGAAATTCGAATCTGTTGAAGATGGACATGTCAAAGAACTTGATTGAGAAGGAAGCAGTGGAAGTAAATCAAATTACAGGAGTTAAGGAGGCTAATTCTGAAGGTTATGGTCTATGGTTGATGGTTAATTATGAGAAGAAAAATTTCAGCAATAACTGGAATAGAAGACTAGCTCTCCAGATGAATAAAATCAGCAAAAATTCTCAACCAAAGCAGTATATTGCAGTGAAGAAGAGAACAAATGATGGTTCTAGCTTGGTTGAACAGATTTCTGTAAAATAGAGTTATGCAGTTTCAGCTGAGAAGGTTTCTAAAAATGGCAC
Source organism: Dendrobium huoshanense (assembly GCA_016618105.1). NCBI lineage: Eukaryota > Viridiplantae > Streptophyta > Magnoliopsida > Asparagales > Orchidaceae > Dendrobium > Dendrobium huoshanense. The sequence goes on from CM028343.1 coordinate 57,972,573, forward strand.
ATTAGATGAAGGCTCTTTAATAGCTGTTAATAATTGCTTTAATGCTCTGATTGAATTGGAGGAAGGGGAATAAAGGGAATCATTTTTGGTTGATAATGTGGGTGGAAAAATTGTTGAAAAAGAACTCAAGGATTCCTCTTTGATTGAAGATAAGAAGAAAAGTCTGGAAGAAGCATATTCAGGTGGCATTGTTTCAGCCGATACGAGGGCTATTGGGATTGAGGGCTCTACTCAGTCCTCCAAAAAGAAGAGAACAAAACTGCTAAAAGATCTGGGACCAATCAATGCATCTACAAAGAGATGTAGAATGTAGAAGGAAGGGAAAGGTAATTTGGAGAATAATCCCCATAATCCTTTTAAATTAATTCCATATGTTTTTGGAATTGTAGGGGAGCAAGGAAGAGAAGTGCTTCCCTCTATCTAAAGGAGTTTGTAAAAAATAATGGTGTTTGTTTTGTGGTTTTGGTTGAAACCAATTTTTTTTGAAATTAATAGGAATGAAGTTGATGACTCTATTGGAGGTAGTTGGGACTTCCACTGTGTCCCATCTTCTGGGCTTTCGGGTGGTATACTAATTTTGTGGAATACGAATTCAGTGAGATTTTTAGTTGAGGAGAGTTCTACTCAATGGTGATTGGTGAACTCAATATGTTCAATAATGTAAGCTGGAAAGTGATCACGGATTAGGGAAGCACTGAAGTGAGCAAGACAAGAGAACTTTGGAATATGTTAGATAAATATTCCAATTATGATTGTCCTATGGCGGTTGGTGGGGATTTTAATTGTCTTATGTGCAAAGAAGACAAATTTGGTGGATGGAAATTTGTCTATCATCAAGGATTGAGGGAGATGGAAAAATGCTTACTGAACAACGATCTTCATGAAGTTGGCTTTATCGATCCAAGATTTACTTGGTGTAACAACAAGGTTGGAGGAGCTAGAATCCTTGAAAGATTGGATAGGTGCTTTGTAAATTCAGTGGATCTATGCTCACCTTTTCAATTGATTGAGAGACATTTGGCTAGAATAGCCTTGGATCATTGCCCAATCCTTCTCCAATTCTGGTCTTTCAACAAAAATTTCAGCAAAATTATCAAATTCAAAAATTGTTGGGCTTCTTACCAAGCCTCTTATAGAGTGGTAAAATGGGAATGGTGCAGGAATTATCAAGGTACTTATTCTCAAATCCTCAAGAAAAAATTCAAATGATCCTTGAAGTATTTATTCTATTGGAGAAAGTTTAAGCATAAAGAATTGAACAAGTTGAAAGATGATCTCATGAAGGAGATCATGGAACTTGAAACCAAAGAGTCTTCCTTTGGGTATTTTTCTGATCAAGACTATTGGATCCTTAAAGAGAAGGTTTTGGAACTTAATACTACCTTGGAAAGATTGAATACATGGTGGAAGCAAAGGGCTAAAGTTAAATGGCTCAATGAAAGAGAAGGTAATTCCAAGTTATTTCATAATTATGCTAGTGCAAGAAAAATGCCAGTAAAATAATAAAGGTCAAAGATGAAAATGGAATTATGGTAGAAGATCAAGATCATATGAAGGAAGTTTTTATGCAATTCTTTCAAAATAAATGGGTGTACATACGATGTAAATTGGATGGTTGGCCGGGTCCTACCATTTGCTTGAATGATCAGGAAAGAAGTCTATTGGAGGAGGATATTTCTATGGCTGAAGTTGAAGATGTCTTGAAACAATTAGAAGATAATACTTCTCCAGGTAATGATGGCATATCTCATTCTTTTATTAAAGTTTATTGGAATATCATCAAGGATGACTTTTGGTTAGCTTTAAGTCATTTTTTTAAACATGGTGAAATGAGCAAAGATTGGAAAGAAACACTTATTATTCTAATTCCCAAGGTCTCAAATCCCATTCTTCCTACAAATTATAGACCCATTAGTGTTTGTAACACTGTGTATAAAGTGGCGATGAGGATAATTTTGAATAGACTTAATTTGGTCGTTCCTAAACTTATCTCTATGGAGCAAGCAGCTTTCATTAAGGGGAGATCATTATCTGATCATATTTTGCTTGCACAAGAAATCTTCCACAAACATAGAATTTCTAAAGCTACTTTGGGCCTTGTTTCTTTTAAAGTGGATATGGAGCAGGCCTATGATTCAATGGCTTGGGCTTCTCTTAAAGGAGTATTGGAATATTTTAAATTTCCTCCTAAAATTTTTTAGCTAATCATGGAGTGTGTTGTTGATCCAATGTTCTCTATTATCATTAATGGAAATTGTTCAAAATGGATCCATGCTAGGAGCGGTTTTCGGCAAGGCTGTCCCTTATCTCCCATTCTTTTTATTCTTTGCTCACAACTTATTTCCAATGCTTCTTCACATAGTTCTTGTGGTATCAAGATTAGTCCTGAGGGGCCTCGTATCTCCCACTTATTGTATGTGGATGATGTCATTATGTTTTCCAAAGCTAATAAGAAGGAGGTGTTGGGAGTGAAGAGAATTCTTCATAATTTCTGTGAATGGACAGGGCAAAAAATCAATTACAGCAAATCTCTTATAATGTTTGGAAAACATGTGGAAAGAAGTAGGAAGGGAAGTTTTTCTAAAATCATGGGCTTTAAATATGTTAAAGAATTCCATTACCTTGGGTTAAAGATGGATTTGAGGAGGCTCAAGAGAGAAGACTTTCAATTCATCATTGATAAAGCTTTGAATAAGCTTAATCAAAGGGGTAGTAAATGATTATCACTTCCGGGCAATATTATTCTGGTTAAATCTGTATTGCTTGCTCTTCCTATCTATCACTCTAATCATTCATTGGTGCCGAAAAAGCTGTTGGCTGAACTGGATAAAATTTGCAGAGATTTCATATGGAACAAAAAAAATGGATCCAAAGGAATGCATTATGTGAATTGGACCGACATGTGTAAACCAATTAAATATGGTGGCTGTGGCTTGCATTCTAACATAACAAAAGAACCTGCTTTGCGTGCTAGATTAGCATGGAGATTTGTTCAAGATGATCAATCCCTTCTACACTCTGTTATGGAATCAAAATATGGTAACAAATTGTTGAAAGGAAACTTTAGTGGAAATAATTCTGCAGCTTTTAAAATTTTGAATGAAAGATTTAAAAGGTTAAATCCTATTATAAAATGGGCTATTATTAATGGTAAATATGTGGATGCATTCAAAGATAATTGGATACTAGATAAATGTATTAATAAGTGGCCTACAATTATTACTCCTGTAGATGACAGCCCGATCCTTATTGAGGAGTTTATTTTTGAAGGCAATTGGGATGTACATAATTTTAGCAAATTCTTTCGTAAGGAGCTTATTGACATCATCATGAAGACCCATATTTCCCAAGAAAAGGAGGCTAATTACTTGGTTCTAATCAATCAAAATTCTGGTATGTCTATTCCTGGATTGATTAGGAAATCGGAGGCAATTCGCTTTGAAAATGATCTGTTATGGAAGTGGATCAAGAAGGCTAAGTTGAATTCTCGGGTGGAGAATTTATGGTGGAGATTGATGAGGAATGCAATCCCGTCTATGCAATTTCTATGTTTCAGAAGGATTGCTCAAAATGCTAATTGTCCAAGAGGCTATGAGAATATTTAAGATATGGAGCATATTGTGTGTGGATGCTTTAAGCTCAAAGAAATTATTCAGCACCTGAACCATTGGGGATTCAATTTTCCTTTGTTCAATACCAGTGAACAATGTTTTAGTTGGCTGGAGAATAATGTTGCAAATCAATTTTCATGACTTATGTTCTGATGATTAACAAGCACTTGGACTTCCTGTTGCTTCTAACTTTTCAGGAATCAAAGATCGGACGAACAAACGAAGCCAGTTAAAGATTGCGTAGGTTTAGGGTTGAGTCTGTCTATACTTTATTTTTTCTCTTCTTGAGTCTATTTGTAAAGGTCAAAGAGACTGATGCTAAGTAACCCTACACACAAACTTGAGAGAATTAGAATTTCTTTTTTTACTCATATCAGCCAGGATGATATTTATATCATCCTGGACGATCAGGCTTAAAACAGAAAGTCTAAATATGGATTCTTAATTAAGGCAGCCGACATTAACATATCATCCTGGATGATACGTGTATCGACCAAGACGATAAGCTCAAAATAGAAAGAAGTTGCCGCCATAGACAACTAAGGTATACTGTATTTTTAAATAATCGGCCAGGACGATAATTCATCGGCCTGGACGATATTCACAAATTATGCCTTAATTGATCAGGAAATCAAGGGAGTAATTAAAGATGATTGATACGATCACATCGTCCTGGACGATCACAGGATCAGCTAGGACGATATATTCAAAATCCTTAGTTACTCTTAGACGATCGGGATCGGCCAGCTCAAATTCAGGGCGATGCTCTGGATGATTTTCCTCTGATTTGAACTGATCGGCCGGGACGATCGTGAGATCATCCTGGATGATCAAGCCAATTTTTAATCATCCAGTTTTGCATTCAGGGCGATGCTCTGGCCGATCTTCTGAGTTTTGTACTGAACGGCCAGGCAGATGTCCATATCGGCCTGGACGATAATGTCAGCAACTTGCAATTAATGAGCTCCTTTGAAGCTCTTCTATTTAAGAGCTCTTGTTCAACATTTTGAAAAAACCTTTGGTTGCTGCCTTAACCTGAGAAGGCCTTAAGGAGAGAAAGAGAGAGAGGGAGAGAGAGAGGATCTTGTGAGGGGGAGCTTGTGAGGGGATTCACAAGGGTTGCTTCAAGGATCGCTCTGCTTCTTCTTCGTCTAGAGTTTCTTGTCCGTGGAAGGGTCGGTAGAGGTAATGAGTAAGCATCTGGTTGTTGGTTCTCTACCAGCTTCAGGAGGAAGCAAAAGGAGATAGGTTCTCTGCCTTTTAGGGTTGGCAAAAAGGAGGTTCTTGTGAAGGCTTCCCCGCCTAGCCGTGGGGGCTAAAGGAGAGTCACGTTTTGTAGTGCAATACTTGGAGGGTGCCTCCAAGGAGTGGACGTAGGTCAAGTTGACCGAACCACTATAAATCTCTATGTTCTTATTTTCTTGCTTCCGCACTTTTATTTTCGAATTGTTTTTATCGTGGCGTGATTTTGGTTTATGTGTTTTTGTTCTTTGTGAAAAGAAATTTTTTAAAGTACAAATCCCCCCCCCCCTCCCCCACCTCTTGGTTAGCTTGAGACTAAGTTCATAGGGCTTAACATCCCTAAAGAACTTTCAAATAATGTATCCAGGAAAGGTTTGATGGTTAAAATTTATTGTATTTTGGTGTTTCTTACTTGGAAAAGTAGAAACAAGAGGATACATGGTGGTGTTGAAGATAATTCAAGCTTTATAGCCTCTGAAGCCATTTCTCAAGCTTTTGTCTCTAACAAATTTAGTCATTTTAATTCGGGCTTTTGGGATGTCAATCAGTCGTTAAGATAGTCTAATGCTTGGCATCCTCCTCCACCCAATTGGCTAAAAGTTAATGTTTTTGCTTCTCTTCTTTCTTCTTACAAGGCGGGCATAGCGGCTGTTTTTAGAGATAATAAAGGGAGATTCCTTTATGCTTATGGTAAATCATTTATACATTTGGATATTGCTCAATTGGAATTACTTGCCATTAATTCAATTAAAGAGGAGATGAAGGAATGGATGTTCAAATTCGATGGCATTTTCATTGAAGGTGATAACTCAAAAATTATTTCTTACTTTAAAAAGGCTTGGAATAAGGGGGAGTTCAAGGATGATGGTATGGAATTTCTTGCAAAATTTAATTTTGTTATTTTTAATTGCATTAGTAGAGAATGCAATAAGTTAGCAAACTTATGTGCTAATTATGCTTTAGTAAGTAACTTTACTTGGGATGACTGCTTTGTGAATAAGGTTCCTCCTTTTTTTAGCATTTTGAAGGAGGAATATAAATTGTAGTTGCTCTTTGTTTTTAATATTAAATTTAGCTTCGGCTTCTTTCAAAAAAAAAAAAAAAGTGGTGCTCTCATTCTTTGTGTCTTACAGGAAGAATTATGCTTATCAAAATGGCTTTTTATTTTATCCCATCTTTTTTGATGTCTCATTCTTTTATTCCTAAAATCATATTAATAGAAATTAATAAAGTTTGTAGAAATTTACTATGGTGTAAGGAGCAAGGAAGAGAAGGGATGCATTATATTTCATGGAAGACTTTGTGTTTTCCAATGAATTTAGGAGGTTTGGGAATTCAAAGAGATGTAGAAAGATAGGATCCTTTAAGGTCTCATATTGTGTGGAACTTCTTACAAAATAAGAGCTCACTTCTTAGTAGAGTTTTAAAGTCAAAATATTTAGTCGAAGTTTGGGATGAAGAATTGAAGAGAAATGCTTCTCCATCTTGGCCAATCATCAAATATGGAGCTTATTTTTCAAAGCCGATCATTAAATAAAATGTGTCTTCTAGTACTCATATTGATTTTATAAAAGATATCTGTTTACTGGATAGATGTCTTTAGAAGTGGCCTGTTACTTATAACTTGACAGATCTACAAGACAAAAAGGTGTATATACTTCTGGAAGATGAGAAAAATTGGGATATGATGGTTTTGAAAGCATACTTTTCTGAAGACATGATAAATTCTATAGTGAATACTACTATGTTTGTTGAAAAAGAATAAGATGAGTTGGAGCTGATCATCTCAAATTTTAGGAATTCGATTATAGCTTTGGCATATGAAGCTAATTCTCCTATCCAACAAAACAACACGATTGATTTGAAGTGGATAAGAAAATTGAAAATGACAAACAGGGACTATTTTTTTTGGTGGAGATTATTTAATAACTCATTGCCTACAAATGATTGGTTGTATAAGAGAAGGTTGCAACAGAACCTCTGCTGTCCAAGAGGATGCGATGTAATAAAAGATTCAAAGCATATTTCCATTCAATGTACCAAATTATCTTATGTTTTAGACATGTTGAGATGATGGGGGATTAATCTACCTAAGTTCCATAGCTTAACCCAATGTTGTGAAGAATTGAAGGAAGGAGTTGAATTGAAGTTAGATATTGCTAGAATTTACATTACTGCTGTCTATCAAAACTGGAAATCCAAAAATTTGGTTAAACATGATAAACATCTCCTACTGCTTGAATTATTGTTGCTACAATTCTTTCATCTTATTCTTTTTTGCACTTGTTTCAAATCAAAAGGAGCTGGGATATCAATCAACAAGAGTGGTAGAATACTTGGTGTCCCCCACCTAAAGATTGGATCAAACTAAATGTGGATGCTAATTTGACAAAATCCAATATGGTAGGCTTAGCAGACATGTTCAAAGATTTTAAAGGAAAATTTCTTTGTGCTTAAGGGACGCAAGTTGTTCATTAGGACATTGCATACATGGATTTGGAACCTATACTTAATTTTTTAAAAAAATTAAAATATTAGATGTCAGTCCACATTGGGATTGTATTTGAATGAGATAATGTGAATTTTATAAAGGTTCTTCATAATTCTATGAAAATGTCTCCTAATATGAATAAAAGAAAGCAAAGATTGGATCTCTCTTTTCTTGAAATGTTTAAAATGTTATTTTTCATTTTTTACCTAGAAAATGTAATAATGTGGATGATTTCTATTCACGCCATGCCATATTGGGTGACTTCTATTGGGAATTGTTTTTTGGTAGTGAACTTCCGTCAACATTTGTTCAGTTGATTAGGAAGGATTATGATAGGCTTCTTCTTCCCTAGATGATCGTATCTTTTTTTTTATTGATTAATGTGATTTGCAAAGCTTAAAAAAAAAAGGGTTATAAAAGAGAGACAATTAAAATTTGATTAATATAAGTTTGGTAGTTTTTCTAATTTTTATGCTTCTTTAAATTAATAGTATGGCTAAGTGAATGTGTTGGATCAAAAGCGTGTTATATAATATCTAGAAATGCTTTTGATTTTTTATCATTTCATATAAACGAGTTAGGATAACATGTAGATTGTATAGCCTTTTATTTTTTCCTAAATGTAAACTTAAAAGAAGTTGTGAAAAGTTTGTTGGTTTGTGGTTCTACTTAAATTTCATGCATTAGAAATTGCCTATTTTTTTGGTTTATTATCTATATATGATATATTTTTTAGCCTAGAAAGTGATTAGCCTCATAAGGATAGTAAAAGTTTTCTACTTGTAACTAAATAAAATAAAATTTAGGCTCACATGAAAAGTTAAAAATTTCTAAGAAATATCCTTGACTTCATCGGGGGTTTTACATGCATTAATAATTATCTTATCTCCTTACTAGGCACCTCCCTCCTATAATCATGGCAAAGAACTTAACCTATTAGGGTGCAACTCTATCTAGGGGGTGTTGTGCATTTATAGAAAAAAAATCTATTTTTATGCCTATTTTTTAAAGTTTACAACATGTCATTTTTAGCATTAAATATTAATTAGAATGAATTGCATTAAAAATTAGTAAAAGCTATTAAGGATTTAATTACATCTAAAAATTTTTACCATACATAAGGGGGGCACTTAGAAAATTCTATAGGTATTGGTGCCAATTTCTTAGAAATTGAAACTACGAGATTTACATATCTTTCATAAGACCAGAGTTATGGTATTAAAGAACCTAAGTTGTTCAGTTTTTTTTTTTTTTTTGAAGAAAAGCAATATACATTAAGAACATGAAAAAAAACTATTACAATGTAAAAAGAGAACAAAGCTAATAAGCTTCATTTTCCTAATAATGGGAAAGGAAACATTATTAAAAGGCAAACTAAGCATAAACAAAATAATATTTGCAAAATAGAAAATATCATAATGGGAATAAGATCTACTACTCAGTTTGAACCAATTGGGGTGATGGGGATAACCAATTTTTTGCAACCAAATAGATTGGTTTATTTTCAAGAATTCCCAATAAGGTAGAAAATGCAAGTTAGAAAGAGTCTAAAATTCAATTACAATAATTTCATAATGGAAATAAAAAACAAAGCTGGCATCCTTGATACATTATGGCCATATAACCACCACTACCATCCTATGAACAAAAATTTTGATTCTCATCATTAAAGTAAAAAAATTGACTAACATCACATTTTACCCTGTTTCCTCCTTACCTCATATCTTAGATGAATCTTCAACAGCCCCTAAGAGCTTGAGCTCCATGTTTGTTAAAACAACATTCCATCTAGATGAAATATCTATTGCAAATCTATTTTTCATGTCTTATGTTTTGATGATTGACAAACACTGTTTCTCTTGGACAGCTTGTTGCTTCTAACTTTTCAGGAATCGAAGATCGGACGATAAAAAAGGAGTCAAGTTCAGGAATGCGTAGGTTTAGCGTTGAGTCAGTCTGTACATTTGTTTTTTACCTTTTGAGTCTACTTGTAATAGTCAAAGAGACTGATGCTATGTAACCCTTCACACACACACTTGAGAGACTTAGAATTTCTGTTTTTACTCATATCGGCCAGGACAATTTCTTGGATCGGCCTGGACGATCAGCTTAAAAGAGAAAGTCTAATAAGGATTCTTAATTAAGGCAGCCGACATTAACAGATCGTCCTGGAGGATACGTGTATCGGCCAGGACGATAAGCTCAAAACAGAAAGAAGTAGCCGCCATAGTCAAGTATGGTATACTGTATTTTTAAATTATCGGCCAGGACGATCCTATGATTGGCCTGGACGATATTCAGAAATTATGACATAATTGTTCAGGAAATCAAGGAAGTAATTAAGGATGATTGATACGATCATATCATCCTGGACAATCGCCAGATCGGCCAGAATAATCTAGTCAAAAACCTTAAGTTACTTCAGGACGATCGATATCGGCCAGCCCGTATCCAGGGCTATTGTCAAGATGATTTTTTTCTAAATTTAAACTGATCGGCGCGGACGATCGTATGATCGGCCAGGATGATCAAGCCAATTTTCAATCGTCCTGTTTTCCATCCAGGGGGATGCTCTGGCCGATCTTCATTGATTTATACTGATCGGCCAGGCCGATGTCCATATCGGCCTGGACGATATTGTCGGCAACTTGCAATTAATGAGCTCTTTTGAAGCTCTTCTATTTAAGAGCTCTTGTTCAACGTTTTTAAAAACCTTTGGCTGCTGCCTTGACCTGAGAAGACCTTGAGGAGAGAAAGAGAGAGAGGAGAGAGAGAGAGGATCTTGTGAGGGGGAGCTTGTAAGGGGTTTCACAAGGGTTGCTTCAAGGATCTCTCTGCGTCATCTTCGTCTAGAGTTTCTCGTCCGTGGAAGGGTCGGTAGAGGTAAGGAGTTTTGCTTTTGGTTTTGGTTCTCTGCCAGCTTCAGGAGGAAGCAAAAGGAGAAAGGTTCTCTGCCTTGCCGGGGTGGCAAAAAGGAGGTTCTTGTGAGGGTTTCTCCGCCTAGCCGTGGGGGCTAAAGGAGAGTCACTTTTTTGTAGGGCAATACTTGGAGGGTGCCTCCAAGGAGTGGACGTAGGTCGAGTCGACCGAACCACTATAAATTTCTGTGTTCCTTTTCTTGCTTCCGCACTTTTAAATTCCGCATTTATTTTTGTGGTGTGATTTGGTTTATGCAATTTTCCTTCTTTGTAAAAAGAAGTTTTTAAAATACCAATTCACCCCCCCCCCCCCCCTCTTGGTTAGTTTGGGACTAAGTTCATAGGGCTTAACATCCCCATCAAACTTTCAAGTGGTATCAGAGCCTGATTCGAAAATTAAAGTTTGAAAACTTTTTGAATTTGATCCATGTCTAACTTTGGAAATCGCAACACTACGGAAGGGTATTCTATTACTCGACCTCCTCTGTTCGATAACCTACCTTTTGATTTTTGGAAAACTCGCATGTCAACTTTTTTACAATCTACTGATTATTGCATGTGGATGCTTATTCAAGAAGGTTATTCTCCACCTTCTCGTGAAATTAATGGTTTTTAAACTGAAGTTGCTTTTACCGAATAGACTTTTGACGAACGAGATTTAGCTCAATTAAATGCGAAATGTTTGAATTGTTTTTTCTGTGCTTTGAAATCTGAGGATTACATGCGTGTTTCAACTTGCAAAACTGGTAAAGAAATTTGGGATAAATTGTGCATTACTTATGAAGGCACTAATGAAATTAAACAATCCCGTTTAAACATTCTCTTGCATGACTACAAACGTTTTCGTATGAAACCTCATGAATCGATTTCTGACATGTACACTAGGTTTACTCAGATTGCTACTTCATTGCATGCACTAGGAAAAGAACTTTCGAACTATGAAAAATTTAACAAGATTTTGAGATGCTTGCCTTCGTCCTATGATGCAAAAATTACTGCCATCACTGAATCTAAAGATTTGAACACCTATTCTATTGATAACTTGCTTGGCTCACTCATTGCTTACGAGCAAGGGGTGAATCAAAGAAATCTTGATACAGGTGAGAAGAAAAAGGAGAAAACAATTGCATTGAAGGCGCATAAATCGGATTCTGAATCTTCCGGGTCTGAAAGCAATGGAGTTGCCTTCATCACAAGGCAATTCAAAAGCTTTCTAAGGAAGAAACAAAAGCATCATCAAATTTGGAGAAAAGGTAATGATCATAAACATATTAAAGGATCTTCTGATGTTGTTTGTTTTGAATGCAGGAAACCTGGACATGTAAGAGCTGATTGTCCTACACTTCAAGATCATTCAAACAAAGAAAAGGAAAAAGGTGAGGAGAAAGCTAAGTCAAGGAAGGAGAAGAAGAAAATCCAAAGAGGTTTCTGGGCAGAATCTGGTACTGATTCCTCTGAGACTAAACCAGAGGAAGAGACTACAAACTTGTGTTTCATGGGAGAAAATCAAAGTGATGAGGAAGAGGTATGTAAACCAACCTATGATGAATTGTTTGAAATTTATGAAAAAATCCATACATCATACAAAAAACTTAAGAAAACTCATGCTAGCCTAAAATTAGAACATTCAAATCTACAAAAAGAGCATGAAGTTTTTCTCAAAGATCATGCAACGATTGATTCAAATCACATGGCTCTCCTTGCTGAATTTGATGAATTAAACAAGAAGCATTTGGAATTAGTTGATGAAGGTAATGCATTAAAAGCTTCACACACCTCACTTAAGGATAATCTTAAGAAATCTAAAGAGATTGAGAAAATTTTGAGGATTGAGAATGATGCATTAAAAAGAACTAACTTGAGAATTCAAAATGATTTGGAAACATGTAAGAAAGCTAGGATGACACCAACTACTAATCAAAAGCCAGAACCTAGGAAGAGGCATTTTTACCCAAACCATTTAAGAAAACCTTTTCCTGGAATTCAATGTTTTTCTTGTGGCATGCTAGGACACATCTCACACACTTGCACAATTCACCATAATACACATTGGGTGTGGAGACCTAAGATGCATGATTCAAAGCATACCACATCTGCATTGCACTCTACATTTCCTAAGATGGAGCCCAAACCTGTTTGGGTTCCTAAAACTGACTGTTGTTGAGTTTTGCAGGTGTGCTCTCACCAAAGACCTCATGGGAGCATAAAGATAACTGGACCTAAGGAGGCTCGCAGCTCAATTGCTTAAATCCGCTGCTTTATCACTGAAATCTTTAGCTTTTGTGTGTCTTTTATTTTATTTGTTTGTGCTAGTTTTTGTGCTCACTTTATGTTGTTTTTAGTTTGCTTTATTTTTTTTATTTTTTTGAGTTTTTGTTTTTCACTTTGGTCTTTATTTTTTTGCCTTCCATATGATGAAACTTCTCAAGCTTTTAAATATTGGAGTTTTGGAGATAGGGTTTAGCTTTTCTAAATTGGTTAAAGGGAGTAAACTATTAATGTTTTTCCCTTCTTTTGACTTTGTTCAGTGGCATGATTTTCTTCTATAAAACAAAAGTCTAAACTCAGTTTAACAAATGGCTTTTTAAGATCTCTTTCTTATCTTGCTACATTAAATTATCTTATGCATAATAGTCAAAATTCTTAGATATCATTCAAGCTTTTGAAATCTTACCATTGCAGTTATCACGTGATTTTGATTTTGTGTTGTGGATTGTTCTTCCCTATATTAGAGAGAGAGCTCCTATTCTCTAATATTTGGAGGATATACTCACAACTAAGTATTTTTCTTTAAGGGTATATTAAAGAGTTTTTAGCTTGCAAGAGTTAAAAAGGAAAGAGGCCAATGAAGCCAAATTGAAAAAAAAGTTATATACACAAAAGTGTATCAAAAATCAAAAGATGTTCAAAGAGCCAATAAAAGTGACAAGAGGCATAAAATGAGCCCACTAAATTGCAAGCTATCATCTCTTTGGTAAAACTCTTAAAACTTAGAAAACTCATTGATTATGTGATACGTTCAAAGATTTGATTTCAATTTCCATGATTGAGAAAAATTATTTTGGTTTATTATTTATGAGATATTTTAGTTGTTAACAAGTCTTGATTGGATCTTCTTATCCTTTTTTGTTATTCCGAGTTAGGCCTCTGTTTTTCCAAAAGAATTTTGTTCTCTGAAGGATGTCCGATCTAGGGTTAACGAAATCAATTTTTCTACCTTCTTCTGATTAGAATTTGTTAAACCTCCTGATCTCCTGAAAACTTTAAAAATTTAATTCTTGAAAAGAATTCTCATATGATGCCTCCATAAAACAAAAAAAAAAATTGAAAAATTAAAATCCAAAAAAAATGTTCGGTGTTTTTCATTGTGTTGTTTTTATTTTTTTGTGTCTTAGACTATTTTTTTTTTCTTTTCTTTTATTTTGTTTTTGAGAGTCTTGATCATCATCATTCCTGTCTTGATTTCAAATTCTAGTCAGATAGGCCTGGCCGATATTTCTATCGTCCTGGCCGATATGACAAATTCTGTCCAAAATCCATCTGCTGATCTTTTTCTGTGCTTACTGCAATTCATCGTCCTGGATGATACATTATCGTCCTGGACGATTTGATCGAACTCATGGTGATAGTCTTGGCCGATAGTATATTTTTCTAGCCGATGCATTCTATGTGCATCGTCCTGGTCGATACACTGGACCATCCCGGACGATCCACGTGTCAGCATGTTTTGATCTTTAAATTCGGCCCCAGACAATCCATTATTGGACCATCGGCCGGGCCGATCCACTGTTTGTCCTGGATGATACACGTGGCAAGCATTTAAAACGTTTTAACTTCGGCAGGTACGATCAATTATTGTGCATCGTCCTGGACGATACACCTAATCGGCCCGGACTATCTGCTTTTTCAACGGTCGTTCGGACTGACTCCTCGGGCCGATAGCCTGTGCCTAATCGGCTTGGCCGATATCTGATCGGCCCGGACGATTGGACCGCCTTTTTGACCAATCGGCCTGTATGTAATTATTGAACCATATCGGCCTGGACGATTCCGCGATCGGCCAGGACGATATGGCCGTTTCTTTAAATTCAGGCCGATCCAGCCATGATTTTTCACTCATCCTTTCTCCCTTTGTGTTTTTGCTTAGTACTCTCAAATGGCTGGTGGGAAACGCGTCCGACAGACCTCTGGGAGTTCCTCGAGGGCAAGGATTGACCCTCATTTTCGGGAAGCAGAAGATGAAGCCGCATATCTTCGTTATAAAGAATGTGGAATTACTGTTTCAAGAATTATCAATCCAGTCCACATCTCTTACCCGGTAATGGATCTCTTCGCTTACACTTCCCTTTGCTTCATACTATCTCTTGTTTTTTCTTTCAATTCAGAGCTTCTTCTAGAATTTTTTGCAAACCTTCATATCAACCCTACCTTCACAGCCCTGACCTCCTATGTGAATCGACGCCCTGTCGAAATCACATATCAGGATTGTGTTGATTTTTTACAGCTATTTACCACCGGAGATAAGCTGCACATAATCGCTTCTGACCCAGATTTTGACTAGTCCACGGCAAATCACTTTCTTCGCCAGACCAATGTACCTTACCATGTTGGAGAGACTAGCTCTTTAGTCAGAGATGCTAGGACAATCCAACATGTCCTTCGCACCTCCGTCATTCCAAAAGCCGGCGACCGAGTCCACATTACCCCTCTACTTTCCCTCACTACCTTCTACATCATGGCTCATAGGGAAATCAACACTGCGGACCTAATTTTTCAATATATTGATCACCTAACCACAATTCGCAATCCAGGCCACAAAAGAAGACCAAATCTAGCCTTAGGACACATCATAGCCTATGTTCTTAAAACTAAATACCAAATTCAATATCCCAATCCACCAAACTTCCCAACTCTCTTCTACTCAAACAATTCCTTCAGCACCCTTCACAGTACTCGTCTCCACCCTGAAGAACCTCGGGGGGCTAGAGAGGAGGAGGCTCCCGCTCCAGCTCCCTTTCCTGACCCTGTTCCTCTCCACCAGCACTCACCGGTTGATCAGTTGATTGAGAGATTTGATCGTTGGGAGACCTGGTTTGACGCCTATGTTGCTGCCCAAGAGCAGTAACACTCTGAGGACATTGCCTGTTACGAGCATCATCGCGCTGAGAATTTAGCTCGTTTTGACAGTTTTCTTACTCACCAGCAGCTGCAGCATGACCAGGACATCGCCTGGTTCAATGCTCAGTTTACCACGCTTGCCAGTTACTTTCAGCAGCCACCTCCACCACCTCCATCTGATGATCAGGATCTCTCGTTCTTTTAGTTTGTGCTTTATGTTACTGTTTCTTGTCTTGTTGTAGTTAGTCTTTCGTGATGTTTTTCTGTTGTTTCTGGACTCTCTTTTTGTGATGACAAAAGGGGGAGTAGGATAGGGTGTGGTAGGAAAAAGTTGTTGTAACCTTGATTTTCTAATGAATATATTTTTATTTAATTTTTTATTTTCCTACTTGTGTTTTGCCATCATCAAAAAGGGGGAGATTGTTGCAAATCTATTTTTCATGTCTTATGTTTTGATGATTGATAAACACTGTTTCTCTTGGACAACTTGTTGCTTCTAACTTTTCAGGAATCGAAGATCGGACGATCAAAAAGGAGCCAAGTTCAGGAATGCGTAGGTTTAGGGTTGAGTCAGTCTGTACATTTGTTTTTTACCTTTTGAGTCTACTTGTAATAGTCAAAGAGACTGATGCTATGTAACCCTTCACACACACACTTGAGAGACTTAGAATTTCTATTTTTACTCATATCGGCCAGGACGATTTCTTGGATCGGCCTGGACGATCAGCTTAAAATAGAAAGTCTAATTAAGGATTCTTAATTAAGGCAACCGACATTAACAGATCGTCCTGGACGATACGTGTATCGGCCAGGACGATAAGCTCAAAACAGAAAGAAGTAGCCGCCATAGTGAAGTATGGTATACTGTATTTTTAAATTATCGGCCAGGACGATCCTATGATCGGCCTGGTCGATATTCACAAATTATGCCATAATTGTTCAGGAAATCAAGGAAGTAATTAAGGATGATTGATACGATCATATCGTCCTGGACGATCGCCGGATCGGCCAGGAAGATCTAGTCAAAAACCTTAAGTTACTTCAGGACGATCGATATCGGCTTGCCCGTATCCAGGGCTATTGTCAGGATGAATTTTTCTAAATTTAAACTGATCGGCCCGGACGATCGTATGATCGGCCAGGACGATCAAGCCAATTTTAAATCGTCCTGTTTTCCATCCAGGGCGATGCTCTGGCCGATCTTCATTGATTTATACTGATCGGCCAGGCCGATGTCCATATCGGCCTGGACGATATTGTCGGCAACTTGCAATTAATAAGCTCTTTTGAAGCTCTTCTATTTAAGAGCTCTTGTTCAACATTTTTAAAAACCTTTGGCTACTGCCTTGAGCTGAGAAGACCTTGAGGAGAGAAAGAGAGAGAGGAGAGAGAGAGAGAGGATCTTGTGAGGGGGAGCTTGTGAGGGGTTTCACAAGGGTTGCTTCAAGGATCTCTCTGCGTCATCTTCATCTAGAGTTTCTCATCCGTGGAAGGGTCGGTAGAGGTAAGGAGTTTTGCTTTTGGTTTTGGTTCTCTGCCAGCTTCAGGAGGTAGCAAAAGGAGAAAGGTTCTCTGCCTTGCCGGGGTGGCAAAAAGGAGGTTCTTATGAGGGTTTCTCCGCCTAGCCGTGGGGGCTAAAGGAGAGTCACTTTTTGTAGTGCAATACTTGGAGGGTGCCTCCAAGGAGTGGACGTAGGTCGAGTCGACCGAACCACTATAAATTTCTGTGTTCCTTTTCTTGCTTCCGCACTTTTAAATTCCGCATTTATTTTTGTGGTGTGATTTGGTTTATGCTATTTTCTTTCTTTGTAAAAAGAAGTTTTTAAAATACCAATTCACCCCCCCTCTTGGTTAGTTTGGGACTAAGTTCATATGGCTTAACATCCCCATCGAACTTTCAATATCAATGTCCTTCAAGCATACTACCTACAATCCTTGCACTTCAAATTACAAAATACAAGCATCCATAAGCTTTAATGGGTTGGGATAACACTTTAAGCCAAAACCAGAATATCAAGTAAGTCCCCTATCTTCCTTGGATGTTCCAACCAAAGGCAACTAGATAGCTGAAAAAACATTTCCATTCAAAACAAAAACGGCTAGAACCATATCCTCAAATTCCTTAAAACTAGATGAAGGATTGATACCGATTTCTTCTTCATCAATTATTTGTTTTCTCTTAAACTTCTTAGATTTGTTGAACATTACAGATTCAACAACTCCAACAATCCACTAATCTTCTTTATTTTTAAAATGTAGTTAACTAATAAAAAATTTAGAAGAGGCTTTGATTAAGGAAAAAAGATCAAATGTGGAATCTCCATAAAACAAGAATACCACCTCAAAACCAGTCAAAAGGAAAAAGGAAGAAATCCTAATAAACACCAATGAGTCTATTGAATTCTATTATATTAAAAGAAGAAATTTTAGTTTCTTCTATCCTAAAAAACAACTCTTCATGATCTTTCACTAACACTTTCATGTAAAGAGAAGCTTCCTTTTTTTAGCCCCTCAACAATTTCAAAAGTAATAGAAGTTATTACATATTTAAAGGAGATGAAGCCCTAACCATTTCTTACTTGAACACTTCAAAATTCCTATTATGTGTAAGGATTAAATTAGGGCCTTTCAAATTCTGCTAATTATGATTTTAAATTTATTAGAACCCAAACTACTATGCAAAACACCTTCAATAGAAGAAACACAATGATCTTTTATTTTATCATCTTTCATTCTAGTAACAATATCACTTTCAAAAATAGAAGAAGCTTTTTAAGAATCTTTTAACAAAAATTTCTCATCAACAATTCTATTTAAAGCTTTAAACTTATTAATTGCAATTGGAATTATCGGTGAATTCTATAAAAGAATTCATACCAGAATCCAACTGAATTGAAGAATCATTTAGATTCTCATTCAAATTTCCCTTGCATCTAATGCCTCATCTTCATTAAGTGTATAAACAACTTCAAAATTATTGAATTCAATTTTTTTAGGTATAGATTATTCTAATACAAGAACTCCATCTAGTGCATCAACTTCATCAAAAACTACATCTCCATCTCATGCAGCAGATCTGATACAACCACACCATCTTTTTTTTTTCTTTTGAAAATTGCAAATTTGCATTGAAGATGAAACAAAGAAAACTAATTACACTTGATAAATGGGTAGCCATCCTCCTTGATTAAATCCATCAAGGTGGATGGAAAACTACCAAAAGAAGAGCTAGCAAACAAAAAACTATCTTCTAAAGCCAAAGTAGCACAAAATCTGCTACTCTGTTACACTTCCTATTTACATGGTGAAAATGACTTTATTAAAATCATTGAGAAAGAAAATCTCCTTATCCAAGCACTCTTCCATATGCCAGTCAATCTTCTTCATAGATTGTTGAATGTATGTAATCACATTGATGTTATCACTTTCAATGATAACACCATTACTCTGAAGCATCCATCCTTGTATGTAATTATGAAGAACAATGATTGCTACCAATTCTAGTTGTGTAATATCCCAATGTAACAATTTATTTCCAAATGCAAGGAGAAATCTGCCTTTATAATCTCTGAAAATACCTCCAATACCAGCCCGATTATTAGAGAGCAAAGAAGCATCCACATTAATCTTGATCCAATCTAGCGGTGTAGGGTGCCAAAAAAACAGAAACTCCCGATGGAGGTTAGCACCCCAGCTATCTAGGAATGGATGAAGATTAGAAGTAGCTAAAGAAAAAACACTCGCCACCACCATAGAGGATGATAAAGTAGCCTTCCCATGTTTAACCAGATTTTGGTTTTTCCAATTCAGAAAAATAGAAGTGCAGTAAAGTCTAACCAATCCAGGATTACTGCAGGAATTTCTTCTTAATTCCATTAAAAATTCATCAAGAGAATTGAATGAATTTAAACCAAAACCCCACTCTCTGATTTTGGAAACTATCTCAGTAAAAAACTTGCACTGGACCACAATGTGCTCATAGTTTTCAACATCACTGCAGCCTCTAGCACACAAGTCATTAGTAGCTAACCGTCTATATTTAAGAAAGGAATTACTAGGGATAGCATACATACCAAGTCGCCACCAAACTAATTCCACTTTAATGTTGATTTTAAGCTTCCTTATCCACTCATAGAATCCAGCATCATCATCCTTGTATTTGTTATTCATAACAACCTCAAAAGCTAAGGCTGAAACATAACAACCCGAGAGCCTTTTTAGTGTGTCCAGCTTATCAATTCCACTTTCCCTGTCAATCGGTACTTGCTTGATTAGCCAAGCTAAATCTTCATGAAAAAATAAGCTCAACCTCATATCATCCCAAGTTCCTTTATCAGTTATAAGTTGCTGGACTTTCATAGCTTCCAATGCAATGCAATTCATAAATGTTGGCCAAGAATTAAGACATTTGTCAAGAATCCAAATGTCACCTAGAAAATCAATTTTATCACCTTTACCCACCTTCCACTTAACAAAATTCTTGAGATACTTGCCTCCTTATATCATAATCTTCCAAGCATTAGAAGAGTTATGCTTACAATTCCCTTCCAAAATACCATCTCTTTACCTAGCACTGAGAGTTTGATGGAGGAGGGAGTTCGGATTTTGTATACAATTCAAAGCCAATCTAGCTTTCAATTTACCACTTTTGATGGCAAAAGACTGTAATTCAAGCCCACCAACACTTCTAGGCTTACACATTTCATCCCAAGCAACATAATGTAACCCTCTACCCCCATCAGGTTTATGCCAAACAAAGTTTCTGCACACCTTTTCTATCTCATATAACACTTTTTTAGGGACCAAAGAATGTGTAATAACAAAGTTTGGCAAAGGTAAAAGAGAGGTCTTTAAGGGTACAATTCTACCTCCCAAAGATAGTGATTTCTTCACCCAAACATTCAGCTTATCCATAACCTGGCTCAAAAGATCTTGGAAATCAGCCACCTTCAATCTCTTGAGAGAGATTTTGATACCCAAGTACTTCCACTCCTTAACAACCTTGAATCCAAGAATTCTAGCCAGCTTCTTTGCTGGGTCTTCCAACAGCTTTCCCAAACATAATTTTGGACTTGTTAAAGTTCACCCACAAGCCCGTCCATCTACAAAAAGCTTCAATGATTTCCATCAATAATCTAGCCAATACGTAGGTAGCTTGAGAAAAGACAAGTACGTCATCTACATACAGTAAATGAGTACTTTTTGGTCCACTGGAAGACACCCGAATACCCAAACTTTGACCCCTTTGTTCCATAGCATTTGAAAGGTGTTGAGCACACATAATGAACAAATACGGTGATAATGGACATCTCTGATGGTATCCACTACAAGCCTCAATCCATCTAAGCTTCTTGCCATTCAAGATAATCAAAAACCTCACATTCAACACACATTCCATAATAAAACTAGAAAAAACCATAGTAAATCCATACCAAACAAGAATTCGCTGCAAAGTACTCCACCCCATGCTGTCATAAGCCTGCTTCATATCTAGCTTTACTGCCATCAGTCCTTTCTTATTCTTAGAGGTTTTGAACTTATGAAAGATCTCTTGTGCCAAAATGCAGTGTTCAGACATTGACCTTCCTGGAATAAATGCAACCTGCTCCTCAGATATCATCTTACGTATAATCCTTTTTATTTTATTCACAAGTATAGTAGCAACAATCTTGTATGTAGTTTGACAATGGCTAATATGCCGAAAATTAGAAGGTGTACACGGATTATGCACCTTGGGGATCAACACAATCAAAGTATCCTTCCACTCTTCATGCATCGTACGTGTATTAAAAAACTTCTTAATAGCCATCCAAACAGTCTCTCCAACAATGCTCCAGTAACTTTTGAAAAAAGATGAGGTAACTCCATTATTGCCAGGCGACTTGTTACTTCCCTATTGAAAAACTGCATCCCTGCACTCTTCCAGTAAAAACTCAGTATCCAGCAATTTTCTATCCATCTCATTTAATCTTTGTCTAGAAGAAATTTCAGGCCAGCCCTTAAGCTGACATTCCCTATGCTTCCTTATTTCTTCAAAGAATTGAAGGAAAATATGTTCAATTTGCTCATCATCCTCAATTAACAGATTATTAGCATCCTTAATATGTTTAATCAGATTTGCACTTCTTCTAGCCAAAGCAAAGTTGTGAAATAACTTAGAGTTTGTATCACCCTCCTCATTCCACCTTGCCTTGGCCTGTTCATTCCACCAAGTAAAATTCTCTTCAATATAATATTCAGCTCATGTACTTTGTGTCTGAGTAAACACAGGTCCTCCACCGAGAACTCAGTAACAGATGCTTCCTTGGCGTATAAGTCCACAATTTCTCTTTTTAATTCATCTCTTAACTTACACAAATCCTTGCATTTATTTCAATTAAAAAAAATAGGGCTTTCAAATTCCTCTTGATCTTCCTATGAAGAATCTCCACTTCATATCCAAAATCTACTTTCTTCCAAGAGTTATAAACAACACTTCTTGCAGTTGGATACAACCTCCAAGTATCATCAAATTTGAAGTTTTTCTCTTTGCTGATTTTCAACATTTCCATCTTATATACAATGGGGCTGTGATCAGATGCTACCCGAGCAAGATGTCATGCTCTTCCAAAAGGGACCAAATGAAAAGCAGCTGAATTTACCAAATATCTATCAAGCCTTTCCTAAATCCTTGAAGATTAATCTTTATTATTGCACCAAGTAAAATTTGGTCCAATGAAACCTGCATCATGAAAATCAGAGTTAGACATAAAATTTTTCATCTCTCTAGGCCCCCTAGAGAAGATGAACCACTTCCCTCCCATCTTCTCCTCCTTCTTAAGAATGCAATTAAAATCTCCCCCCACTAACGATGGACCCGACCCCATCATATTCTTCTCAAGATAACTCCAAAGATCCCTTCTTTTTACACAACATCAGCTCCCACATACAGTTGCTATATTCCAATCCCCCATAGAGGGAGTAGAAAGAATCCCAAAAATAGCTTGAGAAGAGCTCTCTTTAACTTCAAAAGAGACCTTATTTCTATTCCAGACATTCAAAATTCCCCCAGAACTGCCTACTGCTGGGTGATGAAAAAAATCCCAGTCGCCTCCAATAAAGTAGTCCACATCTCTTTTATCAATGCTACAAAGCTTTGTCTCCATAATCCCAATAAAAACCACATTGTGCTCCCTCACAATCTCCCTCAAGTATAGAGAGTTCTCTCTTTTTCTAGCCTCATGCTATTCCAAAACACCAAGGATGTCATCGATCAAAAATAGGGGAACCGTCCCCGCCTTTCAGATTTCCTTTCACATCTCTTCTTTTCTTCCTATGTTGGGGTTTAACATGACCCAAAGATTTCAATTCCTTGGCCAACTTGGACTTAGCCAAATTACTGTTGTTTGCCCCAACAACCTTCAGATCAACCATATTTTCTTCTATCTTCCGTAACTCCTCTGTTTTATCCTCATTTGATTGAATCGTAACTTCCCCCTCTTCAACCTCATTCATAAGAATATGGAATCTGTTATCCATTTCAAAATTAGCCTCCTTAACCTTACTGTCTTTCTCCATATCAGAGCATAATTTCATATCTTCCTGCTGATGATCAACACGTACAAACTCAGTAACTGCTTCCACAATCTCCTGTTGATCTGCAGCCATCACTTTTTTGCGTGCATCCTTCTCAATTATTTCATCCATTCCTTTTTTTTCCAGCTCTATTTCTCCTATTAATCCTGTTCTTAAATCTAACATGGATCCAAGGACCATATCCCTGTTCTACATTTTTATTTTATGTAGGAATCTCAGCCACCACCTCCTTCTTATTGTTCACCTTCTCAGCCAAACCAGCCTTCAACGTTTTAGGACACACCTTCCTGTCATGGCCCACTTTGCCACACTGATAGCAGAGTAAATCAACCTTTTCATATTCAACTTGCTGGAAGAACCTTCCAGCAATTCTGTCAATCCATACACCCTTCAGGAGACTGTTTTCCAAATTCAATCTTACGGAAACACGAGCGAATTATCATTTTCCCCATCTGAAGGTGTTTCCATCAACAAACAAAGGTACTTCAATTCTCGACGCAATTCCAACAATGTTTTCTTCATCCCAACAGTAGAGCGGTAAACATGGGAGATGAATCCACACCGGAGTAGTGATTCCTTTGAAAGAATTAGGATCAAATGCCAGAGACCATTTGTCCATCCCCACAATGTATCCACCAACATACCATGGTCCACCGTTTAGCACTTCATTCATTGCTTCCTCACATTTGAAAGAACATAAGATCCAGTTCCTCCCAAGCGTCGTCATATAAAAATTTCCAATTTTGTTCCATTGTCTTCTAAGCTCAACACTACACATTGGAAAAGGAATCTTGTCACCCAGAACTTTAATAACCAACGAGAACTTCAGCACCTGAGAATTCAGAATCTCTTTATCTGTATTTAGCTTGACAACAATTCCAACTTTCGACATTTCAACTAGATCTTTATTGAATGAAATTCTGATGTGTTGTGGTTTCATCCATGCTTCAATAAACTCCTCCTTCATCCCTTCCTTATTTCTGTGACCATCCTCATTGCCACCGATCTCCATAAATTCAACATCTTTAATCATTTTTTGGTTACCCAATACCTCAATATCTGCCGTCAAATTCCGTCCTTCAACATTATCCTTACTACTTAAGAATTTATTAACTTTCAAGATCAATCCCGTGGAAGACGATGTCTCCAGATTTAAAGACTCAAATAAAGCTTTTGCCTTAACATTCTCTCTACATCCGCCAATAGTACATAAACCATAGTTTAGTTGCCTTTACCTTCGAAAATCAATTCTTGACGAGACGGAGATCGAAACCCCTCCCTAATCACAATTCCCTTATTCAAAACTCGATCAGATCCCATCGGTCGACTGGAAGCCATAGACATGGCGGAAGAAGGCCGAAAAAACCTTCCTCCAACGATCAGCAATCGTCAAACCCGCCACCAGAATCAAGCCCGCGAAAGAGAAAAATTCAAAAAGGATGAAATTTCTCTCTCTAGGAAATCACAAGAGCTTCTCTCTCTTTGCTATTAGTTCCTCTAAATTTCATATAACCACTACATCTATTGTAGAAATTTATTGTAATGCTTGAACCCTGTGCTCTTCAATGGGAACATAGGAAATTTAAATAGTGGTTGAAACTTTAGAAGGGAGAAATCTATTAGAAACTAAACTTTTCTAAAAACCATTTTCAATAAATTTTCCTA
Source organism: Dendrobium huoshanense (assembly GCA_016618105.1). Lineage (NCBI taxonomy): Eukaryota > Viridiplantae > Streptophyta > Magnoliopsida > Asparagales > Orchidaceae > Dendrobium > Dendrobium huoshanense. The sequence continues at coordinate 57,997,193 of CM028343.1, forward strand.
AAAAGGTTTTCTTCTTCTTCTATAGTAAACATGAATCCTAGGACCATAGGAAGCATTACTTTTAACTTTAGCATTGTTAGGAACTCCTAATATAAAATTAGCAGGTTTAGAATTATCCATAGAAAAAGAATCTTTATTGGCATCATAATTATTAATCGAGCATTCATCTAATTTGGAACAAATCCTTCCACAATTAAGAGAAAATAAAGAGATTTTTTCATTTTAAACTTTCAAAAGAAATGTCATGTCAGCCCTTCCACCCAAACTCTTAAAGGAAGCTGACTTTTAAGTTTTATACAAACAAAAACTCTTGTCTATTCTTTTCAACCAAATTGAAACATGTTACCATCAATAAAAAATATGGAATACCAACTTTAGAAGCGATGATTGTAACATTTATTTCATTCAAACATTGTAATGGTAATTATGGCCTTCTAATCCAGAACGGGGTGGTCAAACCCTATAATGATATAGGATAAAACGTAGGAGACCATTTATTCATACCTATAATATGTCCACTCACATACCAAGGTCCTTCTATTAGAATAACTTTTATAGCTTCTATAAATTGGAAAGAGCATAAAACCTAGTCTAAACCAAGAATAGTAAGATGTAACTGACCAAATTGAATAAATTATCGATGTAGTTTTGAAGAGATTAATTGAAAAGGAACATTTTTACCAAACACTTTAATAACAACAACATTCTTATGATTTTGAGTATTTTCCATCTCATTCGAAACATGAAGTTTAGCAGCATTTCCATTCTCTATTAGAACATAATCTATATAAGAAAAATCCACATTAATATAGGAATATTTATTCCAAATAGTACAAGAATCATTCTTCAAATTATACTCAGAAAGAGGCATGCCTATAATTATAATATTTGTTTTATGCAGACCTATAGAACCAATTAATCCTTTAGTAGAAACCTTATTAGGATTATTAATATTAGTCATCTCTAATTACTCCAAAGAAGAAGGTCTAGTGGTAGCTTCTAAATTAGAAGCCGAAGTTGAATTAGTGTTCAACATTCCAAATATATTTACAAAATTCTTTCTTCATGAAGAAGAAGAATCCTCAAAGTCATTAGTCCAATTAAAACCATCCTTTTTAATATTAAAACCTATGAGATTTTTTATACTTTGGAAAGCAATATCATAAACTATGCCTTTGCCTTTACCATAAATAAGAATATTACTTTTTATAAAATAGAAACATGCTCTTTAATCACCAAAGGAGCCTTAAGTTTTCTTTATTTATGAAATGTAAGAGATAAATCAGAAGCAAAAGAATAATGACCTTCTTGAAACATAAGAAGGTTTCACATCAAATTATGAATAAAGATTTTCCTGAGTAGCAATAGCTGATGGTTGACGAACATCTACCATCATAAGAAAAAAAAAAGATGCAAAAAAAGAGGGAATTAAAAAGTTAAAAAAAGCAAAATCTATCTCTAGAAATTGAAACTCCCTCCTAAAAACTAGTATTGTTTCTAAAAACCTAGGTTGTTTAGTTTGCTTTTAAATCCAAGTCCATTTTAGCCAAGAATTACAATTTTTTACCTATGTTTGAGTTATAATTATATATTTGCTATCTTAGATGTAGGCTTTGGAGCAGATAAAAAATCTTATGTCCCCAATATCAAGAATTTAATCACAACTTTCTAATAAAATATCAACTTAAACTAAATTTTCTTTCTATTAAAATTTATAGCCCTATATAAGACTGGTTGGGGCACTTCTAAATATTTTTTAGAATCCGAAAGTGCTTCCTCTTTAGCCTCAAAAGCTAATGTTCAAAATTTGATCTAGTCTTAATTAAATATCCAATATTCATCCTTTTATATCTTCTAAAACTCAAATAATTTTTTATTTATTACTAAAATTGAAAGTATTTATAGGAAGCCTACACTTCCTATGATTTAATTAATTCTAAAAGCTTACCTTTGTAGCAGATTTAAGACTCTAGATAAAATAAACCCCAATTAATTGAACTCCTAAATAAGATGGGGGAAAATTCCACTTTTAAGAAATTAAAATAAAAAATGATTATTATTGTCATATTCAACTGGTTAATAATAAATATTAATTTATTTCCTTGGTGAAATATATCAATTTTTTATCACTACTTTGATTATAAAATTAATGATAATACATCAAGATTATTGAGGATAAATACATGACCGAATAACATTTTGACACTTTGGGGTCATATTTAGCTTCATCTTGAATTTGATTACAGTAATGAGGTTGAAATTTATAATTTTGTACACTAAACCCATTAGAGAATGCAACTTCCACCTCCTAAGGTTATATATCATGCATAATGATGTATTCAATTATAAAATTATAAATCTAAAAGTCTATATTAAAATTTCATAAAAATAAAATTATATTTTATTTGCTCATTCCCATAAATGAGGTAAATAAATATTTGAATCTAATGTAATTGTGATGAGATGTAGTGATATTAAATGTTATAATGCATCGGCACTAGTTTAATAACTATAATTGTTTTCCCAAAAATTTTCAGGCATTTCTCAAAAAATAATATTTTTTTTTTGAAATTTAACTTATTATAATACTATAAAATTTTAACTTAACCCTAAGAGGCTAGGGTGAGAATCTCCCTCAAAAAAAAAATAGATGAAATGAGGGATCGACATCTCCATTGGGTTGTAACGGCAAGAGGAAGAAACAGTATCTCCTCCAGGTTACGAGGTGAAAGAAAGGATTAATCTATTTATAGGGCTTATGGGAAAAAGGAAGGATCATCATCTCCACCAGAAGTGAGTGACATCTTAGTTGGAGTGAGAAGCTAAAGGACGGATGACATCTTTAACAGTTTGATTGAGAAAAAGGTGGTTATAACCTATCTATCAGGCTGAGGAGGCAAAAGGAGAGATAAACTTCTTTGCTAGAGTGAGGAGCTAATGGTGAAGAAACAACACCATTGGGATAGACAAGAAAGATTAGAGAGATTGTTAAGATTCTGTAAAGGTAATTCTCTTCCAAGTCAAGAGAGAGGGGTTTCTACACCTAATTGTGTGCTAATGAAAAGTCAAATTTAGTGTAATGCCCAAAAAGGAGGACATTTAGGGATTATAAATAGGTTGATTTGACTGAAAAAACTATAAATTTAGTTTACATATTCTTGCTTCTTTGCACATTATTTTGCTTGTAATTTATTTTATTACACTCTAATATGTTTTGGTTATCTTTGTGAAAAAAACAATTGATGAATCAATCTTTACTTAAAATTGTATTTTTAGTAGGCAAGAGTTCTAAAAGTCATGATGTTGATTTATGCACCTAGATTAATAAGGACAGGAGATAACTTCAAGTTGACTAACTTAACTAAAATGTAAAATGGGTAATTGAGGTCGGCGGCTCCTAATAATAAGTATAATCTACTTGAACTTAACATAACTTAGTTAGCTTCGATGAAACCACTTATTGTTGTTCGTTCTCTCTTCTATCCTTGACTGATGGGTTTTTTCTGATCAAGTTTACTAACCAAGAAGATTATGACTTGGTTTGGTCTGGAGGGCCCTGGTTTTTGTTGGGAAAACCGTTTATTTTGCAAAAATGGTCTCCTAATTTTCAACCTAAGAGGGATGAACTATCTTCTATACCTATATGGATTAAAATCGTGGATTTCCCTCTTGCCCTTTGGACCCCGAAAGGTATTTCAACTATAGCTAGCTATATCGGTATACCCTTATCTGTGGACAATCTTACTGCTAAAAGAGCTAGATTGACTTTTGCTAGGGTGTGTGTTTCTGTTTCGAAAGATTCGACTTTACCGGATGAAATTCTGATTAATATGGAAGGGGTGGATATCCAACTTAAGGTGATTTATGATTGGAAACCTAGCCGCTGTGAAGGCTGTGGATCCATGGTTCATACCTATTCTTCTTGCAAATCCAACCCAAATCCAAATCCGGTTGTCTTTCCCCCACCTAAGCCCAGGAACAGAGGAAGGAGTATTAGCAGAAACCCAAGATCCAGAGCTCCGGCGATGACCGAAATTCCTCCCTCTCCTCCTGAGGTAATTTTGGAAAGAAAAAATGTTACCGTTGAAACCTTGCCTAATTTAGCCTCCTCTGTTGAAAAGGAACCTGCTACCCATAACAATTGCATTCCTAATGAGGCTAACATTCCTAATCTAAACATTCCAATTGAGGAAGCTTTTTCCTTGAGCCATATCCCACCTCCGTCTGTTAATCCTCCTATTAATGTCAGGCTGTCTAATAAATTTGCGGCTCTTCAATCTGAAGAAGACCCTCAAAATCAAGAGTCTGATGACAACAACTACAATCTTATTCCGAATGACATTGACAAAACTCGGGATACCCCTTCTTCACCTAATTCCTCTGTTAATAAATCCCAATCTTCTCCCGTCTCGGTGCAAACTAGAGCCAAATCTGCCAGGAAGGCAAAAAATTCAAAAAATTAATGATTTTTCCTAATATAGCTTGTTGGAATGTTAGGGGTTTCAATCAACCTAACAAAGTTAAAGCTTGTAGAGAGCTTATCAAGTCTTTTGATCTTAGTATGATTTGTATTTTAGAAGCTAAATCCAATAATGAGGCCCTCTCGGACCCTTGGTATGTTAATTCTCACATGATCTTCAGCAATGAGAATAGTTGTAATAATTTTAGTAGTTCTAATCCTGGCAGAATCTGGTTAAAGTGGAACCCAGACTTAATTATCTTCTCTCCCATTTTCTTTTCTTCTCAAATGATCCATGGCTCTCTCACGGTGGGCTCTCAACCGCCTATTTTAATAACTGTTATTTATGCTGCTAATAATGTGAATGACAGGAAACCGTTATGGGACCAACTGAGGAGTTTAGTCCCTGATCCTTCTCTTCCTTGGGTTATCATGGGAGACTTCAATTGTTACAGATTTGAGGAAGAGAAAGCTGGCGGGAACCGTGCTATTCCTACCCAGCTGGGTGAGCTTAACAATATTATTTTTGAATGTGGCATTCTTGATCTTTCTTCTGTTGGCCTTTTTTACACGTGGTACAACCAAAGACAGGATTCCCCTATTCACATTAAACTTGATAGAATGCTTGCTAATGATGCTTTTTTGAGTTTTTTTCCTAATGCTTTTTATAAAGTTTTACCTCCTAACTGTTGTGATCACTCTCCCTTAATTCTGTTTACTTCTACCAGGGACAAGAGGTCCTCTAGATTCTTGTTTAAAAATTACTGGATTCACATGGATGGTTTTTGGGAGGATGTTATTAAAGCCTTTTATAGACCTATTAATGCTAGTCCTATTGCCTCTTTTTATAATTCTTTACAGTTTTTGAAGAAAACTATTAAGGATAGGAATTGGTCCTCTTCGTGCTATATTTTAAATTCATTACATGATTTTAATAACAAGCAAAATCTTTACCTGGCTGAGCTTCAGTATGATCCGTTAAATAGCAATTTAAACTACCTCTACAAGCAGGCTAGAGATAATTTTAACATTATGAATAAAGCTTGGTCCTCTTGGGTTTTTCAAAGAGCCAAGTCCAAATGGCTGAGAAATGGTGAGAATGACTTGGGCTTTTTATATGCTCATATTAGATCTAGGAATAACACTAATGTTATCAAAGAGATATCCACTGCTGCTGGTAATTTTGATAATCATTTGGAGATGGCTCATGAAATCATTAAACATTTTACTGAGGCCTTTAACTCCCCCAAGCCTATTAACGAAGACAACTTCAATATCCCGGCTGGTAACAGAATTCCTGCTCATTTAGTTAATTCTTTAACTATTCCTTTTACTGATGCTGAGATTAAAAAAGTAATTTTTGACGGCTCTTCCTCTGCGGCCCCGGGTCCGGATGGGTACACTTTTGACTTCTATAAAAAAACTTGGCATGTCATTGGTTTTTATCTTTGTAATGCTGTTAAAAGTTTCTTTAATACGGGGCATCTTCCTAAAAGGGTTAAAGCTACTGCTATTACGCTTATTCCCAAAAGACCTCATGCTACCAATATTAATGACTTTAGGCCTATTTCTTTATGCAATGTTTTTTATAAGATTATAGCAAAGCTTCTTGCAAATAGACTAAATTCTGTTTTACCTTTTATTATTCATGAGAGCCAGGCTGGTTTTATTAAGAACAGAAGCACAACTGACAATATTTTACTTGCTTCTGAGGTGCTTAGAGAATTTAAATTTACTAGCAATATGTTTTGTGCTAAGTTGGATATTAGAAAAGCTTTCGATACCGTTTCCCGAGGCTTCCTTTTAAACAGAATGAAACAAAAGGGATTCCCTGAGCTGTTTATTAAATGGGTACAAGGTTGCATTTCCGATGTCTATTTCTCTATTTGCTTAAACGGCTCTCTGGAAGGCTTCTTTAAATCTTCCTCTGGCTTAAGACAAGGTTGCCCCTTATCTCCTCCTCTTTTTTGTTTAATTATGGATGCTTTATCTTGTGGTCTTTCTTCTGAATTTTCTTCTAATAACTTAGCTGGTTTTAATTATAAAGGCAATTCCTTTAACCACCTCTTGTATGCAGATGATTTATTATTTTTTGGTAATGCTAACATTCAGTCTGCTACTAGTTTAAATAATATTCTTAATAATTTTGCTGAGGCCTCTGGTTTGTACATTAACCATGACAAATGCTCTATTATTTTTTCCAAAAATTTGGTTAATATTGCTCAAGTCTACAGTATCTTAGGCATTTCTCATATGAGTAATACCATTAATTACTTGGGCATTCCCATCTCCTCTGAGAGACTAAATTCTTCGCATTTTGAGAAGTTGGTTAGCAATATTATTTCTCTACTTGATGGTTGGAAGGTCCGTCTCCTATCCCTGGCTGGTAGAGTTCAGTTTTTAAAATTTACTATTTCTAACACTTTAGCCTATTGGATTAGAGGATCCATTATTCCCAAAGCCATCTGTAAAACTATTTCTAAACTCTGTTCCAAATATCTGTTTCATGGCAATATTAATGGGAAGAAGGTGCACATGGTTTCCTGGGACAAAACTGCCATTCCTAAGGAGAAGGGCGGCTTAGGGATTGCTTCTATTGAATCCCTTTACTACAGCGCTCACTGTTCTTTTATTTGGCGTCTCCTAACCCAAGAGTCCTTAATTTCTACTTGGTTTAAGTATAATTACTGCTCTCCCTGGAAACCCCCTTCGGTTAAAGCTTCTAAATTTTGGAAGAATATTTGTAAAACTGCGCACAGCATGTTAAATCATTTAACCTTTCAAATATCTTCTAACTCTAGTTTATCATTTTTTTGGGACCCTTGGTTACATGGCAAGGCTTTAAGTAATTTAATTCCTGCTGGCAATCAATTAACCACTCTTTTGGTTAAAGATTGCATTAGAAATAATGAGTGGATTCTTCCGGATTCTTTGCCTGATGTGGTTGCTTACGAGATTAATAATAATATTAACATTAAAGAGCAACCGGCCGTTGCCTGGGATGGCTCTTCTAGTCCCAAGTTCAAAGATTTCTATGACTCTTTTTATTCTCATCTGAATGAGGTTCCGTGGAATAAATTTATCTGGCACAAATATTATTCTCTCAGATATTCTACTTATACTTGGATGGCTGTTTTGCAGAAATTAAAAACTGCAGATTTGCTGATTAAGAGAGACATTCAGATAAATCCTGTTTGCTTCCTTTGTCACAAGGCGCCCGAAGATCATAATCACATTTTCTTTTTCTGTGATGTTTCCTTTTATATTATCACTAATCTATTACCCGAGTTAAATGCATTTTTATTTAGACCAAATTTGTTGCAGATTTTGGACTATTTGGAGAACTCTAATTTACTTTCCAATGGCGAAAAATCATTCTGTTTTCTGACTGTCTGCTGCACTGTGTATAATATCTGGAGAGAAAGGAATTTTAGAAGATTTGCTAGCAAGTGGAATAGCCTGGATTCGGTGATTAACATTATTAAAAAAGACACGCACGTCAAAGCCTGCTCCTGGAAAGATTACAATCAGATCAAAAATAAATTTCAGAAATAATCGACTTTGAGTCGTTTTCTTGTTCTGTTTTTTCTGATGTTTTTTCCTCTCTTATCGTTTTCAGTTATGTCTTTGGTTGCTGGGTTTTGTTCTAGTTTTGGGTATTAGGTTTTTACATGTTTTTTGTTTAAATTCGGTTGTGTTTTCCTTTCAATTAACTTTTGGTGTATCTGTTTTGTCTTAATAAAATGGGCTCTGCCCCTATTTACCCAAAAAAATAAAACCACTTATTGTAATCAAATGAACATCTACAATCACTCAAGCTTACTCCAATTGATTCCCTGAGAGAACCCAATGCATGTTTGGGTTAACCTATGGTGAGTTAACTAATATACTATGGTCAAAGCCATGTAGGCTCGGACTTTTCATTAACTCCAAATTTACTCATCTACATTCCCTAAATCTTACCTAATTATCCCTAGGGACTCTTTATGGCATATGCTAGCTGGCTTATACCATGTTTACCAATAAAATGTATCAAACTACTTAAAATACATAAAAATTTAAACTTATTTTATAGTTATATTTTCTACATGCCAACTAGTTTATTCTATCCAAAATAACTCTAGAACCTTCCTAGGATCTATGTGAAACCAGCCCATAGCTTGGTTCAGATTAAACCTACCATAGTGGTCTCCTCCATGGAAAATGGTACCATGTCATTATCTTTATTTCCCAGACCACCCCTATACTTCCTCACTGTATTGGATAAAAAGGAAAGCAACTAGGGATTATTCCTGAGTGATCTCAGCTATTAATTTTGCATGGAATGTTTGGAATAGGGAAAAACCAAAGAACTATTGATAAAGAAATCACTACCTTAAAAGAGCATTCCCAATCAACATTTTATCTAGCTTTAGCATTTTACATCCGCTTTACATTCCCCAAGTTATTGTTTTCTATTTGAAGCTTGTCATAGGTGAGATCAAGAGATAATCAAAATCTTATCCATCTTAGTGATTCAAACACTTAACCAAGTGCTTCTCCATTCATGAGCTCTTTAGTGAAGTTATTGCCTAGCACCTAAGAAATAAAATAAATCCAAATAGAATTCAAGAAACTATTTCTATAGCGGCAAAACTCAAATATTAGGTTCTACTAAGGGTTTTAATATAACATTAACGAACTATCATATGGAGCTCTTAAACACCATGTAATGGTTTCTTAGGTCAAGGAGGAGATTTATGATCAATTATAATTGTTCATATTCATTGGATAGGTATTATAAACCAAAGTAAGATTAAGAGTTTATGTTGTTCACTTAAGGGGGATGAAATCAAAATTACTAATATCCTTCAGTTTGCTTTGAATGTTAAAAACATTATGATTCTTTGCATTTTTTGTACTTCTTTCTGACTGCTATCAAATTTCAAATTCAAGTGACTCAATCATATCTATCATCTCATTCCTTGAGAGATAAAATTGATTATAGCCCTATCGAAGTGGTTAAGTGATTGACTTCTTCCAAATCCTGAATACCAATTGCTTTGTGCCATGTAGAAAGCCTCAGCCTAGTCAGTACCACTGATTCCAATTGGTTTAAACTAATTATATATTATATTTAAGTAGTTAGAACTTTTGAAAACTATATGAAAATATCCATTAAGCCAAATTATGCATATGAGGGCTCTATGGATTTAAAAAAGTAGAGCACAATCATTTATAATAAAATGAAATAAATTAAATGAATATTTAGGGTGTAAATTAAGTTTGACACTTCACTAATTTTCTTTTATTACTCTCTAAATATTCACTAATTATCTTGAAATTTGGTTGAATGACAATATGGGATATCACCTCTAGCTTATAAAATTTTGAATCATGTTTGAAGTCACTATAATCATGACTTGAATTTTTATGTATACGGGTCATATTTGAACACAAATATTTAGAAATTTTTAGTGCACAATACATAAATAATTTAGGTTTGATTTTTTTGTGATATTTTTAATTTAATGTAATTGTTTTTTTTTTTTTTTTTTGAAAGATGCATAAAGAAATAGCATTAAAATGAAAAGCACCTAATACAAACTAATAGCATCATATTCCTCCTTCAATATCCTAAAGAAGGAAGGATGAACATTTTTCATACTAATATCATCCCAAGCAAAAAGCCCATTAAGAGCATACTTAGCACACATGTCCGCTAACTTATTGCACTCTCTACTAACACAATTGAAAATAACAAAATTAAATTCATTGAAAAAAGAAAAAATTGATCATCAACATCTATTTTATTCAACCCCATCTTCTTGATGTTATTTTGAATGCTTTTAAAAACATTTGCATTGTCTCCTTTAATGAAAATACCTTTATATTGAGTGATCAAATCCTTGATAATACCTTGTGAAGAGAAATAGCATCCAATAGAACATGAGCAATATCCCAATGAATACCTTTGTATCCAAAAGCAAAAAAGAAATCTTCCTTGATGATCTCGGCAAATAGCTCCAATTCCAGCTTTATAAGAAGAAAACAATGAAGCATCAACATTGATTTTGATCCAATCAGGTGGTGGAGGATGCCAAGAATTTTTCAAAAACTGAGAAGGGTGATTAACATCCCGTAAGCCCAATTTATTTCTATTGGACATAGAAATAGAAGTCATACCAAGAGCATTGGAAGCAATATTTAAATTGCTATCCTCCTTTCCATCATGAATAAGTCTTTTTCTAAACTTCCAACAAAGAAACACCGAAGAACAATAAATATTAGTAAATGTGTTTTTGTTAGCATTATACTCTAACCAACAAATTAATTCAGCATAGGTATGGAAAAGAGGAACTTGAAAGCCCCATTAATTCAAAATTTTTATAATTTGAATCAATTTATCACAACTCACCGCCACATGTGTAATGTCTTCCATTTCCATACATCCTATAGGACATAAGATTCCCTCCTTTAGTCTTCTATATTCCAAGATATGAAAAGTTGGAATAGCTTTCTGATATAATCTTCACCAAAAAACTTCAATCATTGGATTAAGATAGATTTTCTTAATCCATGTCTAATATTTTTCCATATTTGAATCATTAATTATGAACCTATTTGAATAGTAGATCCACCTTGGAAAAATAACTTCAACTTGTGTCTTGTGAACTTAGAAAAATCTCAAAAATTACCATGAAATTTAATTGTGATGAAATATAAAATTATTAAAATTTGGGATTCTAAGCTTATGATTTTGATTATAATAAACACTATTGGATTGATATTTTATTTCTTTTAGTACTATTATTCCATACCTTTCATGTGAGCACTAAACATTTCAGGTACACCATACACCATTCAACATAGAATCGATTAAAGTTTGGGCAGAATAGGCGTATCCTAGCTTAGACACCTACACACACATCATGGACAAAAATTGTATTTTTCTAACTTTTGTGAAGTTTGTACTATATGATCTATATCATATATTGGAGTCCAGATAAAATAGGGATTAATTAATATATTTAATTAAGATAATATATATTTAAACTAATCATATAATATAATCCAAATCATGTAGGATGATCAATAGAAAGAAAGAAATCTACCACCAATCATAAATTTGCCAATATTTTAAAATTTAAACATAGAATTAATTATAGTGTATAATTATGATCGTGGATGATGTAGTTAACTTTTACCTAATTTAATCCTACAATTAAGCAATCCAAACTAGATTAATTGAGATTTCATATTATATTGTATAATATCCTGATTCATATAGTATGTCCCGATTAGTTCAAAATATTATATTTAACCATCAGTGATTGAACAAACAGAAATACATTTTTATTAAACTAGTTAAATTTTACATTGCTATCACATTAGATGATTAGTTTAAATATTTGAACTAATTTTTCAAACCCCTATTCATTGTACATTACTAATAGAACGCATTAAACTAATCATATTGTACAATCCAATATTTTACTTTATGATAAAAAACAACTAACTTTAAAAATTATGGGTTTGGGAAGCTTTGTATATAAACTTTCTCAAAAGTCTCTAGAAGAGCTTTTTGGCTATTCAAAGAATTCTGTGGGAGAGCTTGATCTTCTTCAGAGATCATGGAGTTTTCAGAGGAATAGGGGGAGAAGGTTTGTATAAGGGAGAAGTATTATGAGGGTATATCTATTAATTACTCCAAGCAAGCTTCTATCTTTATTCCTCCATGTCTTCATTGATATTAAGGGATTCCCTTGAGCGAAAATCTTTTATGAAAAAATATTTTAAGTTCTTTGCCTCTCCAGGATGGTGAAAAGGATTTAGGTTCTCAAGCGCACCATGAAAGGGTTGATGTGATTTTATAATGACTTATCTATCTTTCATGGGGTCTAAAGGGGAGTCACAAATAGATTAGTGCAATATTAAAAGAGAAAGATTCTGGGGAGTTGATGTAGGACAAGCTTAATTGAACCACAACAAATTTCTGGTGTGCTCGTTTCATTTCTTTAGCACTTATATTTTATGCATTCTAATTTCTAGAATATTATCTTTCTACAAATCTTTGATAATCATATTGTGAATTTTTAGAGAAATTTCTATGAGAAAGAAAAAATGAAAATAAAAGTTTGAAAATAAAAAAGGAAATAAATTGCTATTTTTCTTTTGTACAAAAAAATATAAATTTTATTTTGTTCATTCATAGTTACTTCCACTTGTTATTTTATTTATCTCCATTCATAAAATAAAAATATTTTTAAAAAATGAAATTTTAAAAAACAAATTAACACACCCACCCTCTCTTGGTGTGCATCAGGTAGTTAAACAAGGCTTAACAGCCTCTTTTGAACTTTCAAAACCTAGTAAGCTTAGTGATATGATGGATACTAGGATTTAATTTCAACCTAATTTTAATTCATTGGGGTGGTTAAAAATGAAATCTTATAATCAACTATTGAATTAGGGCTATTTTTTCTAAAATGCATAAGCAATAAAATAGGTCCTTAAAATATTAAATAAATTGTAATGAACTTTAAATCATTCATATAATCAAGAAAAAAATAAAAAAATATAAAAATTAAAGTAAATGAATTTATTTAAGATTAAAATTTAATTAATTAATTAATTAATTATCTAATATAAAATTAAAAATTAATATAATTAACCCTAAAATTTTAGAGATTGATCCATGTGTTTATCCCTAACCAATGGTATTAATCACTTGAATATTTGAGGTTTGTTGGTTATTTTAAAAAAAAAACTTAACCCAAAACCCTTCAACATGAAGGAATTAAATAAAACAATAATAATTAATCATAAATAAATTAAATTAAATTCAAATACTTTAAATTAAAATAAAACATCAAAGTCAACCAATTTACCTAAATGATCTCACTTAATCTCAAGTTAAATAAATCAAACAACCATACCTTTAACATAACAAACCAGTCACTTAATAAATAATAAAGCCCATGCAAAAGCTAGATTCCATTTGGAGGGTATACAAGCACTGTATTTATAAGGCATAGGTTTGAGGTTGAGTGCTTCAAAGTAATTTGGAGTATCTCACTTTTCATGTTATTTATAATAATTATCTTTAAATCATTAATCAAAACATTAAAAAACTTCAAGGATTATATGCAATAACTTTATCTTATATTATTTAAATATAAACATACATTAAAATATACATAATAAAATATTATTTAATTGAAACTTAAACTTAAATCAAAACTCCCTTTTCCAACAAAGCATTAAATCATTAAAACTCAAATCTTGGTCTTAAATTTTTGTGTTAAGGTGATTAGCTGATAGCACACTCCAAGCAAGTAAAAGCCCAGATGTATTTGCACCCCTCAAACTTCATTCTGGGAGGATTATATCAACTTTTAAAAAAAAGTATAAACACTAAAAACATTTTCAAAGTGATTAATTCAAACCATTAAATCATTAAATTAATAAGTAGGTGCATTCTAAACAGCATGGTAAAGGATTTTTTTATTTAATCAAATCCCTTAAATTTTAAATATAAGATAAGTCTAGTATCACCTTTAATCCAAAGTTTTCACTTCAAGGATGTAATTAATTATAAGGGCTCTCCTCTATCAAAATTCAACAACATAGATTATAATAAATTATATTTTAGTTTGTTAGAGTAGTAGTAAATCTCTTGGATGTAGATGAAAATGTATCCCAAGTTATTTTAATTTTAAAAATGATATATGATTGTGAATTTTATCTTTCAAGATAAATTTGACATTCTCTTATCTGAGTTTGATTATGAAAATAAATGTAATTTCTATTTTTCAAGTCAATTATAAATCATTAATCTATCTCATGAGATAATATGATGTTGGCTATATGGATTTGACTAAAGAAATATAATAATAATATGTGGTCACATTTATTTTTCAATATCTATGAATGAAATTCATGTTAGCGGAACTTTATCACTTGTATGATTTACTTGAATTACCACCCCTTGGAAAGAGATAATAGAGATATCTATTTTTATATTATTATTTACTTTTAAGTTGTTAATTAGAGAAATATTAGAGTCGGACATTGTAATTTTTATGCTAATAAAATCACCTTGAATATAGAGAATAGGGGAATCGTCATCAGAGAAATATTAAAGCAATTCATTTAATACATTTAAATTTTTTTCTAGTTCTTGAGAATTAATTTCTATTTAGCTCCTCAACCATTAATTCAATCATCATTAGAGATAGATAACATGTTCATATAATATTTTTTCATTATTTTCTTAGACCCAAATGGGACAAAATACAATTCATATAATGTGAAAATCATGGGTTTTTAGGCCCCCCATCCATAGAGATTACAAATTTATTCTTTATATCTTTACTTTTACTTTTATTCTCCACCTTATTTTAAACTATTAAAGATTTGCTAACTTAAATTCTCTTTGGTTCTTCACTTTTAGTTATTTTCTAATTCCTCAAGAGCTACCAAATTATACTGAATGAAATTATTTATGCCCTAACATACCTAGTGAGATGATTTATAAACTTTGTTTAAGATCGATTCTTGGGTAATCTAGGGAAGCTTCGACTCATTCCTCTGGCATTCTAGTTTGGATTTTCATTTTTTGTTTTTAATAGTTGGCTTTATATTGATCCTTCTATGGTTTTAAATTTAGATTCTCTTTCGATTTTTTGCTTTGAACAATGTTGACTTTGTCATCATCTTTCCCCCCAATTTCTTCCATCCCTAATGTCCATTCTCGATCCTTCAAGGATGTCATTTCTGGTTCCTTTTCTTCTTCTTCAAAGCTTAATTTTGTACACACCTTTTTCAAGGGCTGCCCAGCTATTATGTTTGATGATACTGTGGTGTCTCAGTTAGCCACCCCTTTTGTTCTTACACTTGTTGGTAAATTTCTTTTATGAAGGCCTAATCAAGATGTAATAAGGAAATTTTTTTGTTAGCTTAAAACTATCAGGTGCTTTTACTGTTTGGTTGTTAAACTCTCATCATATAACTATTCAATTGATGAACGATCTTGATTATAGTCATATCTTTGCTATAAGGTCTAACTATATTAATGCTTGGCAAATGCGGCTTCTTAAATGGATGTCAAACTTTGATGTGATGGAGGAATCGCCTATTGCACCTGTTTGGATTTCATTCCCTAATTTGAGTCTACATTTTTTTAATTCCCAAATTTTCTTTGGCCTTGCATCAATTTTTGGGAGACTATTACAAATGGATCAAGCCACTGCTTTTATATCCCATCCTTCCATGGCTCGTGATCTTGTTGAACTTGATGTTTTTAGGAAGCACTCGTGTGAAGTATGGATAGGTTTTGAGCTGAATGGGTACTTCCAAAAAGTGGAATTTGAAAACCTACCTATCTTTTGCTCTTATTATAAAATGCTTGTCCATGTTAGGTAGCATCTCCAACTTTTTAAGGATAAAAATTGTGTCCAAATAATCTCAACATAATGATGCTCTTCCTATCGAGAATGATAGTTTGCCTTCTATTGAGATTGAAGGAAATAAATCCATGTTGGGTGATGTTCCTCCACATGTTATTATCGATTATGTCCCGTCTCGTACTTCACCCATTCATATTGACTCAGAGCCATCCATTATCGATGATCCCCATAATGTTCATGCTATTAATATATTTGGTTGTTGTCTTAATAATTGTGATAAGTCGGAGAACCAAGGACTTTATGACTCTCTTTCTCTAAATATTTCCAACTCTATTTTGCCAGCTATGGTTTGTTTATTGAATACTAATAAAGCTTCTAATGTTGATACTGCTCTATGTATTATTCACGAACAGGGAGAAGTGCTTAGTAATGAAAGGAATAGTAAATATAACAATTTGGGGTTGAATGAAAAGGCTTGGGTTGAAAAAGAAAATGTTAAACTTGGTCTTAATAATATTGCTATTGAGCATGAACAAGTCTTGGAGGAAGGTGAACCTTCCCTAAAGGGTAAGGAAAAGGGTTTGATTAATGATTGTATGTCTCCCTCTACTTCTCATTTTATTTATGATACTCTTACAAATACAGATGAATTGGAATTTTCTACTAAATGCTTTGCTAAAGATGACAATTATATTAGTTTCATTAAAACTCAAAGTAAGCATGGAAGGAAGAGGAAGAATCTTGTTTTACAATCGGGTAGAAATAACCAATCACAAACTAGTTGGTAGCCTAATTTTTATGATTAAATCAATTATTTGGAATGTTAGGGGTATTGGGTGTTCTTGTTCTCACTTGTGAGTGAAGAATTTACATCACGTTCATGATATTTATACTCTTGTTTTACTTTAACCGCTTATCAATGTTTTTAATGTACTTAGTACTGCTAGATTTCATGGTTATAAGCATTCTATTTCTAATTGTGCTAATAAAATTTTAAATTTTTTGAAAGATCTGATTAATATTGATATTCTTGGTAATTTTACTTAAGCGCTGCATTGTAATATTGAAGTTTTAAATCTTAATTGTTGAGCTTCCTTCATTTATGCAGCTTCTTCTGGTGGGAATAGAAAATTTCTTTGGGATGAGTTATCTACTTTACATAGCATTTGTCAATCACTTTGGTTGGTGGGTGGTGATTTTAATACCATTTCTAACCCTTCAGAGCATATAGGGGGTCTTCTCCTATTTTGCGCTCTATGGAGGATTTTAATAATATAATTATGGATGTAATCTCATTGACATTGGCTTTTATGGTAACAAGTTTACTTGGAATCAAGACCAATTATGGAAAAGATTGGATCATATTTTATTTAATGATAATTTGCTTAATTCCTTTAGTACTATCACTATTGAGCATCTTAGCCGTTCACTTTCTGATCATTCTCCTTTATTGCTTAGCCTTAATACTAGACAGGCAAACTCTTTTCCTTAATTTAGATTTCAAATATGTGGCTTCAGTATGACTCTTTTCTCAGTGTTGTTCAGGACAATTATGTTGTTCAAACTTTATTTAAGAATCTCTTAAAGGAATGAGATAAGGAAAAAACTTATCTATCATCAAGCTTTAAAGCTGGAATATGTGAAGAATGTTCACCAATTATGCATTTAGCAAATTTCTTTCTTGAATGTGCTAAACACTCATATGGTATCACAATTGCCTTGGATTTTCTTTTTTTCTCATGTAACTCCTTAAAATAATGTAATTACCAAGCTCGTGAACCAATATCTAGTGATATAGGGAATAATAAGATCACTCAATTTTACACATTTATTCCAGACTCCTTAGGTCTAGCAATTTAAATTTAGACATCTATAAAAGGTTCTTTGGAATTTTTTTAATTTTTCCTCTCAAACTCCTTTATACACTCTTTTGGAGTAAGATTCGGATATGGTTTGAATTATTACTTTTATTCAAATATAATATATTATTGATACTGAGAAGTGTGTATTGAACTCTATACTTCTAACTTCATTAGTTATTTTTTTTATCTACTATAAAAGCTAAACCAATTTTTTTAAATACCTTTTGGATTTTACTTTCTTTATATATGTTGAAGACTGATCTTTTAGGAATGTTAACTTAGAAGCTTCCTCGTCGAGATTAGAAGCTTTACTTAACAATTTCATAAATGTCTTTATGGTAAACCCATTTAATAGGATGACAACTACACCATATATATTCATTAAAAATAACTCTTTTGCATGTTTCTCTTATAACTGAGGCTCAAACTTCATGCTAAGACTCCTCCATCTTAAGAAATCATATACCAAATTTTACTTGCATTGTTTCCCAATAAGTAGATCACTAATTCTAGCATAATGTCTTGCTTTGGAAAATCATTTTAATTATATCATTTCCAATTCTAGAAATATATAGACTAGCTCATTAGGAAATTCAATAAATCAATCAAATTATTCTTTTAAAGAATTGTATGAATAATAACGCATCACTTCCTCCAGGTGTAGATGTATTCAGATACATCTCCTGATAGCCATAAAATATGCTAGTTGTTGTTTAGAGTTACTCGAGCCATCAAGTTCTTGAATGAAGGTGGAAAAAAATCCTTCATATAAGGGACAAATTAGTATTTGGCCTTCCCATAGAATAGATGAAGTACCCTAAAACTGAGCTACTATCGCTTTAACTATTACTTAATATTTACATTAAATTATAAAATGAATTAATTATTTTTCTAATTTTACTTTTTGATTACCTGATTCTTAAATAATTTCTATATTTTTACTATTTATTTTAACACACTCATTCAAAGTTGATTTAATCTATGATCTGGATGAAGAAGACTGTTTAGTTTGCAAAACATCTATAATGTCTATCATCTCTTTCATCTCCATTTCCATTCTAGTTATAAGTTCAACATTATGGGTTAAGTGGTCAATTTGATAGTCTATTAGGTCTTGTATACCACCTATCTGAACCTCCACAACTAAAAGATTTATTTTATCTTTTCTTTTTTTTTTTTTTAAGTCAAAGGTGATGCCCATGCATGAACCATATAAAATTTTGCAGACATTTCCTCATTGTGGTGCCTCATTATAGCACTTTCAATGGCATCTTCTTCATCTATCTTTTTATGCATTATTTACGTTCATTCTGAAACTATGAGATGCACCAAGAGGGGGAGGGGGGTGAATTGGAAATTTGTTGCAATAAAAAGATAATCCTAAAAAGGAGTACTAATTTTTTTGTGATTTTAAAATTTAAGCAAGAAAATTAATTAATATGGAAGCGAGTGTTTAAAACACAATTTACACAATAATTTTCACAAAAATTTTTACCAAGCAATGTTAATGAAAATAAAATGCAGAATGTAAATAAAATGCAGTAAAGGAAAAAGCACACCAGAGATTTTATAGTGGTTCGATCACTTGACCTACATCCACTCTTCAGAGTCCTCCACTCCAGGAATTTCACTACTAAGCAGTAATTCTCCTTTTGTCCCCACTGCAAGGTGGAGAATCCCTCACAAACCTAACTTTCACCAACCTTGCATGGCGGAGTGCCAAGCGCTTTGTCACCTTCCTAGCGACGGAAGCATACATTCTCATTTTCTCCCTCCTAGAGATGGCAGAGTACCTTAGAGGATACAAATGTAGAAGAATCTCCCCCTCAGAGAGCCTACCACAAGATCTTTTCTAGCCATAGGAGGTGCAAAGTGCAGCAAGTTTGGAGCAACCCTGTGATCTCCCTCACACTACATGTCCCTCACAAAGCCCCCCTTCTACTTCCTCTCATAAACCCCAAAATCTTCTTAAGAGCTCTCTCCCAAGGAAACCCTCTCTAATAACATTCTTCTCTCTCAATCACCAATAAAATAATAGAAGTTCTGATACTTAAAATTGGCTCCAAGAAACCCTAAAATTTTTAATTTAGCCATTATGATCATATAATATGATCCAATATTGTACAGTACGATCAATACAAAATAGCCTCCATCCTGGTATGAAGGTTTACGAACAGGCAAAAATTCTAATTACTGTCATATAGTACGATATAAACGCGTACAATATGATATGTAAAATCCTTCTATTTATATAGGATGATTACAGGGATGATGAAACTCATCTCTGTACATCATATGGTACGAACCACATCGTAGAATACGATTAGTTCAAAATCAAGGGATCATCCGGTATGATGTCCGGGATGACAAAAAATAGCCTCGGTTAATCATATTGTACGAAAGATGTCATACGGTATGATAACCAGTTATAAATTAATCCTTTATTTACGCACTAATCTCGAGGTTAATTTAAGTAAGTATTCAAAATATTGTACCGTACGATATGATTGTACAATTTGATCAGTTATAAATTTTCATATTAAGAACTTACTTAATTAAATTCCCAGCTAGGGTTTTTAATTAAAAACATATCGTACATTATGATATCCATCGTAAATAATGACTTATTTATAGAAAGTTGTTTGTGCCAAATCAGATTGTATAGACAAAATTAAATATGTACAGTACGATCAATATAGAGAAAAAAAAATTCTTCAATTTTAAAACACTTTCACCCTATGTGTGTGCATGGTTGCTCAGTTGTTGATGTTGTTCTTGTATGTGAGCGTCAAGGCGGGTTTGTAGTTGGTCTAATCATTTGACTAAGTCATTGTGAGGGTATGTCGGTGCAGGTTTTTGAGGTGGCACTTGTCATCTTAGTCAAACAGGAGCTCCTGTTGGAGCAGCCTCACCTTCTTCTTCATCAAAATATGGTTCATCCAGCTCTTGTCCCCAATGAAACAAAATATGAAAGGAGGCATCCATATACAAAATTGATAGGTTATCGAGTTCACCAGGATATTTTAATTGATATTTGTTTTGAAGAATATAACTTATGAGGTGGCCAAGGGCTAGATTTTATTTTCTATGGGTGGTAAGTATGCTGACTAAGGTCATGTTCCAGATATAATCAATGATCAAATCAGCCTCATCAAATTTGGTGTTTGACATAATAAGGTAAGAAATGATAGATAAGATTGGGGTCATGCAGATTCGATCACCAGCTTTGGGTCTAATTGAAGTGCAAAGGATGTGTTAAATATTTCCGGCATTTCAGGTTAAGGATTGAACAAGTGGCTGGTCTTGGTTGAAAGTGACATTCCTAAGGACTTGATTTACAGCACTCCAGTTGAATTCATTTGTGAGAATAGAATGAGCTCTAGGGCCATCAGTAGATAACCCAATGTATTGGGTGAGGTGCCTTAGTGATTTTGACATGAAGGTTAGGGTTTTTAAATTCAAGGTTAGGTTGGCTATGAATTCAAATAAAAGTTCAGAATTGTACAGGAAGGCCAGGGTAAGGAGGAATTGGAGAGTCGTGCATGCGAAAGGGCTCATTACCTCAAAATTTAAGGTAGCTTGATTTAGCATTCGAGACGGTGTAATTTTGCATGCTTTATATTTATAGTTAGCCTCTTCATCTTGGAGGTTTAGGAAATAGTTGTTGGGATGGAGAGAGGAAGATGACATTCTAAGGATGAGACGACATCGCTTGCTGGCGCTTGCCATTAAGATAAAATAGGTGAGAGTGAGGGAATTGGCAAAGAGTTAGTGAGAAGAGCTTTCGATTCATCCAATTTAAAGACTTTTGGATATATCATACAGTATAATCACAGATCATACAGTATAAATGGAAATAATGTTGTCTGGATGAACGGTTGGAAAAAGGTGGTCAAATCGTACAATACGATGGGTATCATACAATACAATATAAAGGAATTTCGATCATGCTGAGGTCATCAAGATGACCTTTGACAAAAAGCATCCTACAATACAAATGGGTTTTCGTACATCATGAATGATAATTATATCATACTAACCTGATTAAAGTCTTCCTTATTCATTTTGCTGAGGTGGATTGTACAGTACGAAGAGGAGATATCGTATAGTACGAAGGGCAATAATATCATACAAAACGGCTTTAATTCCTCCCATCCATTGCTGATGAGGATCATTCCATACAAAGAGGAGATATTATGCAGTACGATGTACAATTATATCAAACCAATCGATGGGAGACAAAACTGAAGCTGGGTTGTGATTTATGTAGTTTTGATATATCATACTATACGATGAAAAACAATTTGTCAATTTTTAAGTTTTGTATGGTGAGAGAGTGATGATTAGGAAACACCTTAGACAAAACGAATAATTTTTTTTTTTGAAATTTTTTTTCATTGGTTATTTTTTAATTATGCATTAATGTCTATGACACCAAGTATTGTCCTCAAAGTAATAAAGGTGTCTAGGCTAGTGGTTTCATGAAAATATTTGCCAATTGATCTCCTATAGCTATGTGATGTAATTCTATATCTCCTTTAGCTACATAATCTCTTATGAAGTGATGTCTAATATCTATATATTTTGGTCTAGAGTGTTAAATTTGATTTTTAGAAATGCAGATTGCACTCGTGTTGTCGCACATTATTGAGATGGTTCCCACGGTTAATCCAAGATCAAGAAGTTGTTATTTTAACCATAGTACTTGTGCAACACAACTTCCAACTGCAATATATTATGCCTCGACCATGGAGAGGGCTACCAAATTTTGCTTCCTACTGGACCAAGAAACTAAAGGTTATCATATGAATTAGTAGGTAAAAGAGGTGCTTTTTTTATTTACCCTACATCCTACAAAATTAAAATCTAAGTACCCAAAGATTTCAAAAGAAGTGTCATACCTAGGATACCAAATTCCTAAGTTTTGGATACTTAGTAGATATCTATGGATTCACTTAACTAAAATTAAGTGAGACTCTCTAGAATTGGCTTTAAAATGAGTACAGAGGAACACAATAAATATTATGTTCGTTCTACTAGCAGTTAGGTAGTGGAGAGATCTTATTATTCTTATATATTTTTTCTGTTCTACTGATTTTCCATTCGGGTCTTTATCTAGTTTAATCGTAGAGCTCATTAGAGTGTTCATGGGCTTAGCACTATCTATTTCACTTTTTTTTAGAATATCCTTAATGTATTTTGTTTAGCTAAGAAATATTCCATTATCTATTTGTTTTAAACTAAAGCTAAGAAAGTAATTAAGCTCTCCCATCATGCTCATTTCAAATTCATTACTCATTGTTTTTGAAAATTCATCACATAATTTTTTATCTAAAGATCTAAATAGAAAGTCATCTATATAAATTTGAATAATGAGAATTTCATCTATAACCTTTTGTAAAGTAAGTGTAGTGTCCACACTACCCTTAATAAATCCCTATCTAGTAAGAATAACTAAGTCTTTCGTACCAGGATCTAGGTGGTTGCTTTAACCCATATAATTCCTTTCTTAATTTGAATACATGGTTCAGAAATTATAACTTTCAAATCCAGGGGGTTGCTTAATGTAAACATCTTCTTTGATTAACCCATTCAGAAAAGCACTCTTTACATCCATTTGATAATTTTAAAAATTATTGAAGCAAGAAAAGGCTAAGAGCACCATTTCGGCTTGTAGTCTTGCTACTAGCCAAAGGTTTCTTTAAAGTCTATGCCTTCAATCTGGTTGTACCCCTTGGCTACTAGTCTGGCCTGATTTCTTACTAAGGTTCATGAGTCATTCACTTTATTTTTAAATACCCATTTTGTTCCAACTACATTATATTCTTTAGGTCTCTTGACTAACTCCCAAACATCATTCCTGGTGAATTGGTTCAATTCTTCCTACATTTTTAGGATCCAAAATTCATTTCCTAAAGCCTGATATATACTCATGGGTTCTAACATAGAGATGAATGTAGAATGACTAACCTACTTCCTACGGCCGTGCCTATCTCTCACACCTTCCGTCGGGTCTCCTAAAATTAATTCTTTTGGATGACTAGAAGCGTATCTCCTTTCTCTAGGCAAGTCTTCTTGAGGTTATACCCCTTCTATTATGATCATAATTTCTACACCTTCAATTGCCTCTTCTTCATCTTCTTTAATTTTAGATTCATAGGGCATATCTAATTCATCAAATACTATATGTGTGGACTCTTCTATTACTAGGGTTCTCTTATTAATGATTTTATAGCCCTTACATACATATGAGTAGCCTAAGAAGACACCCTCATCTGACTTGGGATCAAATTTTCCTAAGGGAAGTTTGCCATTAATTAAGATAAAGCACTTGCAACCAAAGACATATAAGTGTGAAAAATTCATTGTCCGACCCTTAAGGAGTTCATAAGAAGTTTTATTAAGCTTTGATCTAATGTTTACCCTATTTAAGACATACCATGATGTGTTTATCACGTTTTCCAAAAAATATCTAGAAAGGGTGTACTCAACTATCATCTAGCAGCTTCTACCAAGGTTATATTCTTTCTTTCTAATATTCTATTTTGCTGAGATGTTCTAGATGTTGCAAATTCAAGTCTATGAACTATGTTTTGATGATTGACAAAAACTCTTACTTGTCTTTGACTACCTTTTACTACTAATCAAAGATCAGACGGAAAAATGGAGCCTGCTCAAGATGGGGTAGATTAGGGTTGAGTCAGTCCGTAATTTTATTTTTCCCCTCTTGAGTCAATTATAATCTTTGGTGTGACTAATGCAAAGTAACCCTACACACACACACTTGAGAGACTTAGAATTTCTTTTTTACTCAAATCGGCCAGGACGATATTTACATCATCTTGGACGATCGGGCTTAAAACAAAAAATCTAATTAGGGGTTCTTAATTAAGGCAGCCGTCATTAGCCAATCATCCTGGACGATACTTGTATCGGCCTAGACGATATGCTAAAAATAAAAAGAAATTACCTCCATAAAAAATTAAGATATTATGTATTTTTTTGCTATCGGCCAGGACGATCTTATATCAGACTAGATGATATTCACAATTATGCCTTAATTAATCAGACAAATCAGGGAAGTAATAAAGGATGATTAATACGATCACATCAACCTGGACGATCGTAGGATCGTCCAGGATGCTCTATTCAAAAACCTTAGTTACTTCTGGATGATAAATATCGGCCAGCATAAATTCAGAGCGATGTGCTGGACGATCTAAATCGGACAGCTTGAATTCATGGCGATGCTCTGGATGATTTTCCTCTGATTTGAACTGATCGGCATAGACGATCATGAGATTGTCCTGGATGATCAAGCCAATTTGCAATCGTCCAGTTTGCATTCAGGGCGATGCTCTGGTCGATCTCATGGGATTTGTAATGATCGGCCAGGGCGATTTCCATATCGTCCTGGATGATAGAGTCAGCAACTTGCAATTAATGAGCTCCTTTGAAGCTCTTCTATTTAAGAGCTCTTGTTCAATATTTTTGAACATCCTTGGCTACTGCCTATCTTGACCTGAGAAAACCTAAAGGAGAGAGAGAGAGAGAGAGAGAGAGAGAGAGAGAGAGAGAGAGAGAGAGAGAGAGAGAGAGAGAGAGAGAGAGAGAGAGAGAGAGAGGATCTTGTGAGGGGGAGCTTGTGAGGGGATTCACAAGAGTTGCTCCAAGAATTGTTCCACTTCTTCTTTCATAGAGTCTCTTGTCCTTGGAAGGGTTAGGAGAGGTAAGTTCCAGCAAGCAATCGAGGTTCTCTACCTGCTACAGGAGGAAGCAAAAGGAGGAAGGTTCTCTGCCTTGTCAGGTGTGGCAAAAAGAGGTGTTTATAAAGGCTTCTCCGCCTAGCTATGGGGCTTAAGGAGAGTCACGATTGTAGTGTAATACTCGGAGCGTGCTCCGGGGAGTGGACGTAGGTCGAGTTTACCGAACCACTATAAACCCTTGTGTTCTTATTTTTTATTGCTTCCTCATTTATTTTCTTCCGCACTTATTTTTTGTGGTGATTTGGTTTGCATTCGTACTTTGCTTAAAGAAATTTTTAAAATACCAATTCACTCCTCCTCTTGGTTTGCCTTAGGCCAGTTCTATAGGGCTTAACATCCCTAACGATCTTTCAAGTGGTATCAGAGCGGGATTCATAAAAACTAAGTTTGAAAACTTTTTGAATTTTTATCCATGGCTAACTTTGGGAATCGTAATACACCGGAAGGGTATTCTATTCCCCGATCTCCTTTTTTTGATTTTATCCCATTTGATTTTTGGAAAACTCGCATGTCTACATTTTTACAATCTACTGATTATCGCATGTGGATGCTTGTTACGGATGGTTACACACCTCCAACTGGTAAACTTAACAACATTACTGTTCCACTTCCTTTTACTGAATGGAGTTTAGATGATAGGGATTTAGCTCAATTGAATGAAAAATGTCTTAAATATTTTTTCTGTGCTTTAAAATCAGAAGACTACATGCGTGTTTCCACTTGTAAAACTGGTAAAGAAATTTGGGATAAATTGTGTATCACTTATGAATGCACTAATAAAGTTAAACAATCCCGTTTGAACATTCTCTTGCATGACAGCGAATTTTTTCGTATGAAACTTCATGAATCAATTTCTGAAATGTATATGATATTTACTCAGATTGTTACTTCCTTGCATGCCTTAGGAAGAGAGCTTTCAAATTTGGAAAAATTAAATAAGATTTTACAATGCTTGCCTTCCTCTTTTGATGCAAAAATTACTGTTATAACTGAATCTAAGGATTTGAACATGTATTCGATTGACAACTTACTTGGCTCACTCATTGCTTAAGAGCATGCGGTGAATCAAAGAAATCTTGATGCAGGTGAGAAAAAGAAAGAAAAAAAGGTGGCACTGAAGGCACACAAATCTGACTCCGATTCTTCCTGGTCTGAGAGCAATGAAATTGCCTTCATCTCAAGGCAATTTAGAAACTTTCGAAGGAAGAAGCAAAAGCATAATTGGAGAAAAGGTAAGGATAATAAATATTTTAAAGGATCTTCTGATGTTGTTTGTTATGAATGCAGGAAGCCTGGATATGTGAAAGCCGACTGTCCTACACTTCAAGATCACTCAATCAAAGGAAAGGGTGAGGAGAAACCAAAGTTCGAGAAGGATCAGAAAAGACTCCAAAAGGCGTTTTAGGCGAATTCTGCATCAGATTCATCAGAGATGAAACCAGAAGATGAGACAACAAAACTGTGCTTGATGGCAGACGATCATCTCGATCAAGAAGAGGTATGTGAACTTTCCTATGATCAACTTCTTGAAATTTCTGAAAAAAATCATGCATCATATAAGAAACTCAAGAAAACAAATGCAAGTTTAAAATTGGAATTTTTGGAGTTACAAAAAGAGCATGCAATTATGACTAAAGATCACAAAACAATTGATTCAAATCATATGACTCTACTTGATGAATTTGATGAGTTAAACAAAAAACAATGTAAAATAATTGAAGAGCATGAGTCACTAAAAGTCACACACACACCTCACTTGATTCTAATTTAAGAAGTCTAAAGAGATAGAGAAAAACTTGAGGATTGAGAATGAAGTCTTAAAAAGCACAATTTCTAAGATTCAAAATGAATTAGATGCATGTAAGAAAACTAGGATGACACCTACTTTTGATCAAAAGCAAAAAACCTAGGAAGAGGCATTATAACTCAAACCATTTAATAAACCCTTTTCCTGAAGTTAGATGTTTTTCATGTGGCATGCTAGGACACATCTCACACACTTGCACTGTTCACAATGTACACATTGGGTGTGGAGACCCAAGGTGCATGATTTATAGCATAACACACATGCATTGTATTCTACTCTTCATAAGAAGGAACCCAAACTTACTTGGGTTCTTAAATATAACATTTGTTAATTTTGTAGGAGGACTCTCATAAAAGACCTCGTGAGAGCATGTGGTACTTGGACAGCGGTTACTCTCGACATATGACTGGTGATGCCAATCAATTTGTTTCGCTGGAGTCAGGACTGGAGGCAAGGTTACTCTTGGAGACAATACCACCAAGAAGGTGGTAGGCGCATGTATAATTGGTAATTCCAAGAACCTTATGATTGAAAAAGTTTTGCTTGTAGATTGATTAAAGCATAACCTGCTCAGCATCAGTCAACTCTGGGATAAAGGCTTCATCGTATAATTTTTTGCAAATTCATGCATTATAAGTTTAAGTAACCACACTATTTTGTAGGGAAAAAGGATCAACAACATCTACATGCTTGATTTAAATAACATTGAATGTGCTACTTCATTTTGCTTAAAAAAAATGATAGATAATTCATGGTTGTGGCACTAGAGAATATATCATGCAAGTAGGAAAGTGACCCAAAAGGGCCTAGTTAGAGGTGTCCCCAAACTCAAGTTTTCAAAAGACCACCTTTGTGATGCCTGTCAACTAGAAAAGCAAGTCCACTCCACCTTTCACCCCACTAAGGAAACTAGCTCCTCTAGACCTTTAGAAGTACTGTACATGGATTTGTTTGGACCCATTAGCACTGCCAGCTTCGGAGGGAAAGTCTATGGTTTTGTGATTGTTGATTACTACTCAAGGTTCACTTGGACTAGATTTCTTACACATAAAAATGAGTCTTTTGAGGAGTTTAAAACATTTTCTACTTGGATTCAGAAAAATCTAGGTTGTGAGATCTTGACCATCCATAGTGATCATGGGGGAGAGTTTGAGAATGAAAGATTTAGAGATTTATTATGAGGACAAGGGGATTAGCCATAATTTCTCAGCTCCTAGGACCCCTCAACAGAACGGGGTAGGTGAAAGGAAGAACCAGACCTTGGTGGAAGCCTCTAGAGCCATGCTTGCTGAGTATTCACTTCCAAAATACTTTGGGCTGAAGCGGTTAACACAGCAAGTTATGTGTTGAATAGGGTGAACATTAAAGCCAAATTAGAAAAGAAACCCTATGAGATCCTCAAGGGTAGGACACCCAATCTTTCCCACCTTCATATCTTTGGTTGTAAGATTTTCATTCACAATAATGAGAAGTCTCACTTGGGAAAATTTGATCCTAAATCTGATGAAAGAGTGTTCTTGTGACATTCTAGTGTTGGGGAGTCCTTTAGGGTGTTTAACAAGAGAACTTTAGAAGTGGAAGAGACTACCCAAGTAGTATTTGATGAGTATGATCCTAAAAAGCATGGAGTTGAGGATGATGATGATAATGGAGAAATTACTAGTGGAGTAGAAAAATTGGAGAAGGAAGTAGGTCACCAAAATGTAGAAGGAGTAGGAGATGTCACCCAAGGAGTAGAAAATTTAGATCTTGAGGAAAGGGTTGGACCTTCTCAGACCTTACCTAGATATTGGAGATACTCTACAAGTCACCCCAAGGATTTGATCTTAGGAGACCCTTCTAATGGATGGACTTAGGGAGGAGAACCACTCTGTCTTTATCTAACTAACTGAACCCACCAACATAAACCAAGCCCTTACTGATGAGTTTTGGATTTTAGCCATGCAGGAGGAGTTGAACCAATTTGTTAGGAAAGAAGTTTGGGAGCTTGTAGAAAGACCTAAGGGACAAAGTGTAGTTGGGACAAAGTGGGTCTTTCAGAACAAGGTGAATGATTCAGGAGTGGTGATTAGGAAGAAAGCAAGATTTGTGGCTAAGGGGTATAACCAAATAGAAGGGATAGATTTTGAGGAGACATTTGCCCCTGTAGCTAGATTGGAAGCCATTAGAAAGCTATTAGCCTTTACCTATTATAAAAGATTTAAGCTTTATCAAATGGATGTCAAGAGTGCCTTTTTGAATGGGGAAATAAAAGAGGATGTGTTTGTAGAACAACCCCAAGGTTTTGAGAGTTTCCAATTTCCAAATCATGTTTTTAAATTAAAAAAGGATTTGTATGGTTTAAAACAGGCACCAAGAGCATGGTATGAGAGGCTTAGCACATTTTTACTAGAAAGGGAGTTTGTTAAGGGGAGCGTAGACACCACCCTTTTTCTTAGAAAAATTGGAGATGATTTGCTCATTATTCAGATTTATGTGGATGATATACTCTTTGGATCTCCTAATAAAAAACTTTGTGATGAGTTCTCTAAGATAATGAGTAAAGAGTTTGAGATGAGTATGATGGGAGAGTTGTCCTATTTTTTGGGTTTTAGCATAAAACAATTGGATGATGGAACCTTTCTTAATCAAACAAAATATATAAAGGACATTTTGAAGAAGTATGAGATGGATAAATCTAAGCCAATTAATACTCCCATGACTTCTAGTGTTCCATTAGATAAGGACCCAAGTGGTAAGTCTGTTGATCAGAAGAAGTATAGAGGCATGATTGGATCTTTACTCTACTTGACTGCGAGCTGACCCGACATAATGTTTAGTGTTTGCCTTTGTGCTAGATTTTAATCCGACCCTAAGGAATCCCACCTGACTGCTGTTAAGAGAATCTTTAGATATCTTTTGGGGACCCAAAACTTAGGGATTTGGTATCCTAGACACAGCACGTCTTTTAAGATTATTAGATCTTCTGTCTCTAATTTTGCATGATGCAAGATGGATTGAAAAAGTACTTCAGGAACTTGTCAATTCATAGGACAATCATTGGTCTCATGGTCTAGTAGGAAGCAAAATTTTGTTGCACTTTCCACTTCTGAAGCTGAGTACATTGCTCTTGGATGTTGTGTGGCCCAAGTCCTTTGGTTAAAACAACAGGTATTGGATTTAGGATTACCTGTAGGCACCATCTCAATCTTTTGTGACAACACTAATACCATATGCATCTCTAAGAATCCTATCCAACATTCAAGGACTAAGCACATTGACATTAGGCATCATTTCATTAGAGACCATATGACTAAGGGAGACATTGAGCTACACCATGTGACAACTGAAAATCAACTAGCTGACATCTTTACTAAACCATTGGCCTTCAACACTTTCAGCTCTTTAAGGACCAGATTGGGTGTGATTGACATAACTGCATAAACTTGATCTTCTATTTGCATTATTTGGTTTTTGTTCTTTTCTTTATTTTTCCTTTTTGCTCCTTATTTTATTTCCTTTTTTTTTTTGTTCAATTTGGCTTGCTTTCTTTTTGTTTCTTTTCTTAATTTTTTAGCTTTCAAAAATCATCGGTGATATGATATTGTAGGCCTTGTCCTTGATTTTTGAGAATTTGTAGTCAATGTTTTACATCTCTTTATCTATTAGATGGTAAGAATATTTCATTGATTGTGTATCATTCTCTAACCTATTTTAATGGCATAGTTTTCTTTTCTAATCAAAAATCTATCTCAAATTAAAGATTGTGTATGAAATATAGATCCTTTCTAAACTCGCTTAAGCAAATATATCTTGTATTTATATTGCTTAAAGTTTTTTGTCACATCAAGATTCCTCGTTACTCTTGTCATTGATTAATTGATTCTATTTTGTGGATAGTTCTTCTCTATGTTAGAGAGAGAGTCCCTATTCTCTAATATCTAGAAGATATACTCACAACTAAGAATCCCTTTTAAAAGTTGTAAAAGAGAATGGAGCTTGCAAAAATAAAAAAAATTGGCCAATGATGCCAACAAAAGATGTGCAATGACGCTAAATTGAAAAATTATACATCAAAAAGCAAAAGATGTGCACAAGCACCAATCAGTTGACAATAGGCATAAAATGAGCCCACTAAAAAGCAAGCTCCTCTCTCCTTTCAAATCTTTTAAAAACTTAAAAGTTTTCATGTATCAAAGGCTTGATTTCGATTATTTTGCAATTGTGATAAATTTACTTTGGTTCATTAATCTATGAGATATTTTTTCTTAAACCAAGTGATGAATGGATTTTTTTTCCTCATATCCAATTGATTCTTTGAGTTAGGTCATTGATTTCAAAAGATGATTCTACCCTAAGAGAAAGTCTGAGCTAAGGGTAATCATGATCGGATATTCTACTATTCTTTAAATTATTGATGTTGTTAATTCATTAACTCACAAATTTTTAAAATCAATTACTTGGAATACTACATCATCTTCATGCCTTGATAAAATAAAAAAAATAAAAATAAAAAATAAAAAAAAGGTCTTGTGGTTTGCTTTTGTTCTTGGTTTCCTCCTTTTTGAGATGTCAAAAGGGGGAGTAGTTTTGGGATATTTTTTGCACTTTCGATTCCGTATGTTACGCTGCTATTTTTTAAATTTTTGTCATAGTGTTTTTCCATCATCAAAAAGGGGGAGATTGTTGCAAATTCAGGTCTATGAACTATTTTTTGATGATTGGCAAACACTCTTACTTATCTTGAACTGTCTTTTACTACTGACTTTTAAGGAATCAAAGATCGGATGAAGAATGGAGCCAGCTCAAGATGGGGTAAATTAGGGTTGAGTCAGTCTGTAATTTTATTTTTTCCTTTTTGAGTCAAATGTAATCTTTGGTGTGACTAATGCAAAGTAACCCTACACACACACACATTTGAGAGACTTAGAATTTCTGTTTTTACTCAAATTGGCTAGGACGATATTTACATTGTCCTAGACGATCGGGCTTAAAACAGAAAATCTGATCAAGGGTTCTTAATTAAGGCAGCCGTCATTAGCCAATCATCCTGGATGATATGCTCAAAATAGAAAGAAATTACCGCCATAAACAATTAAGGTATTCTTTATTTTTTGCAATCGGCCAGGACGATCTTGTATTGGCCTGGACGATATTCACAATTATGCCTTAATTAATCAGATAAATCAAGGAAGTAATTTAGGATGATTGATACGATCACATCATGCTGGACGATCTATTCAAAAACCTTAGTTACTTCTGGATAATAAATATTGGCCAGCACAAATTCAGGGCGATGTGCTGGACGATCTGGATCAGACAGCCTGAATTTAGGGCGATGCTCTGGATGATTTTCTTCTGATTTGAACTGATCGGCCGCGATGATCGTGAGATCGTCCTGGAAGATCAAGCCAATTTTCAATCGTACAGTTTGCATTCAGGGCGATGCTCTGGCCAATCTCATGGGATTTATACTGATCGGCCAAGACGATTTCCAAATTGTCCTGGACGATATAGTCGGCAACTTGCAATTAATGAGCTCCTTTGAAGCTCTTGTTCAACATTTTTGAACATCCTTGGCTGCTGTCTTGACATGAGAAAACCTAAAGGAGAGTGAGAGAGAGGGGGAGAGAGAGAGAGAGGATCTTGTGAAGGGGAGCTTATGAGGGAATTCACAAGGGTTGCTCCAAGAATTGTTCCACTTCTTCTTCCCTAGAGTCTCTTATCCTTGGAAGGATTGGTAGAGGTAAGTTCCAGCAAGCGATCGAGGTTCTCTACCTGCTTCCGGAAGAAGCAAAAGGAGGAAGGTTCTCTGCCTTGCCGGGTGTGGCAAAAAAAAAGTGTTTGTAAATGCTTCTCTGCCTAGTTGTGGGGGCTAAAGGTGAGTCACGATTGTAGTGCAATACTCAGAGGGCGCCTCTGGGAGTGTACGTAGGTCGAGTTGACTGAACCTCTACAAACCCTTGTGTTCTTATTTTTTACTGCTTCCGCATTTATTTTCTTTCGCACTTATTTTTTGTGGTGATTTGGTTTGCATTCGTACTTTGCTTAAAGAAATTTTTAAAATACCAATTCACCCCCCCTCTTGGTTAGCCTTGGGCCAGTTTTATAGGGCTTAACATCCCTAATGAACTTTCACTAGAGGCTAAGAAATTATGCTCTATTCCTATCTCTTGACAAAATGATTCAAATTTTTCATTTTGAAACTCTCCACTGTGATCAGTATGGATAGTTGAGATTTCACATTCTAATTTTTGTTGAATCCACATGGAGAAATCTTAAATTCCTTAAACGACTCATTCTTATGTGCTAGGAATCTTACCCAAGTGAATATAGTGAAGTAATATATAATTACAAATCCATAATTATTGCCACCTAGGTTAACTATGCTAACGGGTCCAAATAAGTCCATATGAAGGATTTCTAGTGGACTAGAATTAATCACATATTTGATTAAATAAACGGATGATTTTATTTGTTTTCCTAGTTGGAAAGCATCACATAGATTGTCCTTAGTGAATTCTAACTTAGGTATGCGTCTAATTATGTTTCTCTAAGTGATGTTTCTAAGTATTTTTATACTAGCATGGCATAGTCTCCTATGCCTTAGCCACGAGTCATCTACAATTACTTTAAAGTAAAAAGAATTTGAATTTTCAATGAAATCAAAATCTAACATGTAAACATTATTTATTCATTTTCCTTCTTAAACAAGTTTGTCATTTAAGCTAATCAGGCATTTGTTAGAAAGAAATTTTATGTCAAAACCTTTATCACACAATTGACTAATGCTTAGTAAGTTATGCTTTAAACCATCAACTAATAAAATATTCTCAATTAAAAAATTCTTAACATTTCCAACAATACTTGAGCCCACCACTTACATGGTGGTGTTGTCTCCCAACGTTACTTTGCCTCTGGTCATGGTCTCTAATATAATAAATGTCTTCATGTCTTCAGTCATACGTCACGAGCAACCACTATCTAGGTACCACATGCTCTCACTAGATCTTTTGTGTGAGCATCCCTACAATGTCATTCAAGGGTTATATTTAAGAACCCAAGTGAGTTTTGGTTCCTCCTTTTGCTTGCATGAATGAAATGTATGCATGCTATGTTGTTATGGATGCAATTTAGGTCTCCATACTAGGTGTGTCCTACAGTGAATCATGTATGTACAGGCTATGCGACCTAGCATGCCACATGAGAAACAACTAACATCGGGAAATGGGTTCACTAAGCTATGTGGGTGGTGATGCCTTTTCCTAAAGTTGTGTGATACATGCAATGCTGGTGTTTGAATGATTCATGTTGATGTGATGGATTGCAAAATTCTTCAAGTGAAGGTTGTTTTTTTATTTTCGTTTAAATCCTTTAATTTAACTTTTAAAAAGTCATTTGCATGTTTAAGACTTGCAATTTCAAATTTCAAACGATATTCAATGCTATGTAACTCCCATGTAAGTTCCTCTATACTCTTATACTTTGTTTCTAATTCAACATGCAATATTTTCAAGGATTAATGTGCATCAATTAATTAAACACACTTCTTATTTAATGCATCAAACTCATCAAGCAGGGACATATGATCTCTATCTAAATCAACATTTTCTTTAACTTAGATAGTATACTCAATTTGTAAAGTACTAAAATCAATATTAAGACTAGCATGCATTTTCTTCAACTTCCTATATGAGTCATGGATTTCCTCACAAATAAGCAATAGAACTTTATGTAAAAGTTGACATACCTCATGTGGATCCATTTGATAAAGATTATCGTCGGCCATTAGACACTAATTTGTTACCACCTCCTATGCTTCTTCTTTTGATGATTATGAGGTAGAGTCGGCCCAAAGTGCCTTTTATATCTTCATCATTCCTTTCTTATGTTGAGCTTTCTCCTAACCTTTTTCATTAGTTGGTTGACTCTTTAAGTTGGGGAAATCAGCTAGAAGGTTACCTGGTTTCCTGCAATCAAAACAAATCACGTCATATGAAACTTTAGTAGTTCTCAAGCTTTTACCTTTATTCCACTTATTATGAAGACGCCTTTATTCTCTTTTAGAAAATTTCTTGAATTGTTGGGTCATCAAGGCTATGTCATCTTCTTCCTTCGCTTGTGAACTTTCACTTTCAGAGTTATTTATTCTTAATGCCACCATCTTCTCCTTTTCACCTACATCACTTTGCCTTTAACTCACTCCATACTTGTATGCAATGGGTGACCCAAGATAATTGTCAATAGAATAAACATTTAAATCTTTAGATTCAATTATTACAGTAATTTTAGCATCATAGGAACTAGGTAAGTATTTATGAATCTTATTAACTTTTTCATTATTAGAAATTTTTCTACGTAAAGCATGCAAGAATGTCACTATTTGGGTGAACCTAGTGTACAAGTCAGATATTATTTCGCTTGGTTTCATACAGAAGAGTTCGTAATCATACAATAGAATGTTAAGTCTACACTGTTTAA
Source organism: Dendrobium huoshanense (assembly GCA_016618105.1). Classification (NCBI taxonomy): domain Eukaryota; kingdom Viridiplantae; phylum Streptophyta; class Magnoliopsida; order Asparagales; family Orchidaceae; genus Dendrobium; species Dendrobium huoshanense. The sequence continues at coordinate 58,032,937 of CM028343.1, forward strand.
CCTCACTAGTTCCTTCGTACGTGATGCATAGTCTATCCCAATTCTCCTTACTAGTAGCACAGGTAGATATTCTCATGAACAAAAGAAATAGTTTAAGCACTTCGCATTTAATTGAGGCAAATCCCTATCCTTAGTACTCCATTCACTAAAAGGTACTTGAGTTTTCATGCCATTCACAAGTTTAAACGATGTAATATATCTTTTTTTAACCAACATCCACATATGATAGTCTATAAACTTTAAGAAGTAGATATTCTAATTTTCTAGAAATAAAATGGGATATTATCAAACAGAGGTGGACGGGTTATTGAATAACCCTCCGCAGTATTATGATTACCAAAATGAGACATGATTCATTTTCAAGATTTTCTAAAACACTATTTTTGAAACCCTGCCCTGATACCAATTGAAACTACGAGATGCACCAAGAGGGAGGTGAATTGGAAATTTGTTGCAATAAAAAGATAATCTTAAATAGGAGTTCTAATTTTTTTTGTGTTTTTGAAATTTAAACAAGAAAATTAATTAATATGGAAGCAAGTGCTTAAAACACAATTTGCAATAACAAATTTCACAACGCTTTTCACCAAGTAATTTTAATGAAAATAAAATGAAGAACAAAAATAAAATGCAGTAATGGGAAAATCATATAAGAGATTTTATAGTGGTTCGGTCTCTTGACCTGCGTCCACTCCCCGTGGTCCTCCACTTCGGGAATTTCACTACTAAGCAGTAATTATCCTTTTCCCCCCACATAAAGGTGGAGAAGCCCTTACAAACATCACTTTTACCAACCCGACGTGGTGGAGTTCCAAGCACTTTATCACCTTCCTGGTGACGGTAGGGTATCTTCTCATTTATCTGCTACCAGGAGAAGACAAAGTACCTTATAGGACACTGATGTAGAAAAATCTCCCCCTCAAAGAGCCTCCAATTAGATATTCTCGAGCCATATGAGGAGCAAAGTGTAGCAAGCTTGGAGCAACCGTGTTATCTCCCTCACACTCCTTCTCCCTCATAAAGCCCACCTTTTACTTCCTCTCACAAATCCTAAAATCTTCACATGAGCTCTCTCCCAAGGAAACCCTCTCTAATCACGTTCCACTCTCAGAGTCACCCATCAAAAAATAGATGTTTTGATACTTAAAATTGGCTCCAAGAAACCCAAAACATTTCAATTTAGCCATTATGATCATATAGTATGATCTAATATCATATAATACGATCAGTACAAGACAACATCTGTCTTGGTACAAAGGTTTACGAATAGGTAAAAATTTTGAATATGATCATACAGTACGATATAAACACATACAGTACAATATGTAAAATCCTTCTATTTGTATATGATGATTATTGGAATGAAAAAACTCATCTGTGTATATCTTATGGTTCGAACCACATCGTACAATATGATTAGTTCAAAATTAATGGATCATTCAGTACGATGTTCGGAACGATCGAATATAGCCTCGGTTGATCGTACAGTACGAATGGTATCGTACGGTATGATAACCATTCAAAAATTAATCCTTGATTTATGCACTAATCGTGTGGTTAATTTAAGTAAGTATTTAAAATATCATACCATACGATATGATAGTATAATACGATTAGTTCAAAATTTTTGTATTAAGAACTTACTTAACATAATTTAGCGGCTAGGGTTTTTAACTAGAAACAAATCATATAGTACGACATCCATCATATAGTATGACTTATTTACATAAAGTAATTTGAGCCAGATAAGATCGTACAATATTAACTAAACTTGTACAGTTAAATCAAAAGAAAGAAAAAAAAATTTCTTCATTTTTAAAACCCTCTCCCCTGTGTGTGTGCATGGTTGTCTAGTCTTGCACATAATTTGTGGTTAGACTTAAGAAAAATAATAATGAATGGAAAATTACAATGTATGAACTCTAACTCCTACTCTACCCAGTCTTGAGTTTTTTTGTTATCCTAAGTAACTTGTGATCTCTCTGAAATGTTAGTATTCATAAACTAGAGCTGAAATATAAAGTATTTAATAAATAGTAATTCAATCGACATTATTTATCATCATCAAAATCTCAGACTACGGGTCATGGACTGCAACACATTCACCTTTTTTTTCTTTTAGACGTTCCATCACATAATATCTATTGATGATATCTTATGTTGACTTCATCAAAGTGTCAACCTTGATTATTCTTAACACCTTTCTTGCACACTCTTTAGTTCTTAATAGATGTCAGAATCAACTAATTCTTCTTATCCCTCTCTAATCCCTCAACAAAATAAATATAAAAAAAATTTATTTATACTCTCAAACTTAAACAATTTCTTGTATTACAGTTCTTTATAGGGTGGCATCACATTATTATAATTTTGAACATGCACCTTAATGCTACTGCGTTGACTATACTATGGCAGTAGAATGACCTTATGATATGTTTCCATAATAAAAATAACTTATCTACCAAGTTAGGTTGTTGTAAAAGATTTTTATTATAACGCATAAGCATGTCATCATGTACGTAGCTCTATAGAGGTTGACACTGGGTAATGAGTTACTAATAATTTGAAAAAATGTATGCTAAAGTGGTATTCATTTATGGTACTAACATGTTTACAGTACTATGGAACATAACAATATTCCATCAGGGTGCTACCTTAAATGAAAAAAAAGATTGAGATTGAAGTTCTGTAATTTTCTATTCTACAGTCAGGGTGTTGATGCATTGGGGTATTTATGTTTGGGGCGCTCTAGTGCTTGTTCAAACTTTGAAAATTTAAGACATTTTTCCTAAGATATTCCTATATAACATCAATTAAAATAAATATATTTACAAGAATTAAACATAATAAAAATAAGCATAGTTTTCATTTAACACTAGGATAGTGCTTAGGATGTCTTTAAAGGTCAATTTTATTGAGATTGGATGATCGTGGGAATTAAGTTGGTTGCATGTAAGGATTTTACTCATGCTAGGCAAATTTGACCAATTCTAGTAGAGTTGATGAAGTCAATCTTTCACCCAAGGGATAGACTAGATAGATGTGATCATTTAAGAACTTTAAAGAATTCAGTTGGGTGATTTTGAAGTATTGAAGTAGGGTTTTTATAATACTATGTTTGTTTAACCTACATTGAGCTAATTTTTCAAGCTTGTATAAGGGTTTGTGTAGGTTCCTTCAAGAAAAGGTTTTCCTACGACTCACCTTTGGAGGAATGTGTTAGGTATGTCATCCAAGCTTTTTTCTTTTTCCATTTTAAAAATTGTTTTTGGGTGACAAACAGGATGAGCACATTAACAATGTATTTATTATATGGGGAATTTCTCATTCATATGGACAACGTGGCGTTAGGGTTGTGATTTCATCTTCGTAAAAGAATGGAGTAAATCTTGAACTACTATAGAGTTGTTCTCATTCAAATACAACTAAAGTTTTTGGCAAAATTAATATCATTTACTTCCTTCTTATGGGAATACAATCTTCCTTGGTCGCTAAACCTATCAGGCAAGTTTTCATGATGAAAGCATCCAAAAAGTGCTTGATCTAGTTCTCACACACGTTTGAAAGGATTATTATCTTATTGAATAAGGTATCTTAGTGAATAAGAGGCCAGATTGAAAGGAAAAGTTCATGGATATCTTTAGTGTACATAGATAGAGGTTATGGAGTACTGCGGTTGAACTGAAGACGATGAAGTTGATTCTTCTAGAACTATCTTCTAATGAGGAGGTTAAACTTTCATGAGTGAAGAATAAACCATTGTGTGTTAAACACCTTGTCACTTATAATAATGTTTACAAGAACTTTTATGGATTCTCTCTTATCATGATGAGTTAAAGTCTTTGTCTTATTTAGATTCCATTTTTATCCTTGAAGAAAAGTTCATAGGTTGGAATTTTCTTATGGTCCTTAGTTCTCTGTAGATAGCTAAATTGAGGTGATCATGCTAAAGGTAAAACTATCTTTGATTAGTTTTGAAGTACATCAGGAGGTTTGTTCAAATAAGTGGAAGGATGCTAATGTGGGATTGCAGTTTATGGTGCTAGTGGTGAAGTGACCATGAGTGCCTTATGGGCTAAGTCATCCTACCTAAACTATAAGGAAAGGAGATTATAGAATTTTTTAGTACGGAGGAAGATCATGTAGAGCTATTATTCATAAGTGAGGAGGATATTTTTTTAAGTAATGGGAAAGAAAATACCAAATCCCTTGAATCCATGGAGGGGTCCAAAGGCTACACACCATTAGATTATGATAATATCTCACAGTCTAAAGAGAAGGACTATTTTGTAAGTGTTGATTAGTGTCCAATTAAGGTATCTAGTTATTTCTTTAAGAATGATAATCTTATTTACAATCTTATACTAAGAGGTACATATGGTAGTTGAGTTCATACTTGTTAGTCTACCCAACCATAAACACTCTAGCTTATTCAAAGTAGTAGGTGTTTAATCTCAAAATGTGTCATCATACTTCTATTTTGAGTGCATAATGCCTTATCATGATGAAACTCATCTAGCTTTATTTGGATGAAGACAGGAAGTCTCATATGGAGACGACATAAAAACTACATCCATTGGAGAAGAAGGTTTCCTAGTCTAAAAATTTGAACAGTTCTCAGTGAAGACTATTGTGACATTAGCTTTGGAGTCCAAGGATTAGGATGACGTGATTTCTTCTAATTTTTTCATGATGAAGAAGGTATGAGAATTGGTTGAGCTAATCATTGTCTATTTAATTGAGGAACTAGATGTGGTCATTGGTGTTGTTTGTAATGATGAATCTAAATGTTTTTTTGCATGACTTTGTTTTATGAGGTCACTGATTGTGTTTGTAGGTTAGAAGCCAAATTCGTTCTACATTTAAAATTCAAGGATCCTTTTTATTACTTTAAGGAATTTCCTAACAATGATATAGATAAAGAGAGTTAAGGCATAAGTTTGAAAAATAAATTAGTTTCATCAGTCCTGATTTAGTAAAATTTTTATACTTTTAATTAAATAGATATAGAAAGATTCTTTGGTTTCTATATTATTTTTTATTAGTTTATATTCATGAATGAAAATTATGGTATCTAGAAATATTTAGAAAGTGAATACTCAGCTAGTTGACTGTTCTAGTGAGAGAAACACTATGAGAGAAACACTATATTTTTCAAATTTTGTTTTGCGGCTTTCATGGTGGCGGACGTTCACCGGCCGGCTTCCTCGGCCATTTGAATCTGAAGTAACCAATGGAGGTAATTGGTAAAGGGAAAAACATCATTTCAGATAATTCTGTTATCTTTAAAAAAATGGATTCTCTGGTTGAATCATTTGTAATGGTTAAAGGAATTGTCGGTGAGGCGTCTACGTCTAATTCGAAGAAATGTCCAACTCATTCCAGGTTGGATATGGGAGATAAATTCAAAGGCCATAAGATTATCCTTGATGAGAACTTTGAAATTAATGATGGTACTAAGCAGGAAATAAGGGAAAAAGCTGATATGGAGGAAGTTCGTGTGTGTGAAAATGCTGAACTGGATGATCGTACAGAGGCTTTTGTTCAGAAGGTTAATGCTTCAAAAATCTCTAAGAATTGGGCTCCTAAAGCTTGGACCAAGAAGAACAATATTAATGTCACTGATCTGGACTTCGGGAAATAATTTACTGGGGAAGACAAGGTAGTCAAAGTTCATTTGGCTAATGAACGGGAGAATTCAGTGAAGCTTCAGAATTCACTGGTTATTAAGGTATTCGGTCTTAATGTTTCTTTCCAAATGATTTGCTCAGAGATGAGGAGGCGATGGGCTTAGTTCAGAAAATTCAACTTAACAATCCTTGGTTTGGGTTGGATATTATGTGCATTTGATGAGAAAGAGGCGTTCGACTCAGTGCTATCTAGTGGGCCTTGGTATGTTTGAAATAATATAATAGGCATGGACAAGTGGTCACCATCCTTCTCCCCAGCTTCCTTGAAAGGCCTCACGTCCCCGGGTTGGATTAGAATGCCAAACTTTCCTCTCCAATGCTGGGACAAAATAACATGTGTAGAATTACCTCCATGATTGGGAAGCTATATATGATAGATGGAAATTCATTCCAGTGGAGAAGAAGGGAATTCACCAAGGTTTGTATCTGCATAAACCTGTATTCAAAATTTCTTTTGGGAGTATGGGTTGAAGGATCTTTAGGCAAATTCAATCAAAGGATTGAGTATGAGAAGATCCCCAACTTTATTTTTTTTGCTTTGGCAAAATTGGACACTTAAAAGAATAATGTCTAGAGAATATGGTGAATGAATCTCATCCTGTACAGATTGGAAGTTTGGTTGATAATATGGATTCAAATTAGAAGTTTGGCAAGATCCAAGGAACAAATTCAAATGAGGATGGCTACGAACCTTGGATTCATGTAAACTTCTGGAGAAACACATTCAAGAAGCAAGGTTCTATTCCTAAAGTCAACTCTTAGAATAAATCAGGTTTGCAATCTGAAAATGTTTTCAGGCATTCGAAGAGCAATATGGTGTATAAAATAGTGGAGAAAGCTTCAGTTGAAGAACCTGGAAGGAAAAATCAGGAATTGAATGATTATCTAGTAGATATAGAAAAAAGACTGGAAAAATTTGGAGAGAATTTTGATACTGTTTCACATCAGGGGGAAGTGTAAGATTGCTTTGGTATGGCAGACTATATCCCAACTATACCTATTGAATAATAACAAATTCAATCTGTAGAATAATGTGATTGAAGAAGGTGAAATTGTGGAACCTTGTTATTGAAAATGCTTTAATTGGCTATGCAACAACAACCCTTTGGTCTTGGAGGGATGTGGAATTGAAGGCCATAGTGACGAGGTTAAAGTCCCAAGCTCTAAGAAGAAAGGTTCTAAGCAACTTAAAAGCTTAGGTCCTATTAAATTGAATCTAAGAAGTAGAAGATTGGATGAAATTCAAAAAAGAAAAAGTGGGAAATCCTTCCCCTCTTTTGCATGAATGTCATCCATTGGATTCTGAAATTGTGGGGAGCTAGGAAAAGGAGAGCTTCCCTTTATTTGAATGAGGTTGTTAAAGAAAATGGAGTTTTTTATGGGATTTTTGGAAACTAAAGTATCTTTGTTTAGTAGAAGAGATGTGGATTTGTTAATTTGAACTGGATGGAATTTTTTTCAAGTTCCTTCGGTTGGGATTTCTGGTGGCATCTTGATTATTTGGAAGTCTGATGTTGCTTCTTTCACTATTTTTGAATCTTCAGACCAATTTATTATTGGGGAGATAGATATCAAAAACAAGGGTATTTAGAGAATTGCTATTATCTGCGGTAGTATAGATGCTTACAAAAGAAGAATTCTTTGGGAGAATTTGCAACTATATACTACCAATGGCAAAGCTAAGGTCATTGGAGGTGATTTCAATTGTATTCTTAATAAAGATGACAAAAAAGGAGGAAAAAGATTTGTTTACTCCTTGGGTGCCAAAGAGTTGGAGTCCTTTCTAGTTTCTAATGATCTTCATGAAGTGAGGGGCATTGGACCAAAATTTACATGGTGCAATAATAATTCTGGAGCTAACATAATCCTTGAAAGACTAGATAGGTGCTACTTAAATTAAGTTGATTTAAGCTCTCCTCATCGTCTTGTAGTAAAGCACCTTGCTAGAATTGCCTCAGACCATTGTCCAATAATTTTGAAATTTCAGAATTTCAATGTTGTCCCTAATAAATCTATTAAATGTGAAGATATTTGGGTCTCTAATCTTGCATCCTTTGCTGTGGTTAAAAGAGCCAAGAGTAAAAACACAGGGGGAGATTTCGGCCATATCCTCAATAATAAACTGAAGAGATCTTTGAAGGCTCTTTCTATTTGAGTAAATACAAACACATGGCTTTAACTCAAGATAAAGACTTTCTTAATAAAGAAATCATTGAGTTGCAAGAGAAAGAAGGCAAGGAAGGACTTTCGGATGATGAGTGCTTGATACTCAAAATGAAGGTTGAGGAACTCAACTCAAAATTGGCTCGTTTTAATATGTGGTGGAGGCAGCGTACTAAAGTGAAATGGGCCATGGAAGGTTATATAAATTCTAAATTTTTTCTTGCTTTTTCTAGTACAAGGAGAAATGCAAATTTCATAAATAAAATTAAAGCTAAAAATGGAGTGGAGACAAAAGAACAACACTTGATTGAAGACATTTTTTTTCAATTCTACAAAAAAAAAAATGGGAGTTCAGGGAGTGCAATTTGAAAGGATGGCTGAAGTCCATCTATCATCTGGAGAAGGAGGATTTTCTCAGCATAAATAAAGACTTCTCTATAGAAGAAGTTGAACTGGTTCTCAAGAATACAGGGAAGTTCAATTCCCCAGGAAATGATGGAGTCACATACTCATTTATGAAGAGCTGTTGGGAAATTGTAAAAGAAGATGTTTTGAGAGCTGAATCAATTTTTTCTTACTGGAAAGATGAATTCCAGTTGGAAAGAAACTCTAATTGTCTTGATCCCTAAAGTTTCCAATCCTATCTACCCATCTAACTTCAGGCCAATTAGTTTATGCAATGTTATATACTAAGGGGCTACCAAAGTTTTATTAAACAGAATTTCTTCTGTTATTCCCAAAGTGATTTCTTTTGAACAAGCTGCGTTATTGAAGGGCAGAGCTATGACATATCACATTATGGTTGCACATGCGATCTTCCACAAATTCAGGTTTTCAAAAAACTCTAGCGGGATGGTCTCTTTCAAGCTTGATTTGGAACAAGCCTATGACTCCATGGGCTGGCCAACATTGGAAAAAGCTTTGAGGTATTTTGGGTTCCCTTCTTCTAACTTTTACTTAATCATGGAATACGTTTCAAATGCTAAATTTTCTATTATAATTAATGGAAATTCATCAAATTGGATTGAGGTCAAGTGTGGTTTTTAGCAAGGATGCCCCTTGTCCCCCTCCATGTTCATCCTTTGCACAATTGTTGTCTAAGCTCTTAAACAAAGTGGTGATAATTATGGTATTAGCATTTCTCCTAATGGACCTAGGATATCACATTTGTTATATGCTAATGATATATTATTATTTTCAAAAGAAAATGTGAAGGAGGTCAAATATATTAAATGTATTATTAATCACTTTTGTGGTTGGACCGGCCAAAAAATCAATGCAAATAAATCTTGTGTCCTTTTTGGAAAATCTGTGAATAGAAGGATGAAGAAGAAAATCAAGAAGATTATGGGGATTCTTAGTGTTAAAGAATTCTAGTATCTTGGGACTAAAATTTCCTTGAGAAGATTAGGTGCTCAAGACTTTCAATTCATTATTGAGATAGCCATGAAATTGATTAATATTTGGGGGAGCAAATACATCTCATTTGCCAAAAAATTCAATCTAGTAAAAATTGTTTTGTTGTCATATACCATCTTTCATAGCACTCATTGCTTGATTCCAAAAGGCACCATTGAGAGATGGACAAGTTGCGTAGAAGCTTTATTTGGAAGAAATCCTATGAAAGTCAGGGTATGCATTTTGTTAATTTGGAAATTTTATGCTCTCCGACCAAATGGGGAGGAAGAGGACATCATTCTTATCATGACAAGGTTGTGCCATTGAGAGCAAAAATTGCTTGGAGATATATTCAGGAGGACGATTCCTTGTTGCATAAAGCATTATTTCCCAAATATGGATCTTGTTTTGAAAATCAATTTTAAAAAAAGAAAGAATCTACAGTTTGGGCTATTATCAAAAATAGAGGAAATTTTTTAAGGCCGATTGTTAGATGGAATGTTGTAAATGGAAGTTCCATTAACATACTTAATTACATATGGATTTTGGATAAAGTTCTCAATAAATGGCCTACTTATCTCAATCCCCGGGATCTTGATGGTGCCTTAGTTGATAAATTTGTTACTGACGGAAGATAGGATGAAGAAGAACTGAACAAAACATTTGGACCAGATCTTGTTAGATAGATTATGCAAAGCAATCTCTTTGCTGGAACATCTAAAGATAAATTTGAACTTTTATATAGAAGATCCGGGAAGTCAATTTCTACATTGTCTTATGAAGCTTCAATTCGAGAGTTTTAGCACGTAATCTGTTGGGATTGGATTAAGAAGGCGAAGTTGTCACTGAGAGTCAAAGTGTTTTGGTGGAGAATATTTAATAAAGTAATCCCGACTTTCCAGTTTCTATGTTATAGAAGATTACAAATGCAATTTGAATGTCCTAGAGGCTGTAATATGGTGGAAGACATTGAACATGTTGTTGTTAAATGCAAAAAATTGGGTGAAGTTTTCCAACATCTAAATAGATGGGGTTTTGGTATTCTTAACTGCAGCACTTTCTTAGATTGTATTTTATGGATTTCTTATCAAAATAGTTGGTTGATCAATTTATATTACAATGCTGTTTATTTCACTTGGAAAGCTAGGAACAATCTTGTTCACACAGGAAAGGAAATGGGTTCCTTATTCATTGCATTGGAATCCATCTCTATGGCTTCAATGTCTATATCAAATGCAATAGCTATCTCAGGTAAATGGGGTGTCAATCAGCTTGGTAAGCTGTTGGATGTTCATTGGCATCCCCCTCCACCCAGTTTGGACAAGGTTAATGTGGATGGTTCTCTACTTCAATCATATAAAGGAGGTATTGGAGGAGTGTGTAGAGATTCCAAAGGCAGGTTCTTGTTAGCATTTGGATATCCTATTACTTATTGGGACGTTTCAAGGCTTGAAATGCTTTCTATTCAATCCGTTCAAGATCTTTTTAAAGAAAGTATTAAGAATAATGATGGCATCATCATTGAAGGAGATAATGCAAATGTAATCAAGGACTTGAAAGATAGTGAAATTCACAAGAATGATGATTTGAGAGGTATGTTCAAAGACTATAGAAATATCATTTTTAATTGTAAAGATAGGAAGTGTAATAAGTTAGCGGAACTTTGTGCTAACTATGCTATTGTTACTTCATTTATTTGGGACCATTTAGTTTTTAATAAGGTTCCTTCTTCCTTCATCTCTTTGTTAAAGTAGGAATCTAATGGCTACCTTTAGTCATTGCTTTTAGTTTTCAATAATATTTAAATGCACTTGGTTGCAATTTCTTCAAAAAAAAAAAAAGAATGGAAATGATGGTTAGTTTTTATATTCCAACCATGATCATGTTAAGTTTTTTTTAAAGAATTCAAAATTAAAGCACTTTTTTTTAATATAAGTTGACACTCTTGACTCTATGGTGAGCGGGTTCATTATTTGTTTATAAATTTTCCTATGATGGGCTACTCCTTACACAAGACTCATGGCCTTTAGAGAGGTAACCATAAAGATTTGATGCTGAGGGGCCTCATGCTTTGCCCTTTTTATAGAGCTTATTGCATTAAAGGGAGAGGTTGTCACTTGTCAGGGTTTTTCATTTCCATTCATTATTTTGTGTGAATTTGCCGATTAAATGGGAAATTATGTTTACCATTTTATGAAGCTTAACATAAAAGGAGAGGTAAGCCTAATAGTGGCTAATGGCATGGTACCAATCGTCATGTATAATGTTAGGGCACATAATTCTTACCTTCTATTAGAGACTCACATGCTACCAATTTTAGAGATTATCATAATGGGGGAAGTAGGCCAACAATGGATTTGGCATTTTGTTGTTAAAGATGTGACTAGTATTCCCAAAGTGATGTATGCCCTATTTGTTTAGAGTAATAAATATTTTGGAAGTTAAAATATGTTACATAATAACTGTTTAGTGAATATATTCATATTTATCTTTTTAATGGCCATTAATTTAATGATTCAATGCTTTTTATTATGTCTTCTAACCTGATGCTCCATTTTGTCTACCTATAAATAAAATGAGTGGCTACTTTGGAGTGTGTACACTAGTATGACGGTATCATCTATTGAGATTGTGTTAATCCTTAATCAAGCACAGTAAGTAAGAGTTTACGCTCTCTTGGCTAATTTGGTTGTGAGCTATCATTGGTCTTGTGGTGCTTCTTTCGATGGCATATGGAGGAAAAATAAATATAAAGGAGTCATGTCTTCCTTCCTCATATTAGCCTTTAGGAGTAAATGAATTTTTTACATATGAGGAAACTCACAGCTTCTTTTGTAAAGAGATTGAATGGGAAGATAGATGAGATGTTGTTAAATTATATTCATATGCCACTTGAATCTTTACTTTTCTCTTCTATGACTCCATCAAGTTTGATTCTTTCACTAAGAGAATAGAGAGGCCAATTTTCCTCCACATGAGAGTCAAGGAAGGTCATTATTTTCATCTAACTCACTTAATATATTAAGATACTTATTTGTAGGCTGAGGGCTGCATGCAAGTGTTCAAATGGTTTTTTGGTGAGATGCACTAGGTGACAATTAAGATGAAATGGGATTTAAGGATTTTCATCTAATTCTACTCCATTAGTCGGAACTGATCTCTTCAACATTAGGTATTTCATTTGAAAAAAAATCAAGCCTTTTGTGTGGATGTATGTGTAAATGCTTCTAAAGAAAGACATAAAATTAAAGGTTATTTTTGTTACATCTATTTATTTTAATCATTCTATTAATACACTTAATTGAGAAATACCTATTTTTCAATACTTACATTTTTATGCTTGTTAAAACATTATAAATGTGCTTCAGGGTACGTGAGAAAACTCTATTCATAAAAGAAAAGTAAATAAGTTTATATGTATGCTTTGAATATCTTATGCCTTTACTTTATTTCCCTTAGCGAAGGATGAGTAATTTTATGAGTAATTTTTTTTTTCACTTTTAAGCATGTGCTAGCTTAGTCAAATATTATATTTTAGGGCCTGAAACATAGCCTACCACTAGTTGCGCAATAGAAAAAAATGTTTGGATCTTTCTAGAAATATGACTTTTATTTATGTTAAAGTCTTTGGCACTCAGCCAAGTCATGCATGCCTACAGTCCTCATCTTTATTCATGTTAAAGTCTTTGGTACTTAGCCAGGTGTATGTGGACCTCATCTCACCATAGGGAATAGTCAAATCTTTCTATTCATCTTGAACTTGGAAGAGAATTTGTCTGTCTATACTACTTATGTGATAATGCTTGATTATTAAGTAGTCAAGGTACTATATTTTTTGAAGTTTCACATAAAACTGACCTCCTAAGCAGTTCTCGATGCATAGTTTAGTAATTTGGTCTTAGCATCTCGAGTTCCCTTAACATCTTGAAGCTTTGGTTTTGTTGCAATTGGATGCCTTCTAATTTTTCTTATACTTTACAAGGTTTTCTTATGATTGGGAATGAAAAGCAATTCTTGACAAAAAGGGAAATAAGAAGATGGTAAATAAATATATGTTTTTTCTTTACACATATAATAATTTGAGGTTGTCAGTCCACCATATCCTAAGTATCTCTTTTTCATTGTGGGTATGTAGTTGGTAGTCTCCTAGGCTAAATTATCTTTTTATAATGTAGGGTCCTTCAAAAGTTCTTTCTAGTTTCTACAACATATAAAGATGAGCAGTAGTCTACATTTTTTAAGATGAGGTCTCTATGTTGGATTTTTTTGCTTTTACATGATAACTATTTATTTAGAAGTTTTTGTTTTAAGGGAAGTAATTCTACTCATTTTCCCTTAGTGGATTTTACTTTTCTTTTGAGGAGGTTGAATATGCGGTGTAAGTTCACGATAATTTATTAGACATACGTAATTGTCCTAAGGCTAACCAAGAGGGGGTGAATTGGTAATTTAAATATCCTCTTGATTTTTTTTTAGAAAATTAATTTTTTCATTTTTGCAAAAGTAAAATATTCAACCACTAATACTAAAGTGCAAAAAATAAAATTATGAGAAATAAAATAACACAAAGATTTATAGTGGTTCGATCAAACACGACCTACATCCACTCCTTGAAGACTCCCTCTGCAGGTATTGCACTATTACCAAAGTGACTCTCCATTTTCCCCACAGCAAGGAAGAGAAGCCTTTATAAAATTCCTCTCTTCTACCAATCGCTGGTGTGGCAGAGAACCGTCATCCTTTCACGCCCTCTAAGAGTTGGAAGAGAACCATTATGCTTTCACACCCTTTAAGTGTCGGTAGAGAACCGACATCCTTTCACACCCTCTGAGTGTTGATACAGAATCTGATCGTCTTCAAAGATCTTCTCTCGAACAACTAAAAAGAAGAAAGGAAGAGTAGTAACCAAAAACCAAAAGAGATTATTACCTTTGAATAACCTTGTGATCTCTTCACAATCCACTTGCAAGAACTCTCTCTCAAACACTCTCCCACAATCACTCTATCACTTGCTCTTAAAAAATCATGAAGAACAACCCTTTTCACGTCATTTTTAACGACCTTTTATACGAAAGATACAAAAAACCATCCGAAAAACTGAAATTTTCCATTTTGAGCATATACAATCATATTTCGTAAGTACGAACAATTCAAAAATTATTGTGTATGAACTTGTTCGAACCTGTACAAAATATTTTCATACACGATGATTGTCCAGTACAACAAAGTTCGTACTGTATGAACAGTTAGAAAATTTTTATGGTTCATTGGCACAAAAAGGTTCCCCACATTTTTGTACTCAAGACGTCATCTATACAAAAAGGGCATTGTATAATATGATCTATTAAAAATTTTTTGGCATTCATCGAGACAAATAGGAACCCATCCAATTTGTAATCTGGATGCCATCTGTATGAATAAGGAATCGTAGAGTATGATCAGTTCAAAAAAAACTTTCTATTTGTTAGGACGAAAAGGGATCCATCCAATTCATACTATAGACATCGTCTGTACGAACAATAAATCATATATAACGATAAGTTTAGAAAAAACTTTGAATTTACCAGTACGAAAAGGGACTCGTCCAATTCATACTCTTGATGTCACCTATAGAAAGATTGAAATGACTAAATGCCAATTGAAATTACTAGATGCGCTAAGAGGGGGGTGAATTGGATGATTAAAAACTTCTTTAATGAAAAGAAATATCTTTTTATGACTTTATGCGGAAGCGAATTTCATTCACAATAAAAAGATAGATAATCAATTTCATCCACGCAATTAACCGCAATAAAAATAAATGCGGAAATAAAGTGCAGAATAAATAAAGGAAAGAACACACCAATTTATAGTGGTTCGGTCAAACCATGACCTACGTCCACTCCCCGGAGGCACCCTCCGAGTATTACACTAAACCTTTAGTGATTCTCCTTTAGCCCCCACAGCTAGGTGGAGAATCCCTTACACAATCACTTCCACCTTCCCCGGTGCGGCGGAGGAGCCGGGTCCTTTGACACCAATGAGATCTTCTTCTTCCCAAAACTTCCTTCAAGACGAACCTTGAATCCGATGGTACTGAGGTGCAAGCTCGCCGGAGCAACCGTGTGATCTCCTTCACACTCCCTTGAAACCCCCTCCAAGGATCTTCTCCCTCTCTCAAACTTCACCCTTTCCTCTCTCCCTTTCAAGTCCTCTCTTCAAGTTTTCTCCAAAAGAATGAAGACACAATGGCTGCCAAAAGACTCTTACAAAGTCTTATGAGAGTGCTTAAATAGAGGGCTCAAAAAACCCTAAAAATACTCAATTCAGCCGTCAAATATCGTTCCGTACGATCTCAAGATCGTCCAGTACGATATGCAGAAATTGACCTGTTAGTACTGTACGATCCAGTTAGTACAGTACGATCCAGTTCGTACAATACGATCTAGTTCGTACAGTACGATCCAAATGACAAATTTCAGCCGTTTTGATTGCATAATCTCAGGATTAACTTAGGCAATATTTCAAACATCGTACCGTACGATTATGATCGTACAGTACGATTGTACAACTGTTCAAATTCAAATTTTTGCCTAATTTAATGGACGGCGGGCTTTCTAATTATAACAAATCGTATAGTACGATGTGGTGATCGTACAGTACGATTAGTTATATTCAAAATTAATTTTTTTAAGGAAAAATAAATATTTCAATTTATTTCTGTTACACCAGATCGTACAGTACGAAATTAATTCGTACAGTACGATGAACAGAAAAGTTAAAATATTTATAATCATTTTTTGCTCCCTCTGTGTGTGCATGATGAACAAATTAACATACATCATTATAAGACTTGACTCAATAAATGAAAATTACAGACTCATTTAATACGACCAATTCTACGCAATCTTGAGCCTTCAATCTTCACAGAACGGTGCATGATGTACCTGAAATATTAGTTAACATAGAAAGAAATATGCACTGCAAATAACAGGAGAAATAAAAGAATAATAAATATTATTTGTTATCATCAAAATCATAAACTCGGAAGCCCGAGTTGCAACAAAGATTCCTTCGTACAGTATGATCGGTACTTAGAAAAATTTTCTACCTGTAGTTTATTTAACTGCTCATAGGGGAAAATAACATAACAAATCATCCCGTACGAAATGAATTAATTTAGTAAGATTAGTTTAAAAATTACAAATTTTAAACACTCCCCCAGTGTGTGTTTGAACAGTTACTAAATTACAAACATACTCTCTCAGACTCAATAAAATAAAAAATACATACTTCACTTAAATAAAACCCTAATCTAATCTTATTTGAAGTCTTCAATAATCTGGAGTATGATATCCCTGAAATGTTAGTACACACAAATAACAAAATAATACATCTAAAATATGTTAGGAGAAATTATAATTAAAAGAAAAATATTTGAAATCATCAAAAACATACTTGTTGTAAGAATCTCAACAATAAAAAACTAAGTTATAACATTCTCAACAATCCCCCTTATTTGATGATGGAAAAATAATTATTATTTGAGTTAACATGTAAACCCTAAATTTATCCTTAGCTCCCCCTAAAAGAGTGAACATGTGAATGTAGAGAGGATCCTTGAAGAGCACAATTTTTTTAAAAAAATTTTTTAAAACAAAAAATTTATAAAGACTAACAACAAAATCCAAAAACATTACACAAACATTAAACAACGAAATCCAAAAATATTAACATAAACACAAGACACAAAGTATATTATTACTCCCCCTCTTGTCAACAACAAAAAGTGAAGAAGAAAATTGAAATGAAATATGTCAAATAAGAAACCAAAATAATTGACCTTGAAAGTAATTGAAATATAGTTGAAATAACAAAATTTATAACATAAGATGAAAAAGAAAGATTAAAAATTTTTAAATTAAAGAACAATTTAGATAAAAAAAATTTATCATGGACATGATGCATTCTAGACAATTACATGAGGAGGATTATTTTAAAATTGATGAAATGAAGATTAGTTTATTTCAATTTTTAATATAGGATATAATTGAAAATTAGATTGTTTTGAATTAAAGATATTCAAAAGATTAAATGATAGAGGAAAGAATATAAATAATTCAATTGGAGACATTGCACATCTTTTCAAATATTTATAGCACACTTTGTGCATTTTTTTTTATTTGGGCTAATTTTCTGGCTCTTTTCATTTTGTGAACTATTATGTGTTACCTAGTTTGTATTAGGTTGTCCTTTCTTTTATAATTAATGCAATTTTGCCTTTTCTCAAAAAAAGAACTATTATGCGTTCTTTTGATTTTTGTATAGTCTCTACATTTCTATCTTAAATATATATATTTTTTTCATTTAATATTTTCAAAATCAATAATCTAAAAAATCAAATTTCTCTAATAATAAAAATAATTATATTGAAAAAGAAATAAAAAATAATAAGACATCAAAATTGTAATAATAATAATCAAATTATGTTTTCCTAAAAAGAACATGAGATTGATATGCTTAACTTAATTGAGTTAAAGTTAATTTAAAATTTTGAAAAATTAGATTTCATAATAAAATTAATTTTGTAATGCAAGTTAATTTATAACACATTTTTAGATCAATTACAAAAGGCTTTTTATATAGGCAAACTCACATTTCAAAATAAGAATAAAATCAAATTCCCAAAACATGATAGCTTTTATTGATATCAATTAAAATGTTGAATACAATCAAAGCATTGATATAAATAACATAAAATTTAAACATTTAAACATAAAACATCATAACACTAAAGAAAGTACTACAATAGATACATAAAAAAGACATCATCACCTCACAAACATGAAGTCATCACAAGTAAATGACTAGTAGAGGAAATGACAAGAAAGTACATCTGAAACCCTGAAGGACCCTGATCTGGAGGAGGAGGTTGGTTGAAGACTGAGAAATAGCTATTCATCATAGTTACATTTATGTTCACCGAGCTAAACAGACCTTGCAACCACCCCATATCTTATTGGTATCTTATATCTTACTAGTTTAGATGAGTTTGAATTTCGTCAAAATGTTGATCAAAATGAGTCTCTAATCGATCAAATCTTTAGACCATTTCCTCAAACTAATTTTGAATAGGTCCCTGAGCAGATGTAGGTGCTCCCACTTCTCCCTTAGTATCCTCACTTGAACTCTCATTTCTCCCAAACAGAGATTGAAAAGAAGAATCGATGAAGATTATTGGCATTTTAGTGGGAGGATTAAGATGAATAATGTTGTACTTCTTTTATAAAATATATGTAACTAATTGTCCTAGAGAAATATTCTTCTTCCTCATATAATGAGGTAGCCAAATTTTAGAAAGGTTATGAATATAATCCAAGATGAGTTAGACCTATTCAATAGGTTGTCCGATTATAATTAAAAATGTAACAGTGGATATAAAAGGAGACATATTTATCCAATCACCAGCGTTATGAATGATTGAAGTTCTTAAGACATGTTGGATGACCCTTGCATTTTTGTTCAAAGTGTACACTCTTGCTAAGTGACATACTTAAGTTACACCTCTAAGAGTTTTATTGATCTCAGACCAGTCATAATCAGATTTAGAGGTCAAGGTGTGTGCTCTAGTCCCACAAGTCCTTAACTGAAGAAAAAATCCTAAATCTTCCTTAGTGATCTCCACAAGCTACTTTTTGACAAATGAGGTTATCCTAGTTTCATCCTCTCCGAACCTCATTTTTGCTAGGAAATAGTGAAAAGTCTCTCTGTGGTAAGCTTAGATCAAAGTTAAAATGAAAGAGAATTGGTTTGAGGAAAAGAGAGGGATGACAGAAAAATGGATTTCATCTTGAATGAGGAGTCTTGAAGGACTAATTTTGGCAGCTAAATACTAGTAGAAAGAATCATCATTATCTCTAGAAAAGATGTTTTGATCCCCATCCCTGGATGATGATCCCTTAGTAACTCGAGAGTGCTTGATAGAACCCTCCATTCTTTGTTTGGTGCCTCTAGAAGGATTCGAAAAACATTTGGAAGTGTATATAAATGATTTCAATAACCCTCCTATTTAAAGAAAAAATAACTTTTTGTACAGTATGAAAATTAATTCATACGTACGATCTTGAGAGCATACGGGACGAAAACATTTTCCTATAGACGAAATAATGTCCAAAATGAAATGACTTTTACTAAACACAAAGTTTACAAGGCATCCTTTCATACATACTTTTTGACCATATGATCATACAGATGAAAAGGTGTTTATCTAGGACGATCAGTTATTTAAGATAATTTTAATGACAATTAGATTCA
The DNA here is from genome assembly GCA_016618105.1 of Dendrobium huoshanense. Classification (NCBI taxonomy): domain Eukaryota; kingdom Viridiplantae; phylum Streptophyta; class Magnoliopsida; order Asparagales; family Orchidaceae; genus Dendrobium; species Dendrobium huoshanense. The sequence continues at coordinate 58,052,481 of CM028343.1, forward strand.
TCCCCCATAGAAAATGACATGTGGATTGTACAATTGAAATCCAATTTCATATGAACGATCAGTTATAATAACTAACTCTAACCGGATAACCATCCATATACGTACAAAGGAATCTATACAATTCATAATACGATGGCCTTATCGTACAATATAAAAGATTTATAAAAATATAAAATTTCATGATTACACTGAGACAAATCCAAGACATGCTACAGAATTCATATTATAAGAAAATATTTCATACAATATGAATAAAACACTTAGAAAATGAATTCCAAAAAAAATTCTAAACTAAAAAACTCACCAAACAAAAACAAACAAAATAAAATACACTCGCAAACAAAAATAACAATAAACAGAAACAAAAAACACACATAAAAACATATCAAGTTTGTAGAAGATTTTATCTAAGCTATAAGATCAATCACACCTTACCTTATTCTTAAGGTGCTAAAAGTATCAAAGGCTAGTGATTTTGTAAAAAATGTCTGCAAGTTGATTTTCAGTAGAAATATGATTCAATTCAATTTCTCCTTTGGCTACATTATCCCTAATGAAAGGATGCCTTATATCTATATGTTTGGTTCTAGAATGTTGAATAGGATTCGTTAAAATGCAAATGGCAGTAGTGTTATCACAATAAATTGAAATTATGCCTATTGTAAATCTTAAATCAATCAATTATTATTTTAACCACAGAACTTATGCCACACAACTTCCTGAATTTCCTTGTCATCAAGGCAATGTCGTACTGTATGAATTGTTAGAAAATATTTTTGATTCATTGGGATGAAAAGGTTCCCCACATTTTTGTACTCTAAATGTCATCTATACAAACAGGGCATCATACAGTATGATCCATTAAAACATTTTGGCGATCGTTGAGATGAAAGGGACATGTCCAATTCATATTCTAGACATTATCTATACAAACTAGGAATTGTACAGTATAATCAGTTTAGAAAAAGCTTTGAATTTATCTGGGCAAAAAGGGACCAGTCTAATTCGTACTCGTGACATCGTCTGTACGAACAAGGAATAATACAGTATGATCAGTTCAGAAAAAGCTTTGAATTTGTCTGGATGAAAAGGGGCCAATTCAATTCATACTTTGGACGTCATTTATATGAAGATCCCTTCATATATTACGACTGGTACTTAGAAAAATTTTCTACCTGCAGATGTTTAACTACATATAGGGGAAAATAACTGAACAAATCATCCCATATGAAATAAATTCGTACAGTACAATAAATTTAAAAATTACAAATTTTAAAAACTCAATTTAGGTGAGCACAGTTACTCAAGTACAATCACACTCTCTCAGATTCAATAAAATAAAAAATATAGACTCCATTTACATTTAACCCTATTCTAATATGATTTAAAGTCTTTAACCATCTGGAGTATGATTTTCCTAAAATGTTAGTACACAAAAAACAAAAATAATACATCCGAACTATATTAGGAGACATTGTAATTAAAATAATAATATTTGGAATCATCAAAAACATAAATATTGTAATAATCTCAACAATAAAAAAACTAAGTTACAATAATCTCAACATGCAATTTTTGTTTTCTTTAATTAGTTTGACGGTGGTGAATAGAAGAATAACTAAGATTGATCTCTTAGATGCCACAAAATTCTTTAACACTTTTATTAGTGAAATATCTCCCTTTGTTAGTTACGGTTGTAAAAGGTACACCATATCAGAAGATAATATCCATTAAAAAAATTAATTTCATATAGAGAATAAAGGTATGAGTGCTTTTTCTTTGATTAACAAAGTGAAGTAGTCGATTAAGACAAGGATGAATTTTCTTTAACTTATTGATAGAGGAAATGGACCCAACAGGTCCATCGCCAAAATGGAGAATGGTCAGGGTCTCGTGTCAATTGTAGCTTGTAAGACTATTACAGTAGCATAAAAGAAAACTTTTGACATTGTCTGCAACTTTAGAGAATTCAATTATGTGTTTTGTCAAGGTTGCCACAAAATATTCTTATCTAAGGATTTTGTGGGCTAGTTTGGATCCTCTTAAATGGCTTACGCATTAGTACAGTTGGATTTTTATCAGCACTACTCCCATTTTGTCTTCTCATAAGCACTTAAGGTTAAGTGATAAATATGATCTTCTAAATATATTATTATGGAGAAGTAAATAGTTTGCTGCTTTAATCTTGAATATCTTGGGGTTTCCAACTTCCGCAATCATTGCTCAACTTTTTAAATACTCGACATAAAGGTTTCCCAAAATGTACAATATGTAGAGTTTGATGATCCATATCATTTTGTGTCAATTCCTCTTCTTTTTTGGCAGGTGTCATGATTTATACAATAGGCAAGCCATCACTGCTTTCTTTATTATAAACGAGGTTACTAAGTTGGTTCAAATTACTAGGACTTTACAAAATTTTAAAGTAATTAAACTTTTCAATTTCTTTATTAACTTTGAATATGTGTTTTGTGAGTAGCTCATCCATGACTTCATATTCACCATTGACCTTGTTCACCCTTAGTTGTTAGTTTAAGTACACTTATAGCTGAGTTTCACTTAATGTAGGCAAATCATTGGCCGAAAAGTAATTGTTCTTACTCAGCATGATTATTGGAGACATTGAATTTAAATTTCATAACTTAGGTGATGATGACCCCCATAGGGCATTTGAGGACTATGCCTGTACCAATTCCTTGCTTGCCCAAAGCAACGCCTATGTATAACGTCCAAGATTGTATTATGTTTTCAAAATCAATACCTTGGTGAATTTTTGGAGAAAGTCAACAAGTGTATTGGCATTGATGAACATTCTTGGTGTGAAGGTAATTAAGAATTTGTTAAGTTCTATAGATTATTTTACGTAATTAACCTAAATGATTAGGTTTGTAGAAAGCTACCTTAAGAATATGATTGATTAAAATTTAAATGGAATAGGCTTGGAAGTGTTGTCCTAGTCTTCTAGATGAGTTTATCAATTCCCACATGAGTATTTATAGAACCTTCATTTGATAACTCAAACTGTTTGACTCACATAATATATGAGAAATTATGATATATATATATATATATATATATATATATATATATATATATATATATATAGTATGGATGGTCTCTTAGAGATATTTGATGTGTTGGTAATGAGGTCAACTCATGACTAGGAGGTCTTCAATAAATACTTTGATGTTTCAACTCTTTTTCTCCCTCAAGATTTTTCTCTTCATCCTTTGATACTGGTTACAAAAATCTTCAACTCAAAAGGCATGACTTTGTAGAAGTATAGGCCTTCTATTTTGTTAAATAAAAGTTTTTCATAGTTTTTGGGGTGCATTTAGATTTGGTTATAACCTAAAAAGGAATACAAGAAGCTCATCATCTAATAGCCTACAAAAAAATAAGTAGGGCATCAATCCTTAAGAATTTATGTTGCAATTTGATATGCCAAGCATGTAATTTTGATGATTAGAAATATTATTGTATGAATTTTCATTTCTCCTACTATTATATATTGCATAGATGTTTTTGTGTGTGTTATCATTTCCAGTACGTCATACACCATACAAAGGATTTGGGTCTCAAGTATGGGGAGAATAGGATGAAAAATAGTCTCTAATATTTGTTTCTTTTACTCTTGTATTTCTCATACTTTTAAAAAGGTGTATACTATGTTGTCTACCATATATACACAAACAAGGGAGTGAGAATTTTTTTTTTAAAAAAAATTGAACTAATATTACTACACGATCCAAATCATACTATACAATCATATGTTTTTGAAATAATTTTAAAATGGCAAATTTTTAGCTAATTTTCTTTGAGCAAACTGTACTATACGATCAAGATTGTACTGTACAATCTGCCCAAAATTTTTTTTTAAAGAAATGCAAAGAGCATTTTTATTGATAAAATGAATATACAAGCACTAAGTGATATAAACCCTATCACTTTCCTCCTTTAATAAAGAAACAAAGAAAGGAGGAATGTTATTACAATCTAAACTATTTCGAATGAAATCAGAAGAACGAGCATAATTAGCACAACAATCAGCTAACTTATTACAAGTGCTATTCACAAATTGAAATAATACTTGGTTAAAATCTCTAAGAAAGGATAGATCTTGTGGTTTCAAAAATGTTTCATTAGTATTTCCACTATTCATCACATTTTGGACATACTTGATTACATTATAATTATCCACTTCAATTATAATTCCTTACACCTCATACAACTATTTTTGAAGAACTTTCATCAAAAGATAGAATCGATATTAGCTCCAATTCTGAGTAGTCCCAATGCAAATAGCTGAAGCATAAAGCAAACAAAAACCTTCATTTAGAATCTCTTATAATACCTCTTATTCCTGCCTTATATGAAATCTCTAACGAAGCATCAATATTGAGCTCGATCCACATGGGAGGAGGAGGATACCAACATAAAGAAGACAGTTGTGACAGGTGGTAGGTACCCCAATAATAAAAAAATGGATTAAAGCAAAAGGAAATACCAGCGAAGATGATTGAGTTTGCTACTATAAGAGAGATGCTGTTCTTTCTTCCACCATGTTGGAGCTTGTTTCTGCTTTTCCAAGAAAAAAAGATAGTAAAGCAATAAAAATTCCCTAAAAAAGGATTATAATTTGATAAAAACTTCAGCCCTTGATAATATTCTTCAATTACATTAAAATAGGGAGTTTAAATCCCCATCATCTAGAGTATATTTATCACCAGAGAGAGATAGACATAGCTAACAGCTATATGTTCAAAAATTTCAATAGCTTTGCATCCTCTTGGGCACCCAGTAAAATGCTTTAATCTTCTATACATCAAGAACTCATTTAAGGGGATAGAATTTTGATTTAATCTACACCAAAATAATTCCATACGAGGCTATAGTTTTAACATTTTCATCCATCTCTAATTTTTATGATCAGAAGCCTTATCAACCAGATTTTCAGAGATCAGTGCTACTATTGATTTACATTAGCATTTATTCAACAGCTCCAATTGATCACCTAACAACTTGAATGTATTGCAACAAATGTAATTAACCCCACCAAATACTGATTGAAGTAATGATTCATCTTGGAAACATCCCATTCATCATTCTAGATTATAACCATAAGACGTTTACTTACATTTTTAAAATTTGTAACAAAGGAAGGCCGACGATCAATGCTCTTATCTATTACCAATACATCTTCAATAGTATTGATACAATAGCCATATTAGACCTTCAATCTCACAATATGTTGCAAAAATTTGGCCCCATTAGTTATTATCTTCTAAGTAGGAGATATATTGCTCTTAACATCTAAATTCAAAATATCCTTCTCATATTTAGCTAATAAGATCCTGTTGAGTAGAGAAGAAGGATTAGTAACAAAATTCCAAGAAAATTTATCCCTTAGTGGTCCCACTTTAACAACAGCTGACTGCACTCCTTGGCCACCCATTCTTTTTATTTTACATAAAGTTTCCTAAGCAACATAGTGAAGGCCATTTCTACTATAATCTTTTTGCCAAAGAAAATCCCTGCACATTCTATCCAAGTCATTTAACACTTTCATAGGTACTAGTGAATGTGAAGATAAGAATATATGTGGAGAAAGCAAAGATGACTTAATCAGAAGCAACTATCCTGAAAGAGAGATGAACTGATTTCACCATATATTTACTCTGATATATGCCTTCTCCAAGAGGATTTGAAAATATAAGTGAACTAACCTTCTTAAAGCCAATTTTACTACAAGATAGGTGAGTTATTTAACAACCTTAAAACCCAGTATTTTTTGAAAGAGCAACAATCCTTCTTCTACCAACGGATTTCCCAAAAATAATAGAGGATTTCTGAACATTAATCTTTTGACCCGACCATTTGCTGTGATCCTTCATAATGTTCATTATTTTCTTCACACTATTATGTTTTGCCTCAGAAAAAATTATAATTTCATCTGCATATTGTAAATGTTAAATTTTCTCTGCTTTAGGAGCCACTTTGATACCAATGTTTCTTCCTCTTTGAGTAAAGGCTTTATATAGCAATTGTGAGCACAAAAGAAAAAGATAAGGAGACAATGGGCATCCTTATTTAAATCCACTTTTGGTCTCTATCCATCTAGAGTTGCTACCATTAATCATAATAGAGAACTTCGGATCGACAACACATTGTAGTAATTGATTGTAAATTTCTCATGGAAACCAAAATGCTCTAACACTTGTTTCAAAGTTGAAAAACCCATGTTATCATAAGCCTGTTCCATGTCAACCTTAATAGCCATTAAACCTTTCTTAGCTTTGGATAATCTAAAATTATGTATTAACTCTTGAGTAAGTAAAATATGTTTAGACAAAGAGTAACCTCTAACAAATGCAGCTTGATATTCAGAAATAATTTTTGGTATGAATAAAATTAGCTTATTAAACAACATCCTTGCCGTAATTTTGTAAATAGAAAAACACAGGCTGATTAGACTAAAGTTGGAAGTGAAAGTTTGTTAGGGTCGTTAAGCCCTATGAACTTAGTCCCAAGCTAACCAAGAGGGGGGGGGGTGGATTGGTATTTTAAAAACTCTTTTCACAAAGAAAGAAAATTGCATAACCAAATCACACCACAGAAATAAATGCGGAATTTAAAAGCATGGAATCAAGAAAAAGAACACAGAAATTTATAGTGGTTCGGTCGACTCGACCTACGTCCACTCCTTGGAGGCATCCTCCAAGTATTGCACTACAAAACGTGACTCTCCTTTAGCCCCCACGGCTAGGCGGAGAAGCCCTCACAAGAACCTCCTTTTTGCCACCCCGGCAAGGCAGAGAACCTACCTCCTTTTGCTTCTTCCTGAAGCTGGCAGAGAACCAAAACCAAAAGCAAACTCCTTACCTCTACCGACCCTTCCACGGACGAGAAACTCTAGACAAAGACGAAGCAGAGCGATCCTTGAAGCAACCCTTGTGAATCCCCTCACAAGCTCCCCCTCACAAGATCCTCTCTCTCTCCTCTCTCTCTTTCTCTCCTCAAGGTCTTCTCAGGTCAAGGCAGCAGCCAAAGGTCTTTAAAAAATGTTGAACATGAGTTCTTAAATAGAAGAGCTTCAAAGGAGCTCATTAATTACAAGTTGCCGACATTATCGTCCAGGCCGATATGGACATCGGCCTGGCCGATCAGTACAAATCAATGAAGATCGGACAGAGCATAGCCCTGGATACAAAACAGGACGATTGAAAATTAGCTTGATTGTCCAGGCCGATCTCATGATCGTCCTGGCCGATCAGTTCAAATCAGAGGAAAATCGTCCTGATAATAGCCTTGAATACAAGCTGGCCGATGCGTATAGTTCTGAAGTAACTTAAGGTTTTTGACTGGATCGTCCTGGCCGATCCTGCGATCGTCCAGGATGATATGATCGTATCAATCATCCTTAATTACTCCCTTGATTTCCTGATCAATTATGGCATAATTTGTGAATATCGTCCAGGCCGATACAAGGATCGTCCTGGCCGATAATTAAAAAATACAGTATACCTTAATTGTCCATGGCGGCAACTTCTTTCTATTTTGAGCTTATCATCCTGGCTGATACACGTATCGTCCAGGACGATCTGTTAATGTCGGCTGCCTTAATTAAGAATCCTTATTTAGACTTTCTGTTTTAAGCTGATCGCCCAGGCCGATCCAAACATCGTCCAGGCCGATATGAGTAAAAATAGAAATTCTAAGTCTCTCAAGTGTGTGTGTAAATGGTTACGTAGCATCAGTCTCTTTGATCATTACAAGTAGACTCAATAAGTGAAAAAACAAAAGTACAGACTAACTCAATCCTAAACCTACGCAATCCTGAACTAGCTTCTTCTTGATCGTCCAATCTTCGATTCCTAAAAACTTAGAAGCAACAAGCAGTCCAAGAGATACAGTGTTTGTCAATCATCAAAACATAAGCCATGAAAAATAGATTTGCAACAATCTCCCCCTTTTTGATGATGGCAAGCACAAGTAGGAAAATTTAAAAAAAAATATGTTCATTAGAAAATCAAAGTTATAACAGCTATTTCCTACCACACCCTACTCCCCCTTTTGTCATCACAAAAAAGAGGGTCCAGAAACAACAGAAAAGCATCACAAAAGACTAACAAGCAAACTACAAAAAGACAGGAAACAAATAACACATCATACAGACTAAAACAACGAGGGATCCAGATCATCAGATGGAGGTGGAGGAGGTGGCTGCTGAAAGTAACCGGCAAGCGTGGTAAACTGAGCATTGAACCAGGCGATGTCCTGGTCATGCTGTTGCTGGTGGTGAGTAAGGAAACTGTCAAATCGGGCTAAATCCTCAGCACGGTGATGCTCGTAACGGGCTATGTCCTCAGAGTGTTGCTGCTCCTATGCAGCAACAAGTGTAATGTCTAGGACGATGCATAATAATTGATCGTACCGGCCGAAGTTAAAACGTTTTAAATCTGTGCCACGTGTATCGTCCAGGACGATCAGTGTATCGGCCCGGCCAATGGTCCAATAATGGATCATCCGGGGCCGAACTTAAAGATTCAAACGTGCTGACACTTGGATAGTCCAGGACGATCCGGTGTATCGGCCAGGACGATGCACATAAAATGCATCGGCCGGACAAATATACTATCTGCCAGTACTATCACCATGAGTTCGATCAAATAGTCTAGGATGATATAGGATCGTCCAGGACGATGAGTTGCAGCAAGCACACAAAAAGGTCAGCAGATGGATTTTGAACAGAATTTTCATATCGGCCAGGACGATAAAAGTATCGGCCAGGACGATGTGACTAGAAATTCAGATCAAGGAAGGAATGGTGATGATCAAGACCCTCAAAAATAAAACAAAAGAAAAAAAAACAGTCAAAACATAGTAAAGGAAAACAAAAACAAAAACACAACGAAAATCAAACAACGAATAATTTTGGATTTTAATTTTAATTTTTTATTTTTAATTTTGTTTTATGGAGGCATCATATGAGAATTTTTTTAAAAAATTAAACTTTTAAAATTCCAAGAGATTAAGAAGTTTTAACAAATCACAATCAGAAGAAGGTAGAATATCTGATTCTGTTATCCCTAGATCGGACATCCTTCAGGGTACAAAATTCTTTTGGAAAATAGAGGCCTAACTCAGAATAACAAAATAGGATAAGAAGATCCATTCAAGACTTATTTACTAAGAAAATATCTCATATTTAATAAACCAAAGTAATTTTTCTCAATCATGGAAAAATGAAATCAAGTCTTTGAAAGCATCACATAATCTATGAGTTCTCTAAGTTTTAAGAGATTTAGCAAAGAGAGGATAGCTTGCATTTAGTGGGCTCATTTTATGCCTCTTGTCACTTTCATTGGCTCTTTGAGCATCTTTTGATTTTTGATACACTTTTGTGTATATAGCTTTCTTTTCAATTTGGCTTCATTGGCCTCTTTTTTTTTTAACACTTGCAAGCTTAAAACTCTTTAATATACCCTAAAACAAACTTAGTTGTGAGTATATCCTCCAAATATTAGAGAATAGAAGCTCTCTCTCTAACATAGGGAAGAACAATCCACAACACAAAATCAAAATCATGTGATAAATGCAATGGCAAGATTTCAACAAACTTGAAAGATATATAAGAACTTTGGCTATTATGCATAAGATAAATTAATATAGCAAGATAAAAAAAGGATCTTAATTAAAGAACTATTGGTTAAAATGAGTTTAGACTTTTGTTTTAGAGAAGAAAATCATGCCACTAATAAAAAGTCAGAAGGAGGGAAAACATCAACAATATTACTCCCTTTAACCAATTTAGAAAAGCTAAACCCTATCTCCAAAACTCCAATATTTAAAAGCTTGAAAAGATTCATCATTTGGAAGGCCAAATTTAAAGAATAATGTGAAAAACAAAATACATAAAATAAAATAAAAATAAAGCAAAATAAAAACAACACAAAGTGAGTACAAAACACTAGCACAAAAATAAAATAAAAGACACACAAAAACTAAAGATTTCAAGCAAGTGATAAAGCAGCAAGTTTAAGCTATTTTTGAGCTACAAGCCTCCTTATGTCCAGTTATCCTATGCTCCCACGAGGTCTTTGGTGAGAGCACACCAGCAAAACTCAACAACAGTCAGATTTAGGAACCCAAACAGGTTTGGGCCCCTTCTTAGGAAAAGTAGAGTGCAATGCAGATGTGGTATGCTTTGAATCATGCATCATAGGTCTCCACACCCAATGTGTACTACGGTGAATGGTGCAAGTGTGTGAGATGTGTCCTAGCATGCCACAAGAGAAACATCTAACTCCAGGAAAAGGGTTTCTTAAATGGTTTGAATTATAATGCCTCTTCCTAGGTTCTAGCTTAAGATCAAAAGTGGAAGTCATCCAAATTTTTTTATATGTATCAAAATGATTTTGAATCCTCAAGTTAGTTCCTTTTAATGTATCATTCTCAATACTCAAATTTTTCTCAATCTCTTTAGATTTCTTAAGATCAACTTTAAGTGAGATGTGTGAAGCTTTTAATGCATTATTTTCATCAACTAATTCTAAATGCTATTTGTTCAACTCATCAAATTCATCAAGAAGAGCCATGTGATTTGAATCAATCGTTGCATGATCTTTGAGATAAACTTCATGCTCTTTTTTGTAGATTTGAATGTTCTATTTTTAGGCTAGCATGAGTTTTCTTAAGTTTTTTGTATGAAGCATGGATTTTTTCATAAGTTTCAAACAATTCATCATAGGTCAGTTTACATACCTCTTCCTCATCACTTTGACTTTCACCCATGAAGCACAAGTTTGTAGTCTCTTCCTCTGGTTCAGTCTCAGAAGAATCAGTACCAGATTCTGCCCAGAAACCACTTTGGATTTTCTTCTTCTCCATCCTAGACTTAGTTTTCTCCTCACCTTTTTCTTTTCTTTGCTTGAATGATCTTGAAGTGTAGGACAATCGGCTCTCACTTGTCCAGGCTTCCTGCATTCAAAACAAACAACATCAGAAAATCCTTTAACATGTTTGTGATCCTTACCTTTTCTCCAACTTTGATGATGCTTTTGTTTCTTCCTTAGAAAGCTTTTGAATTGCCTTGTGATGAAAGCAACTTCATCGCTTTCAGACCCGGAAGATTCAGAATTCGATTTGTGTGCCTTCAGTGCAATTGTTTTCTCCTTTTTCTTCTCACCTGCATCAATATTTCGTTGATTCACACCTTGCTCATAAGCAATGAGTGAGCCAAGTAAGTTATCAATAGAATAGGTGTTCAAATCTTTAGATTCAGTGATGGCAGTAATTTTTGCATCATATGACGAAGGCAAGCATCTCAAAATCTTGTTAACTTTTTCATAGTTCGAAAGTTCTTTTCCTAGTGCATGCAATGAAGTAGCAATCTGAGTAAACCTAGTATACATGTCAGAAATCAATTCATGAGGTTTCATACGAAAAAGTTTGTAGTCATGCAAGAGAATGTTTAAACGAGATTGTTTAACTTCATTAGTACCTTCATAGGTGATACATAATTTATCCCAAATCTCTTTACCAGTTTTGCAAGTTGAGACACGCATGTAATCCTCATATTTCAAAGCACAGAAAAAACAGTTCAAACATTTCGCATTTAATTGAGCTAAATCTCGTTCATCAAAAGTCCATTCAGTAAAAGCAACTTCAATTTTAACACCATTAATTTCACGAGAAGGTGGAGAATAACCTTCTTGAATAAGCATCCACATGCGATAATCAGTAGATTATAAAAACGTTGACATGCGAGTTTTCCAAAAATCAAAAGGTAGGTTATCGAAGAGGAGGTCGGGTAATAGAATACCCTTCCGTAGTGTTGCGATTCCCAATGTTAGCCATGGATCAAATTCAAAAAGTTTTCAAACTTTAATTTTCGAATCCCGCTCTGATACCACTTGAAAGTTCGTTAGGGATGTTAAGCCCTATGAACTTAGTACCAAGCTAACCAAGAGGGGGGGTGAATTGGTATTTTAAAAACTCTTTTCACAAAGAAAGAAAATTGCATAAACCTAATCACACCACAGAAATCAATGCAAAATTTAAAAGCGCTGAAGCAAGAAAAAGAACACGGAAATTTATAGTGGTTCGGTCGACTCGACCTTCGTCCACTCCTTGGAGGCACCCTCCAAGTATTGCACACAAAACGTGACTCTCCTTTAGCCCCCACGGCTAGGCGGAGAAGCCCTCACAAGAACCTCCTTTTTGCCACCCCGGCAAGGCAGAGAACCTACCTCCTTTTGCTTCCTCCTGAAGCTGGCAGAGAACCAAAACCAAAAGCAAACTCCTTACCTTTACCAACCCTTCCACGGAAGAGAAACTCTAGACAAAGACGAAACAGAGCGATCCTTGAAGCAACCCTTGTGAATCCCCTCACAAGCTCCCCCTCACAAGATCCTCTCTCTCTCCTCTCTCTTTTTCTCTCCTCAAGGTCTTCTCAGGTCAAGAAAGCAACCAAAGGTCTTTAAAAAATATTGAACATGAGCTCTTAAATAGAAGAGCTTCAAAGGAGCTCATTAATTGCAAGTTGTCGACAATATCGTCCAGGCCGATATGGACATCGGCCTGGCCGATCAGTACAAATCAATGAAGATCGGCCAGAGCATAGCCCTGGATGCAAAACAGGATGATTGAAAATTGGCTTGATCATCCAGGCCGATCTCACGTCCTGGCCGATCTCACAATCGTCCAGGCCGATCAGTTCAAATCAGAGGAAAATCGTCCTGACAATAACCCTGGATACAAGCTGGCCGATGCGTATCATCCTGAAGTAACTTAAGATTTTTGACTGGATCGTCCTGGCCGATCCTGAGATCGTCCAGGATGATATGATCGTATCAATAATCCTTAATTACTCCCTTGATTTCCTGAATAATTATGGCATAATTTGTGAATATCGTCCAGGCCGATACAAGGATCGTCCTGGCCGATAATTAAAAAATACAGTATACCTTAATTGTCCATGGCGGCAGCTTCTTTCTGTTTTGAGCTTATCGTCCTGGCCGATACATGTATCGTCCAGGATGATCTGTTAATATCGGCTGCCTTAATTAAGAATGCTTATTTAGACTTTATATTTTAAGCTGATCGTCCAGGCTGATCCAAACATCGTCCTTGCCGATATGAGTAAAAATAGAAATTATAAGTCTCTCAAGTGTGTGTGTGTGTGAAGGGTTACATAGCATCAGTCTCTTTGATCATTACAAGTACACTCAAGAAGTGAAAAAAAAAGTACAGACTGACTCAACCCTAAACCTACGCAATCCTGAACTGGCTTCTTCTTGATCGTCCGATCTTCGATTCTTAAAAAGTTAGAAGCAACAAGCAGTCCAAGAGAAATAGTGTTTGTCAATCATCAAAATATAAGACATGAAAAATAGATTTGCAATAGGATGGATTCAAAGGATTTTTCACCTTAGGAATTAAGAACACTAAGGTTTCATTCCACTCATCACACATAACACCAGTAGTAAAAAAAGGATTTGACGGCCATCCATACATCCTCTTTAATACTATACCAATAGAATTTAATGAAAGAATAAGAGATTCCATCCAAACTTGGAGATATGTTGGCTTTAAGGTGATTAACAACACCATCCAGCTCCTCCTTGGTGAAGTCAGACAACAACAATCTTTTATCTTCTTCATTTAGCACATTTATCTTCATCATTTATCACATGAGAAGTAGGCGGCCATCCCATAAGAACACACCTTCTCTCTTTCCATTTTTTAAAAAAAGTCATAGAATATTTCTTCTATTTTGTTTTTCTCCTCAATCAAATTTCTGAATCTATCTTTGATTTGAATAATCTTGTTATTTTTATGCCTAACTGAAGCAAAAGAAATATAATATTTAGAATTGGTGTCTCCTTCTTCTAATCACCTAACCTTCGCCCTTTTGTCTCCACCAAGTATAAAAACACCCAAGTGTGGAATAGAGCTCAAGCACCTTAGAGTTTAGTAAGCAGAGATTATTATCAGATAATCCTCCTCTATTCGCCTCCTCTTCTTACAATTCCAAAATTTCTTTCTTAAGATGCTTTTTTAAACATTAAGATCCAAATGTTTTGATTTACTCCAAAATAAAAATTCCTTCAATGTTCTTTTGAATTTAAAAATTAGATATTGAACTCCATTACCTCGAACAAACATTCCCCATGATTTTGCCACAATCATAGAAAAAGTTGGATAAGAAATCCAAATGCCTTCAAATGTAAGGTGTCTATTTTTCGAAGAACTTGAAGAAAACATTTTAACTAGCATAGGATAGTGATCAGATGCAACTCTTGGAAGGTTACGAACAACCGTTATTTGAATTTCATCTAAAGCAAATGAGTTAAGAAGACAATGGTCCAATCTTTCTAGAATATGAGCTCCACCTTTCTTATTATTGCACCAAGTGTATTTGGGTCCAATTATTACAATATTATGGAAGTCACCTTTGTTCATAAACAAATTTATATCCTGAGGGCCTTAAGAAAATACAAACTTCTTACCACCACTTCTATCTTCTTGAGATAAGATACAATTTAAATCTCCCCCACTAAAAAAGGAAGATTCTTATCAGAATAGGCTTCAAGACTTCTCCACAAGAATCTCCTCTAATAAGTCTCTTTACAAAAATAAATCGTGGAAACCAACCACACACCTTTGTTTGGAATTTTTATTCTCACCCAGAACAAATTGAGGAGAAGCTTCTATCACAGAGAAAGAAGAAACATTAGATCTAGCAAACCATAATACTTCCAGACAAATCTTCAGCATGAAAAAGAAGGAAATCCAAACAAGGCCCAATCATTTTATTGAATTCAATCCTATTTATAGAAGACATTTTTTTCTCAATAAGCCCAACAAAGAAAACTTCAAAGTCTTTCACAAACTCTTTTAAATAACGGGAGGCTTCATGCTTCCTAGCTGCCTTATAATTACAAAAAGTTATTGATGACATTTAAGATTAAGATTGGGATTGCTCACATTCTTACTTCTCTTTAACACATCCCCTTTTCTCCTTTGTTGAAGAATATTATCTTTACCAAAAGATCTACGTTCTTTTTGAAGTTTAAATTTCATAACTCCTGAATCTTCTTGCACCAAACCAGAATCAGATCTAGACCTCTTCATTTCTTCAATAGCAATTTCTCCTTCTTCCAATGTTCCATCCGAAGGCTTGGGAAACCCAAGATTTTCCTCATTTTTATAGGAATCAAGAATTTTTAACTTATTCATATCTTGTGTTATTGTATGAACCTCAGGAGACTTATATACCACAGCTATGGTAACTGGGGGATCATTATCTTTTGAAAAAAAATTGTAGCCACATCCAATTTTTCTGATTTCACAAACCGTATTTCTTCTAAAGTTGGTAACTCTTGGTTATGTGTAACATCCTCCACTATATTTAGCTTCAGTGGTCCTTCTTCCTCTGTAACCTGAGTTACTTTATTTAATGGTTGGAACTTTTTAACCAAAATAGGGCTAGGGCCAGCATTCAAGCCCCTATCTTTAGCTACATTCATCTTGTTATTTTTGTGATCAACCATAAAAACTTTCATCCTCCTTCTATTTGTGACATGAACCCAAGGACCATAATAAGGTCATTTACTCACATCTTCTGAACAACCTCATCCAACCTGGAAACACCTTCATTCAAATTGCAATCATTAACCAAGTGTCCAACTTTCCCACATTTGAAACAAAATGAGGAATTTTTTTCATTCTCTATATTTTGGAAGAAACGACCAGTCAAACCTTCCTCCCATAGGAAATTGTTTGTTTAGAGCCATTCACACAAAAACTCGAGCATACTCCCTTTTACATCATTGGAACATATTGCCATCTATCCATAAATAAGTTCCTATCATTGAAGTAATTCTCACCACATTTAATTCATCCCAACAAAGCAGTGGTAGATGTGGCATCCTAACCCATATTAGAGAAGATAATCCTGTTAAAGAAGAAGGAGAAAATTGAGGAGTCCATTTATCGTTCCTGATTATTTGTTCATTAACGTACCAAGGGTCTCCCTCTAACACATTCTCTATAGCCTCCGTAGTGTAAAAGGAGCAAAGAACCCGTCATAATCCAAGAATTCTTAAATGAAACTTTTTGCAATTATATGAATTGGGACCTCCTTCCCAAAAACCTTTTCCACAATAGATAGTTCAAGCTTTTTACTATTTTTCTTAACACTTGTTTCTTTGAATTAATCACAATTCTATCTTCAAAAAGTATAGACTCGTCCATAGAGAAATTAACTTTGATATTAGGATGCCTCATCCATGGGTTGCTGGCAGATTGAACAGTAACAATACCTTATTCCAACAGCACATCATAATTCTTATTTAGAATTACTCTTTGAGCATTAACAAAAAAATCAGAAGGCTTTTCCATTCCCAGATTGATTACAAATTCATCCTTTTCCAGAGAATGATGTTTAGCAATATTCATCCTTGCCTAGTATCTATAAGCTTCTTCTTGAATCTCTATGGCTCCAAAGAAGAAGTTCGTCAACAAAGATCATGGCTTTCTGACCATCACCTAGAGGGTGAAAATAGAATTGTGGTTCTCTGAATTTCACCTAGAGTGTAAAAATAGAGTTGACATTCACTTCCAGTAAAAGAGTTATGGTTCTCTGCCATACTAGGTTAGTAAAATAACATCTATACAGGCTTCTCTACCTTGCTGTGAGATCAAGTGGATTGTCACTTCTACTTATTGCAATACTTGGAGAGAGAGTCATCAAGGAGTGGACGTAGGTCAAGTTGACTGAACCATTATAAATTCTGGTGTGTCATTCTAATTATTTTTTGTAATTTATTTTTTTGAAAATATATGTGTGGTTGAAATTTATGATTTATTTTTTTGTTGTCAAATTTGCTTTTTTCCACATTCACTGTGTCTATTATTGTGTATAGCTGAGAAATGTTTTTAAAAGAATTTTTTTATCTAAAGAATTCCTTAAAAATCTAATTTACCCCCCTTTTCGTTAGCATAGTCTAGTTCTTAAATGTTCATTAACCTTCACAAACTTTTAACTGGTATGAAAGAAGGATTAAAAAATTAAGTTTTAAATAACTTTTGAAAAATGATCAATGGCTAATTTTAAAAATTGTAATATTGTGCAAGGATATTCAATCACACGATCACTTTATTTGATTATATTACTTTTGGCTTTTTAAAAAATTGCATGTCTACTTTATTGAAATCTATTGATTATTGAATGTGGATATTAGTTTAGGAAGGAAATTCTATATCTTCGTATTTAATAAATGGGGTGAAAACTGAAATTCCTTTTTTAGAATGGAGTATAGATGGTAGAGATTTAGCCCAATAGAATGCAAAAAGTTTGAACTATTTTTTTTGTTCTTTAAAATATTAAGATTACATGCACGTTTATACTTGTAGTATTGGTAAAGAAATTTGAGACAAATTATGTAGTACTTACATAAGAACAAGTTAAGTGAAACTATTTTTCACCTCATTTTTGTATGAGGTCACTAGTACTTTTCCTAAACTCTATATCAATCCTGACCCTTGATCAAGCCAGGCCTTAGGTACTACCTAGATCCTATATTAATCTTAACTCTATGATCTACCTTGACCCTAGATCAGTCTAGACATTAAGATCTATCTTGGTCCTAAGATTGTTCTTGACCCCAGATAATAAGACTTCTTAGACCCTAGGATTCTTCTAAACTCAAGCCCCTATAAAAAATTTAGATTTTAGATCAATCCAAACCTAAAATTAATTCTAACATCAAGTCAATCCAAATCTCAATTCAATTTAAACTCCAATGAAATCTAGACTTCAAACCTTGAGCCTGTCCTTGATCTGGCTTCAGTCCTATCCAAAAATTTGTGATCAATCAAATAATCATAAATGATTTACATAATTCAATTCTAATCATTTAAATTCAAAATCTAATTTAAACCTAGAAATTTAAACCAAAATCTATAGTTCCAAGGCACTATCCTGGAAGCCTTTTCTAGGAATATTTTCAAAAACTTCATACCCTAGTCAAATGACCTCTGTTTCAAAGTCTGTCAATTGCATATTGATAGGACATGTTTCTTGAGAAAATACACCAATTTTGAGCTTATTCTTAGACTTTTAACCCTAGAAACTAGATTGAAATCCAAAGGCAATAAAACCTTCAAATATTAATATCCTATGCCACTTTACCTACCACATAGTGGATCCTGACCTTTAAGCCTTCTCCAAACCCTCTCATTACTTCCAAAACCATATTATGACTTATTAAGTATTAAATTGCATTTTGGTCGACCCACTTTGACCCCTAGTTGACCAGGGGTCAAAATGACCAAAATGCCCCTTAAGGGCTTGAATAGTTATTTTAACCCAAATGACTTTCTCAACCCTTGAAACTAATCCCATCCAGCTTCAAATATCAAACCCAACTTGTTCGACCCAAAATATAGACCCTGGGTCAATTTTGTTGAGCAAGTCAACATAGGTTAACCAAATAGGCCCTTAAGGGTTCAAATAATCATTTTGATTGAACTAACCTCCCATAGACTCAAAATGTCATTTCAAACTTATTGAGCCTAGACCCACCCCTAGGTCAAACTGGTTGACCAAGTCAACATAGGTTAACCCGATGACCCATTAAGGTCATAAATAGGTGATTTTGACCCAAATAACTATTTTGATCTCTCAAACCACCTACACCAAACTCAAAATATCCAATTAAACCAATTTAGCCCAATTCTTAACCTTGGCTCAACATGGTTAACCATGTCAACCAAGGTTAACCAAATTAACATGTATGATTTTCACTTCAAATTAAACACCATATTAATACCAAACCCATTCAGAAAATCACTGATAATATTCCCTTATGGTTTAGATTTGACTGGACCCACTAACCTAATCAACAATTGACTTGGTCAACTAGACTTGGACCTAGTCAAACCTAGTCCATTTAAACAATCTATGGTCTATATTTAAGATCAATTAAATATATATTTTTAAATTCTAAAGACCCTTCTATCATATGTTTTGCACTTCTATAAATCCACATGACTCATGCCTTAGTCATTTTGACCAAGTCAATTCATTTTTACTTAGTCCAACTTATTCAAACAAAAATAAATGCATTCAAGCTTCAACTTTTAAGCTGTATGCCTTCTCCACACCATTCCAATCAGACCTTAGGTGTCACCTTGCATGCCACATAAGCTACTTTGACCCATTGACTGGTCAAATAGTCAATGAAGGGTCAAAGTAACCTCTAAATTTCATAAACCCTTAATTAAAACCATTGAACCCAAATATTTTAACCATATCTGTTAGGACTCTCTCAAGAACCTTTTTAGAGTACTCTCTAGCCTTTGGATCAAGATCCAACAGCCCTAATCACTCTCTTATGCAAGTGGGGACCAAGGCAGATTTTCACATAGCTTGTCCATGGTGTCCTTGATTATATAGCTTTCCAACCACTACCTTAACACTTGGTAAGCATCTAAGGGTCAAGCCAAGTTGTCATAGCCATCTATTCAAGTAGAGGACAAATGAACAGGGAAAAACCTCTTAATAGGAGTTCATTCCTACATTGTAAATTATCTATCCAAATTTAAGTTATCTAGATGAGAAGTTTCCTATTCGAGCTCCTATTAACCTCCTCAACCTATCCCAAGCTAAAATTCAATTAAAGGAAGTTATCGACGGTAGGTTTCCCTCCACTATTCGATCCAAGCATTTTCAGCTCTTAAAGTCTTCTAGGGGACTAGACGTGGACAAACAACAAGTTCAAAGAGCCACTAAATGGTTAAATCCATCCAATAAATCAAGGTGAAATGCTAACCCAAGAATAGGACACTTAGGGTAATTTAAATTTTAGAAATAAAGGCCCCATTTATTGGATTTTAAATTCAAGCTTTATTTAACTTTAATTAAAAAATCAATATTTAATTATATTAATTAATTAAAAATAAAAAAATTTCGATAAAATTCTCAAGCACTTGATAATCCACCCATGAGAACATTTCTGACCTTTAGAGGTGATTTCAAGAAGTTTGGAATTCATTTGGATTCAAACCATTAAAAGCCCCTAAAAAATAAATCTATTAAAAGGCCCTTGATTAAATCAAATTTAATAGTTCCAATAAATACTCAAATTTAAAAAGTCATAACTAATTACAAAAAAAATCCAATTTGAAATTAAACACAAAATAAAATATAATAAGTTTTTATAAATTTCAAACCTCTAAAAAATCATTCAAAGTCAAAATGTCAACAATCTGTTCAAACATAAGTCAAAATTTGAAACTTTCATAACTAAATATAGAAAAATCAAAATTCAACAAACTTACAATCTAACTAATCCTCTTGAAGTCTAATTTTTTTGAATATTTTAACTTTGTAGAATTCAACTTTAATCTAAAAGTCAAAACTTGATCCTTTAATTAAATATGTATAGTGTAGTTTTACATAAGCCATAAAATGTCTTACATATAGCCATTTCTTCATGGCATTTTGAATGCTGGGGTATAGAATCATTAGTATGATAGATTCTCTATCCTCCAAGGGTCGTAGGTTCATATTAATAGCTACATATTATATCATAAAATAAGATGAAGTAAATTCTTTGAGAGAAGTCAAAGCTCATCATGCTCTTTAAATCTTTAAAGAAAACATCATACATAAATTCAATATTCCTCACAAGATCATCTCAATTAGTGGTTCATCTTTCAGAAGTAAAAAAAATAAATGTTTTTTTTAGATGTCAACATCGATCGGAGACACTCTAGCACTTATTACCCTTAGGAAAATGGATTGGTAGAGGCCTTTAACGAAACTTTGGTTCAAATATTAAAGAAAACCTTAGAATAAAATAAGCATCAATGGCAAGAGAATTTTTTTAAAGTTTTGTAGGCATAAGAACTTTGACTCAATATATATCATATGCTTTACCCTTTGGTGTAGAAGAAGTTGTTCCTATGAAAACACAATTACCTTCACTCAGAATTGCAATAAATTAAAAAATGAACGTAGAATTTTTCCATGTTCCCAAATTGATACGGTCAAGTGAATGCTAGATTAGTCATTAAATTCTCTTCTTTAACTATTTTTATATGGTCAAGCTATTGTAAGCTCTTTTCTATCTCTTTTATTCACCATTTTGATATGGCCAAGTTAATATTGAGTTATCTTCCATATTCATCATTTTGATATGGTTAAGTGAATATTGGACCCATCATTAAAATCATCCATATTCATCATTTTGATACATTAAAGCAAATATCATTCCTTAAACCTTTATGTCTTACTATTTTGATAGGGTCAAGCATGAGATAAATTCCTTCAATATCTCTTCTTTGATGCTTTTCTATGATAAATTTTGCAACTCGAGATCATGATTTTATATTTTTGATGATAATAAATATTGTGGCTCACATCCTATTGTCTACTTAAATTGGTAATATATTTTTGTTTGTGTGCACTAACTTTTTAGGAGCTTTATGCACCATCCAATAAAGATTTAGGCTCAAGATTGGGTAGAATTAGTTATGTTATAAAGATTTTTTTTTTTGTAATATTCACTTATGTACATTTTATTTCATGAGTCAAGTTTTATAATGGTTTATGCTATCTTGGTAACCATGCGCACACACAAACTAAGGGGGAATGAGATTGAGTCAAAATCATAAGTTTAATTTTTGAACTAATTGTGTATTGTATGATTTATATCATACTTTAGGTTCTACTCTTCTAACTAATCATACTAGATAATTTAGATTTTCTAGGATGATAAGTTATGATCATGAAAGATAGATTCCAATCATAATTTAGCCAAGGTTTTGTATTTTATATTTTGTTTTAATCATCCAAGATGATTTATATCATACTGGACGATATATGAAATCATACCAAATTTGTTCTTGTGATTAGTCAAATGAATCTAACAATTTAAATATTATTATAATACTATCTGATTTGGATCATACTGTACGATCGATAGTGATGGATTTTTGTCATCCCAATGCTTTGTCCCATGCATCAAGTTATAGAAGGTTTTTTCTTTTGGGTAAAGAAGTTTTTAAATACCA
Organism: Dendrobium huoshanense; assembly: GCA_016618105.1. Classification (NCBI taxonomy): domain Eukaryota; kingdom Viridiplantae; phylum Streptophyta; class Magnoliopsida; order Asparagales; family Orchidaceae; genus Dendrobium; species Dendrobium huoshanense. The sequence continues at coordinate 58,074,567 of CM028343.1, forward strand.
ATTCTCATTCCTCTTGGTTAGCCTCAGGACTAGTTCTTTATGGTTTAACATCCCTCAAGAACTTTAAAGTGATATCAGAGTGGGATTCATAAATTAAATTATAGGAAACTTTTGAATAAAGAAAAATGGATAACTTTGGAAATTAAAATATTACAGAAAGATATTTAATCACATGGCCACCTTTATTTGATTTTTTTTTTTTGGAAAATTTACAGGTTTACTTTCTCGAAATCAAATTATTATCAAATGTGGCATATGATTCAATATGGTTATACTGTATAGTCACATATTATAGAAGGAGCCAAAACTAATATTTCTTTTGCTGAATGAAGTAGAGTAGATAAATCAATGCTCAATTAAATGCTAAATCTTTAATTTTTTTTTGTGCTTTGAATTTTGAGGATTATATGTTAGTATTCACATGAACTACTAGTAAAACATTTTGGGATAAATTACATACTACATACAAAGGTACTAGTGAAGTCAAGTAATCTAGGTTGAATATTTTAATACAAGAATATGAACTATTTTGCATGAAATCATGTAAGACTAGTCAAGACATGTATACTAGATTTACTCAAATAGTGACATCATTATACACTTTAAGTAAAGAATATTCAACCTTTGAAAAAATCAAAAAAATTCTACATTGTCCTACTTGATAAGTTTGATGCTAAAAATTTTCAATGAATATTCTATTAATAATTTGATTGGCTCACTCATTGTCTACGAGCAAAGTTTGAGTCAAAAGCTTTTGGATGTAGGTGAAACTATAGTGCTAAAAGCTAATGACATGGATGAAAGCCACATAGCAGATGTTGAGAGTAAAGAGATAACATCAATCACAAGCAAATTTGAAAATCTACTAAGGCACAAGCATTAGCCTCAACAAAAGTGGAACAAAGGTAAAAATGGTAAGAATGCTAAGATTTCTTTAGACATTATTTGCTTTGGGGGTAGGAAATCCATAAATATTAAAAATGAATGTCGTAATTGAAGAACTCATCCAGCAAAGAAAAATAATAAAAATAAGCAAAATACAATAATGGTAAATGATACAAAGCAAAATATCTCTTGGGTAGATCTAGTTTCTTTATCATCAAACTAGGAGCAAGATAATGAGGCATAAAGTTTTGTTTATGTGTCTATGTGTTGTAGTTAATACATTACTATATACTCTTTTTTTTGTTTTATTCATTAAATATTTTAAGTGTTGTTTTTGGTTTTTTTTTTTTGTAATCATTTTATTTTATTTTTCTTTTTGTTTTTCTGGTTTATCTCTAATCAACACACACAAATTTCTTTTCACATTATATTTTCATTAGAGAATCAATTCACTTCTCTAATTTTTTTAATGAAAATTTTATCTCCTTTTTACCTTAAAAAATTAAGTGATGTTTGAATTTTCTAAATTATAAAAGGAAGGAAATTAAGGATTATGTTTCTACTACTCATTTCTTTAATCATGTTATTACACTTTTGAATAAAAAACTATATCAATTTGAGAATTGTACTTTTGAAATTAAATCTTTTTTTTCATCTTACATTTCTTCTATCTCATAGATATCATTTGCAAGTTGATCAATCTAGTTCATGATTTTCTTAATCAAGCTTTTCAATTTTATCATTAGATCGTGTTTGCTTTGAGTCTTTAAAGATTAAGAAAGAAGAAAAATTATAAAAATAAAAAGAGGCAAAAAATGAGACAAAAATGAAAATATGCAGAATGTACGCCAAAATTAAAGATGCACAAATATGTGTAAAAAATTTAAAGAAGCACAAAGTGCACCAAAAATTGATAAGGATGGTATAAAATGAGCCAACAATAAGTTAACTTACTTTTTTGTATTTTTAAATCTTAAAAAACCCGTGTATCTAAATGATATTTTTGATGTTTGAGTTTGAAAATCATGATTCTTACTCACCATTTTTGCATGGATATTATATTATATATACTTTGTGTAAGAAGATTAAAAAAAGACAATTTTTTCTTCTCTAATATTTTTATGAATTTGATTATTTGTTTAAAAAGGACTTTAACCTATAAAGAGCTTGAGCAAAAGTTAATAAAATTCAAATTTCTAATATTTCTAGATCTTAGTACGATCAATTCTTTTATTACAATATTTTTAAATAAAATTAAAAGGTAACTTTCTTAGTTTGAGAAATTTTTGTTCAAATTAATTGATTATTCTTAAACATCAACAACACCTCTACCTGATTAGTGTCTATAATGTAAGTTACTTTTTATTTTTTGTGTGTTTTCCTTCTTTTTGATAAAATCAAAGGGGGAGAATGTATTTGACTAGTTGTATTTATGTTTAAGCTACATATGTTCATCTTATATTGCAGTAGTTTATCTTTTATTTAAGTTCTATTTTTCTTTTCTTTGTTTAAAAAAATAAAAAAAGAAAATTATTTATTTCCCCTATTTTTTAAAATAGTTATCTTTATGAGTGGGAGATTAGGATAAAATATTTTAATTTTATAAATTCAACTAGTAATAATAGTCATCTTCAAAAAGGGAGAGATTGCTACAACTCGGGCTCATAAGTTTATGGTTTTGAAGATAACAAACATTGTAACACACACCTATTATCTATATATATTTGAAATATATTTTTACTTGTGTGTGTACTAAACTTTTAGGAGCACCATCCAATGAACATTCAAGGCACAAGATTGGGTACAATAAGTTGTGCTATACATATTTTTTATAGTATTCCCTATTGTACTTTTAATTTCTTTAGTCATGTAATGTAAGGGTATGTGATAGTTTAGTAACCATGCACACACACTCACAGTGAGTGAGATTAAAAAAAAAAAAACTAGAAGTTAAATTTTTGAACTAATTGTACAATAAAATTTATATCTTACTAATCATACTGGATGGTTTATATCATTCACGAAAATCAATTATGATAACAGAAAATAGCCACAATTATAACTTAGGTAAGGTTTTGAATTTCATATTTTGTTATAATCATCCAAAATGATGTACTTTATACTAAAAAATCTATAAAATCATGCCTAAAATGGTCCTATAATTAGTTAATCGAATATACTTGATTTTGATATTTTGATGGTATAATATGATTCGTATCGTACTGTAAGATCAATAGGGATGGATTTTATTCATCCCATATTTCATCCAAGATGAATTTCATTTTGATTGAACTAATTTTCCTGGATGATTTCATGATTGTACTGGATTATCGATGCAAAAACTTACAAATCTTAGAAGATGGTCAAATCTTGCTAGTTAAAAAGGGTACCTATATACTAATTATAAAAGAAAAACTAAGGATCAAACTATAAGATCTTTGATGGTAGAATTGAATTTCTAGGCTTTTTGAAGCTCCCTATTTAAGCTTTGTCAAGTCACTTGGTAAGTATCTTTGCCAGTCATTGTGTCTTCATTCTTCAGGAGAAAACTTAAAGAGAGAATTTAAAAGGGAGACAGAAAAGGGTGGAGTTTGAGAGGGAGAAGATCTTTTGAGGGGGTTTCAAGGGTGTTTTTAGGAGATTTCACATATTTGCTCTGATAAAATTACATGTTATTACCATCGAATTCATGGTTTGTCCTTAGGAAAGTTTTAGGAAGAAGAAGATCTCTTTGATGTTAAGGACTTTGCTACTCCACCACACTAGAGAAGGTAGAAGTGATGTTTTAAGGGCATCTCCGCCTAGCTGTGAGAGCTAAATGAGAGTCACTAAAGGCTTAGTGCAATACTCAGAGGGTGCCTCTGAGAGTGGATGTAGGTCATGTTGGATCAAACCACTATAAATCTAGGTTATTCTTTCCTTTTTTTATTTCCACATTTAGTTTTCTTGTGATTAATTTCACAGAGTGAAAATGTTGATTTACCTTTATATTGTGAACATAATTCACTTATGTGTCATGTTATTAAAGATTTTTTCTTTTTGTTAACGAAGTTCGTAAATACAAATTCACCCCCCCCCCCCCCCCCCCCCCCTCCCACTCTCTGTTAGCCTTGGGACATGTTCTTTTTTGTTTAACATCCCTCACAAACTTTTAGAAAAGTGATTGGAGAATATAATCTTATAAATCCACTCATTTCACTTCATTCCAGTTTAAATTTTAACCTCCCTACCTTGGATTATTTCCCTCACAAGTCCTAATAATTTACACGATCTTCTAAATTCTATTGATCACTTTGACAAATTAAAACATATATGATTTACACTTTGAGTTCATCACACCTATTTGGGATCTATTTGTTGACCTCACTTTTAGTTGAGGTAACTTGATCAACATCAATCCATGATTGCTATGATCTACAACTACTTTGTTTCTAGCTCCTTAATTCACAATCAATCAGCTTTTAATCATCCAACCAAAATGCATTTAGTCACAATAAAACCTATAATTAATGAACATACACTAAATCAAATTATAATCAACATCCACAAAACTATAATCACTTGAATAGTTATAGCCCTCCACTATAAGCATATAGCTTAGTGCATTATACTTTGCATAGCGCATTAAGCCCTTGACCTCAATCATGACCCAAACAACTTCTTTACGAGTTTCATTTGGTAAGAAATTCATCATTAAATTCTTCAACCATTAACTAATCCATCAGAACTAGTTGGGCTAGTTCAAGCTACACAATTTGATCATAAACATTAACTGCACCTAATCAAGTTTCAGATGGACTCTAATCCTCATCAAATTCTTATGATCACCACTTCCAATAAATTGGGCATGAAAGGTCACCCTGACCTAGTCAATAATTAACTTGGTTGACTAAACCCATGTTTGGTCAAATGAAGTCAACATTGGGTCAATTCAATGTATACAATGAAATTAAACACCTTAACCACTCATAATAAATTCATTATTTAGTGTAAACATATCCATGCTTGAGATGAGTTAAACCAAGGTTTGCTTATTATGGTCAGACCACCATGTTTGGTCAAACCTCACTACACAAGCGCCTATTGTCTTTTATAGTAAGCACACTACCTCAAATGCTTTAAACTAGATCAAAACATCAAGTGTACACTCCCTTGAACTCCACCTCAGTAGCTTGCATGAATTGACTGGTCAAATAGTCAACCAAATGAATGAAACTAGGTTGAATGGTCAACTCAACTAGACTCTACATTTCCCTCCAAGCTTGGACTCTCCAATCTATTCAAATTGACTCTAGAAACTTCTTGCGTGATAATGAGCTAGGATAATTTACTCATGAGCTAGTTAATTCCTCTTTCTCCCTAATGCTTGGGACACTTATCCATCATAAAGAAACTCATCTAATGCATCCTAGCCATCCAAAGACTGTCCAACACCAGGAATAGGCAAAACTCTCAAAATATTCATTGAGTTTACACACTATACACCTGCATATCTAGTCAGACTTTCATTTTATTTCACATTCCTAGAGGTTCCTCTCTATGCATCAATAATCTCTTGGTCATTTGGAATTTGTTGTTGGTGAGAAGAGGAAGTGTAAGAGCCACCGTCCATCCTAGCTATTCAAAATCTTTATCTAAGCTTTCCTGTGCTTGCAATCTTTAGCAAACATGTTGTAGGATTCCAAAGAGAAGAATGAGGCCGTATACACCCTCTGAGACCGCTTGTGTGCAGGTGAAACTTAAACCCTATATCATTTTAAGTTCTTAAATGGATTACTATGCATTACATGAATGAATCTAAAAGTATTTCCCCTATCTTATGTTAACCCCACTCTACCTCTGTCCAGGTTTTAAAACAATCTAACCCATTATATATTGCTTAATGCTTACTTCCTTTTAGAGGGCATTTTAGCATTAATTTTGAAGGTCTTGAATACATCCTAAATCACCCAATAACCCCTTTCATGTGGTGCATGATTCATTTCAAGGGTACACATATAATCGTTAAGGGGTCTTAATAAATTTTAATAATTAATTATGGTTTCTATGCATCATGTTAACCTCCACTTGTGGAAGGCATGGCTGTATAAAATTCATAATACTTAATTAAATCTTATTAAAGTAGAGAACTTATACATGTTAACCTCCATGCTTGATTTGACTCAGAGAACACGTGTATAAATTTGAAAGATACCATTTCTATCCCTTCATAAATTATTAATAAAATTTTAGAAGTTTATATGATCCTATATTGCGGATGATTGTATTTCAATAATGAGCATTAGGATCTGTAGGTTAGTAGCCTTTGCACTTGGGGTGATTAACTTGCAATTTTTTCAAAACTAAATAACCAGCATTAATCAATAAAACATATATAATATAATCCAAATTCATGCATTGTAAAGTTTTACTAATTGACCCCTTTAACATTAATGAACAAACACTTTAAATGCAAGCAATTTGAACAATAAACTCCTATAGAAAATACTAAAATCACGCAGCCTCATTGACACACTTAGATGTTTTTCTAGGATAACAATTCTAGCGTTAGTTAGGCTGGTGGTGTGGATGCTTATAGGGTGCTTTGCTTGGAGAGTACTTTATGTTTGTTTAATTATTTTATGCAATCTGGATGCCATGCATTTTATTTTTTATCGGCGCACTTATTCTCTTTAAGGATTGCATTCAAAGTATTAGATGATTATTCAAATGCTCTGTATGTTTTATATTTCCATATACTTATTTTTTTATATAGTCTTTTACACTCCATGCAAGTGTCAAAGTTGAATAAACCTAGGAGATGTTATATACATGTATGAGTCATTGTTGATGTAATTTGTATATAGATAGAGTTTTGCAGTTTTCTGAGTTATAAAAGTGTCAAATATAATTGCTTGTACATACAAATAGTGTTTGTTTGTTGAGAATAGAAGTGTCTGTAAAGGTCATTCTCCGCCTGATAAGGGAGAAGGGTTTCTCAGCCTAGTTGAGTGCTAAATGAGTTTTCTAGATAGTGAAATTCCTAAGTAGGAGGACCTTGGCGAGTGGACGTAGGTTTGATGACCAAACCACTTTAAAAATTGCAGCATTGCATTGTCTACCTTTTTTTGGCACATTTACTTTTCTGCTTTTGGTTGTCTTTCATATTTATATGACATCGTTATATGTGGAACTAATTTGGTTAATCATTGTATAAATAAGAAAAAAAAACTTAACAAAATAAGAACAAAATATTCTTCCATTTAAGGTTTAAATATATTGTTTTAAAATATTTATTTGCTTCGGCATAGAAGTCTGATTTTAAGAAAAAAATTAAAAATATCAATTCATCTTTCATATTGATGTGCCGTAGCATTTTCAATATAGTGCTACGCATATAAGTATGTTATCTTATTATGATTTTGATAAATCAAATAATTGAGGCTCAGAGCTTCATACTTTTATTATCATGTAATGCTCAAATATTCTCTCTATGTTTTTTTCTCTTTAACGTTTTTAATTCTCTTATATCGTTTTGCTGTAAAATTTTTATGCCATCAAAAGATGGATAAATTTGAATCAAATAATTTTAATCAACAAATAAAGAAATAATCATCATTTGGAATAATACATAGTTCCATGAATAATCCCTTTGGGATAATATATATATTTAAGAGAGATACCTCTGTTCAAGTGAAAAATTACTTTTGTATCAAATAACATTTATGCAGGTGCAATACTGCTTTTATAGCGGATTAATTACATAAAAGTTTTAAATGTAATGGAGGTTCACCTCCGTAGTGGTAGAATTTGACCGACCAGGATGACTCCTAAGAACAAGACTGGACAGATCGTTGGCTCAAATGAACAGTCTGTTCCCCCACCTGTCGCTCCTCCACATGATACCCTGATGGAAGACCCACCCAAGGTGGATTACAATGTATTAGCTCATCTAAGAAAGTTGCCGGCTAAGTTAAGCATTTAAAAAAAAAACTCATTTTTTAATTATTTTAATCGCTTAATAAAAAAAACTTCAATATTAATTGTTTTAATAATTTATTAATTGTTTTAATTATTTTAATCCCTAGAAAATTTTACTTAAATGTATTTAAGATATTAAAAACATTAATTTAATTAGAATTCAACTTATAACACTATAGCACTGTAATAAGGTCTTTCGAAGAAAAACCAAGAAGAATTTTGACTAAAATGTTTTTATAATATTAAAAAACTTAGTTAAAGTTTCATTTAGAACAAAACTGCGTTGAAATTCTTTAGTTATGGACGAAATTTTTTTGAGTTCTACAAAAACTCACAAAATCATTTGAGGATAAAATTTTTAATGAATTTATATAGAAATAAATTAATTCAAAGCGAAACATAAAACCCCGTTTCACAAGCAAATATAAGAAATCAGGCTTGAAATATTTTGAGCTGCAAATATTACCTACCAATTTTATTTTATTTTTTTATTTTATATTTTTTAAAGTATTAAAAGCATAGCTCGTTTTATTGAAGAATAATATAAAACAAATTGTCCTTACTGCCAACAATGATAGCAATAAAAGGCCGTGTAAAATCTAGAAACCTTAAACAAATGGTGTAATTTTGTCTAAATGGCCATTATATATGGCGGTTCGATGTGGTAGCCGCCATTGGTTATTAAAGATCCGGTGTTTTATTCAAAAGAATCAAAACGGCCGTCTTTGTCGCTTCTCGGTCCGGTTCCCTTAGTTGAACCGTTCCCTGCCAACTTTCAACTGTCCATTATTTATAATCATTCAAATTAGATGTGACGTCTTAACTTCAATAGTCAACGGAAGCAAACAAAGAGTCGCTAATCGGACTTTCAAAGTATTTTATTGCCTTATTTCACATTACTTTTTAGTGGCTGATCCACACCGATAAATCAAAAAAGGGTCATTTTTTGTTGCTAATGCATTGAAAACGTTTTCAGAGTTGAAATTATTCGTTACTCATTGTTGCGGACTAGAATATATGCGGCAATAAAGTTAAAAAAAAAAATTTCTCAATGTTGTACACATAACTAGCACACAAATATAGGAGAAATGATGACAACAAGATTTTTACGTGGAAAACCCTAAAAGGGGAAAACCACGAGACCATGCCCAGTTGAAAGAGTTTCACTAGTGTTTAATTGAAATACAAGAGGTTGACACGTCCATAAAATTTAGGAAGATCATATTACAATGAATCACTTCTGGATTGAAAATCAGTAACAATGTCAGGCAGAGTTCCGGCGTCACATGGAGATCGGGTATAATTTCGACGTCACTCGAACGTTAGGCTAAATTTTGATGTCACATGGGCAGAATTTTGGTGTCACTTGAGTATCGGGCAGAATTCTGGCATCACTCAGGCATCGGGCAGATTAAAGGCGTCACTCGATCGTCGGGCAGAATACTAGTGGTGGTCGTGGAGGAGTTTCTTCTCTCCACTTCTCTTCTTTTTCTTGCTTGGTTCCCTCTCATGAGAAATGAGGGGTCTATTTTTAGATATTCTGGAGTGGCATGACTTGTAAATTGTTGAGAGACCAGGGGCAAATAGGGAGTGGTCGGATGGACGGCCGATATTGAATCCCTTGATTGTGCACCGTTTCAGACATCAAGGTCTTAATGATGTCGGAATTCGACAATATTCCGCTCATTGGATTCGAATCGTCGAGCTGCTCAATCTGCCTATTAGAATGATATATTTGAAAACTATTTGGTAACTTAAATTATGGTTTAAACTTTCCAACAGTGCTTTAGGTGCTTGAATTGGACTCATTTGGGCTCGGATTGAGTCAAATTGGGTGCCATTGAGTTTGTATTTCTGAGACGCTCAATCTGACTATAAGTTCACTGAAACTAATTAGAGTTCAGGTGATCCCGAATTTAATTTTTGAAGTTTCAGCTTGATTTTGCCTCTAGATTCGTGCTCGATCAAGATAATTATTTTATGATACATCAATTATATTATTTTTTTAAGAGACATGTTTTAGTGGTAAATTATAAAATATTACATTTTAATTTTAATTCTAAACTACCGACTTCAATAATTAATTAACTAAACTTTTCATTTTTCAAATGTATTTAACAAGTAGTTGTTAGGTTATGAGAATGAATTTGTCTTCAAGGGAAGAAAACAAAAGAAATTTGCACTACTCCACTGAAACTCATAGGGGACTTGTCCAAACTAATCACTAGGTGCTACTCACACAGGCCTTCAAAGGAGCTTATCCTCTACAAGGTGAACTAGTGCTTCCTCAATAGCTTAACAATTCGTTACATTGCTAGACCACCACTTCTAATAATGTAGCATATTTCTCTCTTCTCTCCACTCTCCATTCTCATAGGTTTTAGCTCATAAGGTCAACTTGCTAGTAAAGTTAAGTGTCATTCATGAAAATATTTTGATCAAACGTCCTCTCATGTGTGATGACAGCGGATTGATGCCATAAAAAAAACAACAATAACAAAAACAACAAAAATCCCGAACCGATGTACAACCTAATTAGGAGCATTTTTTAAACATGGAGAACATTAAGTACACCACTCTCTTATATATATATAATAGAAAGTAGATTAAGAAGATTATCCTGGATGCCCTTAGTAGCCTACAATGGTGAGTGGGAGCTGACAACATCTCTGAAAGTTCTTTTGGCATTGTAGTTAGACAAAGATGGCTAATTCATATTGTATCAACCTCAACACAAATTTCTGATTATACTTGCTAGCTGATAATTGATGAAGATTATAGTTTGCCAAGTAGCCAATTCTTAATGGACAAACCTCAACTTACTAAGTCCTTCTTTAGAGAGATCAATGAGGCCAGGCCCCTCCAAGTACAAATTATAACAATTAGAGTTCTATCAAGGCAAGACTAATCTAACAGATCATGTAGCTATCTTGGACTCAATGACTTATCTGCTTTACTCAATAATGCCCATATGTATTTTCTCTTCATGAAGAAACTTATGGAGTTTATTCTTACGTGGTTCAATCAATTTGCCAGTGCCAAGAGGAAGGAGTGATAACATATTTTTTTTAATTTAAAATGATATTTTGAATCAATTTGTTAGAGTTTAAAAGCCCCAAAGAAGATCAAGAAGCTTTGTTAAATATGTGGTAGGAATCAGAAAAGTCACTTAAGAGCTCCATAGTATGGTTTTAGGGAGAAATGTGGGATGTGAAGGATCTAGAGCATGTAATCATTAAGGATACACTAACCCAAGGATCAATAGAAGGACCATTAAGATCTGCACTTAGCTTGCAACAACTGAGGATGCATACATAATTGTTGAAGTTGGACATGAACCATGTGAATGCTAAAGAGTATAACAATGAGTTTGAGTCCTCCTTAGCCAGTCACCCTTATGAATATGTGCCAACAAAAAGCAATTTCAAGGATAAAAATGATAAAGAACATTTCTCAAGGATAGAAGGGATAGGAGATCAAATACACTCACTAATAAATGTTGCACCAAAAATTGAATGGCACCTCTACAGGCTAGGCCATAAAAGATTACAAGGCTACAAAAATTACTAGTGGATGAGAAATTTTTTTCTAATCACACATATCAAGAAGAGGGCACACACTATTCACTAACATACCCAACCTATAGTCTGCTAAGAGTATATATGGATAAGCTTGTTAAGGCCATTCCAAATAAGGAATTCTTTAGGTACCAGACATCATGAAGGTGACAACCCTAACAAGTGGACAATTATAGTATTATATCTTTCATAAGGATCATGACCATTAAAATAAGTGTCATCACCGATGGGGATTTATGAAAGATCTACTCATAGATGGAAAATTGAAAGAATTTATAATCGTTTACCAAGGCAATTGCTTAGGAGAATCACTTAACTAAAATTAAATGTAATGACCTAGTTAGTGATTATTAAATTCACATTCTCATAGCAGTATCTAACATTTTGGGCAATGAGTATGAAAATTCATATATGAATGAAAAAAGAATTAAGAAAAGAGAGGTGAACTTGACATTCATCTTGTGAACCCGAGTAGTGGAAGTCACCCCTGACTCTTTTATTGAGTCAATTAGCCTAAGAGATAGAACCCATACAAAGATGCTCTGATCTTTATCTTTACTTCTAACTATTAGATTGGAAGCATTCTAAAAGACATAGTGAGGACTATGTCATAATTTATAAATCTATATTTGAAAAGTTGAACATGCTAACTTCATAATCAATATTATATGACCTCTCTATGAATCTTTGGTAAATATATGGAGATAGAATGTGTACTCTCCTAACTCATCACATAGGGTGAGAGTAGCTGCTAACACACCATAATTGTTGACTTCATCATAGTAGATGCTTAAATGACTTATAATGCCATCTTTTTTTTTTTTTTGGATAAAACCTATTGACGGGTCTACGAGTTCATATAAAAAGTAGTACAAAGTCTTTAAAGGGACCTCTAGCTTACTACTGCTCCGAAGAGATATAAGAAAAGTCAAAAAAGAAACTAAAAGTCATATATCCCTAGTAAGCACAATAATAAAGCACCCTTATAATATTCTAGAAGACAAAAAATAAGGAATAAATTAATAACATTCAGCACCGCCTTTTCAATCATAGTTGGGTCCTGTTGTTAAAAGAGTTACCAGATGAAACAAATAGAGCATACTTAAAATTATAAAGGAGCCCAGGCTATGATAACTACTATAATACCCCTAATAGCTACAAGTCCAATACCAAAGAACACCCATTATAAAGCCACAATTGATACAGTTCCAATCATGCAAAAAACTAAAATGTTTAGCATCAACAAAATGATTCGAATTAGCCATAGAGCTGTAGTCATGAGTGGGAGCAAAGCTTAGGTGTGTAGTATATTCCCCATCCTAATATAACCCCAAATATCCGCTCAGATCTAATCCCAGGTCTAGCCAAACCAAAGCAACATAGGAAAACAACATATGAATAATCAAGGAGATTAGTGCAAATAAGATAAATGTGTTGAAATTGTTGCAACTTAGTTTTTCAATTGTTGATATTCTTACAACATGTATGTTTTTAATGATTCCAAATATTTCAAATATTATTTTTTTTAATTAAAATTTCTCCTAACATATTTGTATGTATTATTTTTGTTGTTTTTGAACAAACATTTCATGAAAACCATACTCAGATTATTGAAGACTTCAAATCAGATTAGAATAGGGTTCATTATAAATGAAATCTTTATTTTTCATTTTATTGAGTTAGAGAGAGTGTAATTATAATTGAGTAACTGGGTACACACACACTTGGGGAGTTTAAAATTTGTATTTTTTTTAACTAATCATACTATACGAAGTCATTTTCATACGGAACATTTTGTTCAATTATTTTCCCCTACAAGTAGTCAAACGAATTGTAGGAAGAAAATTTTTCTAAGTATAGATCATAATGTATGAAATTTCCTTCATAGAGATTATGTCCATAGTATGAAATGGATGGGTCCCTTTTTGTCCCGATAAATCCCAAAGTTTTCAAAACTAATCATACTTTACGATATCCTATTTATATGGATGACGTCTAGAGTACAAATTTGAAGGGTCCCTTTCATCTCGATGAATGCTAAATTTTTCTAAAAGAATCATACTGTATGATTTCCTATTCATAAAGACAACATTTAGAGTACGAAAATGTGGGGTACCTTTTCGTCCTGACGAAGTTGAAATTTTTTCTAATTGTTCGTACAGTATGAACTTATTTCGTAAGTTCATACTGAATGATTATCGTATACGAATATATTTTGTACAGGTTCACAAAGGTTCATATGCAACAGTTTTTGAGTTATTCATATGTACAAAAAAATGATCTTATTGTACGATCATACACACTCAAAATAGAAAATGTTAGTTTTCTGGATAGTTTTTTTGTATCTTTCATATAAAAGGTCCTTAAAAACTTAAGTGAAAAGTATTATTCTTCATGATTTTTCAAGAGAAAGTGAAAGAGTGATTATAGGAGAGTGTTTGAGAGAAAGTTCTTGCAAGTTGTGTATGAAGGGTCACAAGGTTACTCGAAGGTAAGAATCTCTTTTTGTTTTTGGTTACTACTCTTCCTTTTGTTCTTTCTAGTTGCTCAATAGAAGATCTTTAAAGAATATCCAGTTCTCTGTCGACACATAGACGGTGTGAAAGGGTGTCAGTTCTCTGCCGACACTTGGAGGGTATGAAAGGACAATGGTTCTCTACCGACACTTAAAGAGTGTTAATAGATAACTGTTCTCTACCGACACTTGAAGGGTATGAAAGGACAACAGTTTTCTATCGCACCAAGGGATTGGTGGAAGAGAAGAAGATTTAAAAGTCTTCTTCGCCTTGCTGTGGGAGCAAAAGGAGAGTCACTTTTGGTAATAGTGCAATAGCTGAAGAGGGAGTCTTTAGGGACTGGATGTAGGTCATATTTGGCCCAACCACTAAAAAACTTTGTGTCATTTTATTTTCAATATTTTTATTTTCTATACTTTAGTATTATTGATTGAAAATTTGCTTTTAAAAAAATACAAAAAAATCAGTTTTTTTATTAAAAATCCAATAAAATTTTAAATTACCAATTCACCCCTCTTATTTAGACATTGGGATAATTGCGTAGGTTTAACAACCTATATGGAATCAACAAGTTGTGTCAAAGCTTTGTTTCAAAACTATAAGTTTATATTACTTTTTTGAAATGATAATGACTACTTTTAAAAATCGAAACACACCTGAAGGATTTTCGATCACTAGACCTCCGTTATTTAAAAATATCCCTTTCAATTTTTGGAAAACAAGTATGTCTATATTTCTTCAATAACTTGACAATTACATATGGATTTTATTTCAGGAAGGGAATACTAGGCCAACTAGAATAGTTGATGGCATTAGTGTTGAAAGACCTTTAGCTAACTAGATTGTAAAAGAATATGACTTAGCACAATTAAATGGAAAATATTTAAATAATTTATTTTGTGCTCTTAAGTATAAAGGTTACATTCAGGTTTGTACTTACAAAAGTGGAAAGGACATTTGGGGTAGACTTTGTATCACATACGAAGAGACTACTAAAGTAAAACAATCTAGATTAAATATCCTATTACATGATTATGAATCATTTCGTATGAAACCCAATGAATCCATTTCTGATATATACACCAGATTTTCTGAAATAGTTATTTCTTTGCATGCATTAGGTACAGAACTAATTAACGACTACTTAAATAGTTAATAAAATACTTTGTTGTTTTCCTATTGCTTATGATGCTAAAATAATTGCTATCACAGAGTCTAAGAACTTAAATGTTTATTCAGCTGATAATCTTCTTGGATGACTAATTTAATACGAGCAAGAAGTGAGTCAAAAGAAGATTGATGTAGGAGAATAATAAAAGGAGAAGAACATAGCACTGAAAGTGGATGACTCAAAGAGTGATCAGTCATAACTTTTGGATGAAGATGATATTGCCTTGATGATAAGATAATTTAGAGTTTTCTTAAAAGGAAGCGAAGGAGACGTCAGCAGTGGAAAAAAGGTAAGTTCCACAAAAAAGTTAAGATTACTAATGATGTGATTTGTTATGAATGCAGGAAACCTGGACATATAAAAATAGATTTCCCTAATCTTTAAGCCACTCCTAGCAAGGAGAAGAAAGAGGAGAAAGCAAATGTAAGGAAGGGAAAGAAGAGATTTCAGAGATCTTTTTGGGTGGACTTAGCTTTGGATTTGTTAGAAATAGAAAAGGAAGAAGAAGTCACTAACTTAAGCTTAATGGATGATAATCTTGATCAGTCATATTAAGAAGATGTATGTCACTTAACCTATGATGAATTGCTTGAAGTTTCTGAAAGAATTCATACTGTATATATAGAAAACGTAAGAAAATGCATGCTATATTGAACTTAGAATTGTAAGAGTTACAAAAAGAGCATGAAATCCTTAGGAAAGATCACATACTGATTGATAAGAATCATATGAGCTTACTAGATAAATTTGATGATTTGAATAAGCAAAATGATCTTCTAAAATCATCCTACATTGAATTAGAAAATGAAATTAAAATTTTTATTATGAATCTAAAAATGGATAGCACTATTTAAAATATGATATTAATGTGTTAGAGGATGTAAACACATTTCTTAAGTTGAAAGTGAAAGCTCTTTAGAAAAATAGGATACCCCCATACTTGAAGAATTTACTAATCCTATTTTAAAGGCAAAAAACTTAAAACCTAGGAAGAGACAAATTTATTATCAGAGATTGAAAAACCCTTTTCCTAAAGTTAAGTATTTTACTTATGGGATGATTTGGACATATTCCACACACTTAAACTTTAGATAGAAAAACTCATTTTTGTGGAGACCTAAAATGCATAAAATTAGTCTTATCATACATGAATCTAGTTTAAAATCTTTCAAAAGGAGAACCCAAAACTTATTTAAGTTCCCAAAATGAACATTTGATAATTTTATAGGTACACTCTCATACAAGACCTCATGAGAGCATTTGCTACCTTGACAGTGGTTGCTCGAAACATATAACTGAAGATACTGCATAATTCATAACACTGAAAGTTAGGAATGGAGGCTAGGTAACACTTGGGAGATAATACAACTAGGAAAGTGGTTGGAATAAGTATAATAAAAAACTTGAATAAACTTTTCATTGAAAATGTATTGCTTGTAGAAGGCTTAAAGCATAATTTGTTAAGTATAATCAAGCTATTAAAGAAAGGGTATAACGTTAATTTTTTTTCCACTTGCTGCATATTAAGCCTAAATGGAAATAATGTATTGCATGGAATCAGGGTAAATAATGTTTACATGCTAGAATTAAACTATATTAAAACTCCTAATGCTTTTTTTTAAAATAATTTCTTATCAATCTTGGTTGTGACATAGGAGACTTTGTCACACTGGCAAGAAAAACCTTAGGAAAATTACCCAAAACAAATTGGTTAGAGATATACCAAAACTAGACTTTACAAAGGATCATCTTTGTGATACATGTTAATTAGGAAAATAGGTGAAGTATTCATTTCATTCTACTAAGGATAGTAGGACTAGCAAACCATTGGAAATAATTCATATGGATCTTTTTGGACCAGTTTGCACTATAAGTCTAGGAGGGAAGGTATACAGGATTTGTGATAGTTTTGATTTCTTTAAGATTCACATGGGTTAAATTTTTAGTTCATAAGAGTGAATCATTTGAGAAATTTAGAGATTTTTTGAATTGGATATAGAGAAAACTAGTCCACAGGAAGTGAATTTGAAAATTAAAAATTTTGAGGTTTTTTTGTAAAGAACATGGAATTGATCTCAATTTTTTTGTACATAGGACCTCTCAGCATAATGGGGAAGTCGAAATAAATAATATAACATTAATTGAAGCAGAATGTGCCATGTTGGCAAAATATTCACTTCCTTAATATTTTTGGGCTGACGCGCTTAGTACTGTATGTTATGTTTTGAATAGGGTGAACATTAGATTAAAACTGAATAAAACTCCCTACAAACTTCTTAAGGAAAGAACATCTAATTTGTCACATTTGCATGTTTTTAGATGAAAGGTATTCATTCATAATAATGAAAAATCTCCTTTAGGAAAATTTAATCCCAAATCAGATGACTGAATTTTTCTTAGATACTCTAGTATTGGAAAATCATAAAGAGTGTTTAACAAAAGGACTTTGGTAATGGAGGAGACCACACATGTTATTTTTTATGAATCTTGCATTTTGGAAGAGTAAAGGTTGGAAGAGGATCTTATTGAAAATAACTCCCAGGAAATTAAAAAGATTAATTTGGATAAAAATTTGAAATGAGAAAACCCTTTGCCTATTGAATTAAAATTTTCTAAAAACCATCCAAAGGAATTGATTCTATGTGAACCTAGTGAGGGTGTTAGGAATAAGCATGGACTTAGCAAAGAGGATAACTATTCTTCTTTTATTTCAATGATATAACCCATAAATATTAATAAAGCACTTTTGGATGAATTTATGATTTTGGCCATGCAAGAAGAATTAAATCAATTTGTAAGGAATGATGTTTGGGAATTGATTACAAGGCCATAGGGTCAAAGTGTAGTTGGAACTAAGTGAGTATTTAAAAATAAAATGAATGACATAAGAGTTGTTAGAAATAAGGTTAGATTGGTGGTAAAGAGGTACAATCAAATTGAAGGAATTGAATTTGCGGAGACTTATGCCACTGTAGCAAAACTTAAAACAATTAGGGTTTTGTTATCCTTTGCCTGTTTAAGAGGGTTTAAATTTTTTTAAATGGATGTTAAAAGTATATTTTTGAATGGGGTGATACAAGAAGATGTTTATGTTGAAGAACCTCTAGGTTTTGAAAGTTATAAATTATGTAATTATGTGTATAAATAGAAAAAGGTATTGTATGGATTGAAATTGGCACCTAGGGCTTGGTTTGAGAGCTTAAGCACTTTTCCATTAGAGTGAGAAGTGTGGACAACAATCTCTTTTTTTGAAGAAATTAGGAGATGATATACTCATTGCTCAAATATATGTTGATGATATTATTTTTGGATCTACAAACAAAAATCTTTGTGAGGATTTTTCTAAAACAATGAGTAGTGAATTTGAGATGAGCTTAATGGGGGATATAAGTTATTTTCTTGGTTTTAACATTAAGCAATTTGAAGATGGAACAATTCTTAGCTAGTTAAATTATGTTAAGGACATCCTCAAGAAGTATAAAATAGATAATACTAAACAGTAAGTACACCAATGAGTTCTTCAGTTCAGTTGGATAAGGACCCAAAAGAAAAATCTATTGATCAAAAGAAATTTATAAGAATTATTGGATCTTTATTTTATGTGATAGCTAGCATACCAAATATTATGTTTAGTGTTTATTTGTGTGTTAAATTTTAATCAGACCCAAAAGAATCATATTTGACAGCAGTAAAAAGAATTTTGAGATATCTTTTGGGAACTCAAAATTTAGCAATTTAGTATCTTAAGTACAACTCTTCATTTGAAATTAATAGATATTCTAATTTAAACTTTTTATATTGTAAGGTTGATAGAAAGAGTATATCTAGAACCTGTCAATTTATAGAAAATTCTTTAGTTTCTTGGTCCAGTAGTAAATAGAATTCCATAGCCCTATCTACTATTGAAGCTAATTATATTGTCTTAGAAAGTTGTGTGGCACAAGTTCTTTGGTTGAAATATTATTTGATTTATTTGGGATTTACAATAGGCACAATTTCAATCTATTTTTAAAACACTAGTGTTATTTGCATTTCAAAGAATTCTATTCAACATTCTAGAACAAAATATATTGAAATAAGGCTTCATTTCATTAGGGATCATGTAGCCAAAAGAGATATTGAATTGAATCATGTTTCAACTAAAAATCAACTTTCAAATATTTTTACAAAACCACTAGCCTTTGATACTTTTAGCACCTTAAGAATAAGGTTAGGTGTGATTGACCTTAATGTTTAGATAAAATCTTCTGCAAACTTGATATGTTCTTATGTGTGTTTGATTTTGATTTTATTTTTTTTATTTAAGTTGTGAGTGTTTTTATTCTGTTTTTTTGTTTGAGAGTTTTTCATTTTAGACAAATTTACAAACTATGTCCCTTTCCCAATTGGAATGTTAAATTTTAAAATACTTAACATAAATAATAGAAATCTTAAAATCTTTATATCCACTTTAATCAAGAGTTTTCAAAAGGTTTTTTTTGAGATAAAATTAAGTATAGAGGCTTACCTGTCTATAGGGAATCTAGGACCCCGTACAAAAATAAACACTAGTTTTGTTCACTAATGTAGGGGAAAAATCTCTCTATGTAGACTAAAATTTAATCCATCTTCAGTTAAACATTAAAAATAATAGGTATGTTAATTTTATCCTTTAGGATAAATAGTACAATTCTTATGCAAGGTTAGATTATGAATATAAAATTTATTTCTACTTTTGAATCGATGGTTTAAAATTAGTCTATCTTCTGAGATGGTATAATGTTAGATATTATATATAATTAAAGAAATAAAAATTAAATCATTTAGAATAATTTATTTGTCCACATTATTAGATCAGAGTTTTTATTTTTTTTATGTTGTAATTCTTGACCCAAATCTTTTAATTTTGATGATAATGAACATTATTGATTTTGTTACTATGCAATCTCCTGATAATTATATTTATTGCATATCTGTTTTTCCCTGCTCACTAAAATTTTAGGTCAACTATTTATTTGCAACTTTGATCAACTCAAGATTGGATAGACTAGGACCAAAGTCTATATTTTAAGTCTTTATGTTTTTTTATCTTTTTGAGTCAATCATATATTGTGGTGGATTCTAATGTTGAGTAACCTTTAACCCACACACTCAAGAGGGTGAGTTAGTGAGTTAGGAAGAAGATGCATTTTCTAAACTAATCATACAATATGATTTACATCATACTGGATGATCAATTAACAAGAATATTCATTTTATAGGGCACTTCTGTTAATTACAATTGATTAAGCAAATTATATTAGAAAATCCTTATCATAAAGGACGATAAGGATTAATCATGAAAATAGTCGCTAATCATAATTTAGGTAATATTTTATAACTAAAATTTTATTATAATCATGTCGTATGATATGCATCATATTGTACAATATTTAACAAATCATGCCTAAGTTAATCCTATGAATAGGGTAATAATTATGGTTAATTTGTTCAATCAAATTATATAAGATGATGGGTAATGATCTTACTGTATGAGCCAAGAGATGCATGGGATGATAATTTATCATCATCTATCATCCAAGATGAAATTCCATTGTTTTTTAATTAATCGTACAGGATTACCCACCAATTTCATATTAAATAAACCAAGCTCTACATGGGATGACAATTTATCTTCCTCTATCTTACTGGACGATCAATACAAACTCTTAAACTAATCATATAAGAAAATTTAATCTGTACTATCTAAAAGCATTATTTTATACTATTTATACTAGATGATGCTCTCAATTATACTGGATGATCAAATCATCTCTTTGAACTAATCGTATAGGGTATATCTCTTCATACAGTACAAACAAGAGTGTTTTGAACTAATCCTACAAAAAATGAATAACCTTGTGGCTTCTTCCGCTTGGAACCTGCTGTAAGCCATTTTTGAATCTTTCTCCGACGCTTCTTCCACTCCGGCCAAATGACGTTGGAGGGACATCGGCCACCTTCAGCTGGTGATTCTCTCAACATTCGTCAAGTGCAACCCCTTTTGTCGAAGAAGTTTTTTCATTTTGATGCGGGTTTTTCTCCTCCTGCATTTGGCAACCCTGATCTTGAATTCAAATCAAGGATCAATCGTCCCCTTGTCATCAAGGAAGGGAATAATAAATTCCCTACCAAGCATCCTGAAGTTATCGGGAAAGGCAAGGGCATTATATCTAATGGTTCTATTTTGGAACCTTCCACCTTGAAGGAGATTGAAGATACAGGAAAAAATCTGAATATCCAAATTGATTTGGATTTGCATAAGGCGCGTGTTTGTAACGATGGAGATCTTTGGAATTGCCCTGCTCAAGAAACTATGTTAGAGCCACTTTAGTTGGAATCAAACTCTACTGTTAATAATGCCTGGACTAAGAGATCCAACATCAATGTCTCTGATCTTGATCTTGGTAAAGATTTTTTAGAAGATGGATCTATTGTCAAGCTTCATACTGGTAATGAATTGAACAACTCTAACAGACTACATCAATCCCTGGTTCTAAAATTTTTTGGAGACAAGATCTCATTTCACATCATTAGCATAGAACTAAGGAAGTAGTGGGGAGTTTTCGGTAAATTTCATTTAACTATGCTAGGAATGGGTTGGGTTCTCTGTGCCTTTGAAGAACCTGCTGCCTTAGATTCAATTTTTACTACGGGTCCGTGGTATGTGAAGGGTAATATTGTTGGTATGGACAAGTGGTCTCCAACTTTTTCACCTGATTCTTTCAAAGGTCTTACTGCTCCAATGTGGATCTGTTTCCCTAATCTCCCGTTACAATGCTGGGATGAGATTAATGTGTGCAGGATAGAATCCATGATAGGGAAACCTTATTTGGTTCATTGGAATATGTTCCAATGGGGGAGGAGAGAATTTTCAAGAGTTTGTGTTCGAGTCAAACTGGATGAAAAGCTTCCTCTAGGTGTTTGGGTTGAGGGCATCTTAGGCAAATTCTATCAGAACAATGAGTATGAGAGATTAATGACATTTAGCTTCAGGTGTGGGAAGATTGGTCACCTAGAGTTGAATTGTTCTAATGGTACTTTGAATGCTTTCAAGACGGCTGATGCTGATAAAGTCCAACCCAAATATGTAAATCCTATAGCTGGTAACGAGAATTTGGCAAACTCTACAGCAGAGTTAATTAGGAGACAAATATGGACCTTGGATACATGTCAAGTATGGGAAAAAACCATTTAGAAATTTTAAACCAAGATCATTCATTACAAATATAAAAAGCAATATTATTAGCAGGGAGGATGTTACAATCCCAATAATTGATTCTTTTCCTAAATCTAGTGATGTTGTAAACCATATCCAGCTGTGGATTTCTCTGAAAAAGTGGTAGCTGACTCTGGTGTGTTTAAAGCCAATGTTGAGAAACAAGGGGTTCAGGTTATAAAAGAACTTGATAGCACGGCTAAGGATGTCGAGAATGGTACTAAAATTTCTGTCGAATCTAGTACTTTGGCTGAAGTTGTTAATCCATCCACCAATTCTGTTTCAGAACCCACGGTTGTTATGGGTAAGAATTTTTTCAATTCTCTTATTATCAACAACATATTTGATATTCTTAATTCAGCTGTGGAGACAGAAGGACCTCTTGCTACAGATAAAGTTTTTCAAGTTGAAGTTTTAAAATCTAATGTTGATTCAGATTCTGCTAATATTTTATCTGACAGTAATTTGGAAAGTTCTTATTCTGCTTTTAATAAGAAACCTTAATGTACTAAACAATTGAAAAGTTTAGGACCCATTAAATTGGCTACTCGTGCCAGGAAGTTAAAATGAGAATTAAAGGTCAAAGTGGGGAATCCTTCCCCTCTTATCCATTAATGGATTCCCTTATTTTTTGGAATTGTAGAGGAGCCAGGAAGAGAAAGGATTCTCTATATCTTAAAGAGGTGGTGAGGGATTATAATGCTTTTTTTGTAGGTTTACTTGAAACAAAATTGGAATTCTTTGATAATAAAGATGTTGTGTCCTTAATTGGGAATGGATGGGATTTTCTTCATGTCCCTTCCATTAGTCTTTCAGGTGGAATTGTTGTATTTTGGAAGAAGAACATTGCTTCTTTCAGAATGCTGGAATTTTCTTCTCAATTTATTATTGGTGATTTGGAAGTCCCTAACAAAGGGAAATGGAGAGTGGAAACTATATATGGGAGCACCGATACTTGTAAAAGGAGGAATTTGTGGGAGAGCTTGAGTAAATATTCCAACACTGATGTGCCTTTAATTTTTGGTGGAGACTTTAACTGTTAACTCACTAGGGAAGATAAAAGGGGTGGAAGAAGGTTTTATCTCTCTTTGGGCTCTAAAAAGATGAAACAATTCCTAATTTGCAATGATCCTTATGAAATTGGCTTTGTTGGACCGAGATTTACTTGGTGTAATAACAAAAATGGTGGTGAACGAATCTTGGAAAGGTTGGACAGATGCTTTGTAAATCCTGCGGGTTTAAACTTGTCTCAACATTTGTTGGTTAAGCATTTACCTAGAGTGGCCTCTGACCACTGTCTGATCATGGTGAAGCTTTTTCAGAATTTTCCTGCAGCTAAGAGAAGTATGAAGTTTGAAGTCATTTGGGCAAGTTATCCAGGTTCTTTCACAGTTGTTAAAAAAGTCTGGAATTTGAAGGTTCAGGGGAATCCACCTCAAATTCTTAATAATAAACTGAAGAAAACTCTCAAGTCTTTGTTCTTTTGGAGTAGAGAAAAACATAAAAGTCTGTCTCAGCTGAAAGAAAAGTTAAAAATGGAAATTCTGGAGATCCAAACTAGAGAAGCTGAGGTTGATAATCTTTTTGTAGAGGATATCTGGCTTCTCAAATGCAAAATCAACAAGCTGAATTCAATGTTGGCTCATCTGAACACATGGTGGCGTCAACGGGCTAACACTGAGGGTGATTATAATACTAAATTCTTTCAGTCTTATGCCAATGCTAGAAGAAATCAAAATTTTATAAGGTGCATCCAAAATAAAGATGGTTTTCTGGAAGAAGAGCAAGATAAAATAGAAGAGACTTTGCTGGATTTCTTCAGACACAAGTAGCGTCAAAGAGACATCTGTTTTGATGGATGGCCTGATGATTGGAAATCTATCTCAGAAGAAGACTCCAATTGGTTGAGTAGGGAATTTTCTTTGTCAGAAGTGGAGGTGTCGATTGAACATACAGGTGGCTTCACAGCTCCTAGGAGTGACGGGATAACCTACTCATTCATCAAATGCTATTGGAAGATTATACAGGCTGATTTCTGGAATGCTCTGCAGCATTTTTTTCTTACAACTGATATAAACAGTCTTGGAAGGAGACTCTTATTGTATTAATCCTGAAAGTTTGCAATCCCTCTTCACCATCTAATTACAGACCAATCAGCTTGTGTAACACAGTTTACAAAATTGCTGCTAAAGTCTTGGTTAACAGGATGTCTTCCATCATTCCAAAACTCATTTCTAAGGAGAAACCGGCGTTCATCTCTGGAAGATCTTTATATGATCATGCTCTCTTGGCTCAAGAAATTTTCCATAAATTCAGGCACACTAAATCTCTCAAAGGTTTAGTTTCTTTTAAAATTGACATGGAACAAGCTTATGATTCCATGGATTGGGATACTTTGAGAAAAGTTTTAAATAATTGTGGTTTTCCTACTAGCTTCTCTAATTTGATTATGGAATGCGTTAGTCATCCATCTTTCACCTTATTAATTAATGGTAACCATACTGCTCGGATTGAAGCTAAAAGTGGTTTCAGACAAGGTTGTCCCTTGTCACCTTTCCTCTACATACTTGGTTCGGAACTTTTGTCCAATGGCCTTAAGAAGA
This sequence comes from Dendrobium huoshanense, assembly GCA_016618105.1. NCBI lineage: Eukaryota > Viridiplantae > Streptophyta > Magnoliopsida > Asparagales > Orchidaceae > Dendrobium > Dendrobium huoshanense. The sequence continues at coordinate 58,099,517 of CM028343.1, forward strand.
TGGGTGATATTGGAATTCAAATTAGCCCCAATGGATCTAAGATTTCTCATCTGCTATACGCAGATGACGTCTTAATTTTTTCTAAAGCCAATAAGGAAAGTGTTATGCTGATCAAATCTACTCTAAATAGTTTCTGTGCTTGGACGGGCCAATTGATCAATAAAGATAAGTCGGTTATCTTATTTGGGAATTCTATCAAGAGGAGGAAAAAGAGAGCTTTATCCCATATTATGGGGTTTAAGGTAGTGAAAGAATTTAACTACCTTGGAACTAAGATTGCTTTGAGAAGATAGGTGAAGTTGGATTTTCAATTCATCATTGATAAAGTGTTGAAGATGCTTAACACTTGGCCTAGCAAATATATCTCTTTGGCGGGTAAAATCACTTTGGTTAAATCTGTTTTGCTCTCATACCCAACTTACCATTCTACCATCTCGTTAATTCCAAAAAGTGTTTTATATGAGATTGAGAAGCTCTATACTAATTTTTTATGGCATAAAAGTGATAGAGGATTTGGTATTCACTATGTGGATTGGAATACTTTGTGTCAACCGATCACTTTGGGTGGTCGTGGCTTACCTTCTTGTACAAAAAAGATCAGCCCACTAAGAGCAAAATTAGCTTGGAATTACATCCATAATAAAGACACTTTTCTTCATAGTATAATGTATCCAAAGTATGGTGATTTCTTGAACTGTAATGGTGGTAGGAAAATTTTTTCACCAGCTTGGAAAATGCTTTTAAATGGGTGGGAAGCTCTTAAACCAATTATCAGGTGGACTATTTCTACAGGCGACTCTATCAGCATCTATGAGGATATCTAGATAATGGATAGACAGATTAATAGGTGGCCTACTTTCATTGTTCCTGAAGATATTGATGAAGAAAATGCTAAAGTCAATAAGCTAATCTTTGAAGGTAATTGTAATAATCTTGAGCTGGAAAGAAGATGTGGAGATGGTCTTATAAAACTTATTTGTAAAATCAAAATTTGTTCTAACCTGGATGAGGATCGGATTGTATTGATTAATAATAATTCTGTAAAATCCATATCTGCATTAGCCTCTCTGGCATTGACAGATTATGATCCGTCTCAAGATTATTGGAAATGGATAAGGAAATCTAAACTCAATGCTAGAGTTGAGAATTTCTGGTGGAGAATGTTTAATAACTCTATTCCTACCTTCAAATTTCTTTCATACAGAAGATTCGAAGATGGGAGTCTTTGTCCTATGGGATGTAACGAAGATGAAGATTTACATCAAATCTCTAACAGCTGCAGTAAAATCAAGGATGTTTTCGGTCACCTAAATAATTAGGGCTTTGCTATTATTAACTGCCATTATTTTGCAGATAGATGTAGTTGGCTGGAAAAACATAGCTCTTTCATAATCAATCTCTTTTGTAGCACCATTTATCTCTTTTGGAAGAATAGGTATGAAATGGCGTTTGGCAAAATAAGAAAAAGTCCTTTGTCTATTACAACAGAAGCAATTGGAATTGCTTCTTCTTCGGTTATCTGTAATCATTAGAATTCGGGCCGGTTGGTTGTCAATCAACAAGATTTGTTGTATAAATCTTGGCATCCTCCTCCACCCGATTGGATCAAATTCAATGTAGATGCTTCTTTGCTTTGCTCGTACAAAGGAGGAGTTGGAGGTGTTTGCCGTGATCACAGAGGAAGATTACTGCTAGCATTTGGGAGATCATGTGTTCACTAGGACTTAGCTCAAGTGGAGTTATTGGCTATCAAAACTATTAATAAGGTATTCAAAGATTGGATGATTGAGTACAAAGGTATTATCATTGAAGGGGATAATATCAACATCATTAAGCTCATTCATAAGAAGATCAAAGCTGGAATGGAAGGTATGGAAGATCTTTCTTTTACTAAAAACTTCAACCATGTTATTTGTAATTGGGTTAATCGTGATAGTAATAAGTTAGCAGATCTTTGTGCTAACTATGCTATTCTTTCTTCTTTCGATTGGGAAGATGTTTCCTTGAATAAGATTCCTCCTAATTTTCTTGATTTGTTAAAGGAGAAATTGGTTGGTTGTATGCTCTAATCTCTTTTTAATAATATTGCAGCTTCTTGCTTTCTTAAAAAAAAAAATGAACTAATCCTACAAGACAAACTTGGATTGTACTATATTATCAATGTTAGTAGATTGATATTTAGGGATCTTTAAGAGGTTCTCAATTTAAACTCTTATTTATACTTGCTTCTATGTCTTTCAGGTGCATATTGTCTTAGGTTGGAGAATAGAGGAGTTTTGGAGAGCTTTGAGAGAGAAGAGAGGAAGAGCTTTTTGTGTGGGAATGTTTTGAGGGATTCGTATAGTTACTTTAAGCACGTTTATTACCTATCTTTTTCATGTTTCTTCCATAATCATTTGGTGGCTCTAGTAAGACATTCTACAACACTAGGTTGTGGTTCTCTACCATCTTTCAGAGTTTAAAAAAGATTCTTGGTTTTTCATCATCTTAAGGAGGGAGAAAAAGGATTACGGGTTCTCTTCCTTCACTAGAATAGTGAAAATGAGTGAGGTCCTCTACTGCACTAAGATAGTGGAAGAGATTTTGTAAGACATTCTACACCTTACTGCGGTGGCAGAAAGAGAAACACTAGTTTTAATGCAATACCATGAAAGGAGGGTTTTGGGAGTGGTCATAAGTCAGGTTAGAACGAGCCACTATAAATTCTAGTGCATTTGTACTTATTATTTTTTACACTTTGTTTTTTTGTGATTAACTATGCTGTTGAAACTCATATTTTCTTATTTTTGTGAAATTAATTCACTTATGCATCAAATGATAAAAAATTGTCTATTTTTCGGCACTAAAATTTTTTTTAAAAGATTTTTTTTTGTTAAATAAAATTTTAAATTATCAGTTCACCCCCCTCTCTTGGGTTAGCCTCAGGCTAGTTCTTTGAGGTTTATCAACTTTCATGAACTTGTAGCTTGGTTTAATAACCTCAAGTAGATTCTAACATGGCAAATTTGAAAATAAAAATGTTGTGGAGAGGAGTTCCATTACCCGATCACCCTTATTTTGTAATATACCTTTTGATTTCTTGAAAACTTGCACACTAATTTTTATGGTTCATTGAAAGTTTGAATGTATAACTTAGTGATGGTAGGATATAAACCACAATATATATTAGTAAAGAAATAAAAGTGGTACTTCCAACTATGATAGTTTAAAGCAAATTGTTTGAATATTTTTTTGTGCTTTCAAATCTAAAGATTATATATGTATCTTTTTTTTTAAATAGGTAAAGAAATTTTAAATAGTCTATATATTACTTACAAAGGAACTTATAAAGTTAATTCATCATGCAAAAATATCCTTTTATATTATTTTCAACTTTTCACATGTAACCTGGTTGATAAAAGGAGAGACTACCATTGCACTAAAGGCCAATGATTTTGAAAATAACAAAACTAAAGGAGAAGAAAATTAAGATATAACATTGAAGATGAGACAATTCAAGAATTTCCCATAAAGTAAGCATGAATATCACAATAAATTAGAGAGGTAAATTAATAAAGTGAATAAAATTTTAAATTGCGTTGTGAAAAATAAATTTTAAGAGATAGGCAAAATAGATTCATAAGGCCTAGACATAAAGAACTAATTAATGAAAGAAAACATTGAGGATAAGAGCAATGTTAAAAGAACAAAAGGACTACACAAATTTTTTTTGGGCTAACTCTGACTCTGAATCATAAGAAATAAAATCTTCATAAAGAGATTATATATCTTTGTCCCTTGAAAAAGATGTAGTAATAACTCTAATGAAGAAAATGTTAATGAATTCTCATATTTTATAGTATTTTTATTTTTAAAATAATTACATAGAAGATAAAAAAGTAAAAAAAAAAAGAAAAAAAAAATTGAGTTTAAGCATGAATATAATGCATTAGTAGATAAGTATTAAAATCTAATTAAACATTTTTTTTCTTAAAAATGATTTAAAGAATAAAAATGAAATATATATTGAATTCAACAATAATGTAAAATATTAGAAGAACGGGTTTTCCTTTTCAAGATCGCAACCATTATGCATGTATGAAATTAGGCATTATTTCAAGTGCAAATGAATATTCAAGAAAGGAACTAAACCATAATGCATTTAGAACTATTCACACACCAGCTATAAGAGAACCAAATGCATACATATTCCATAAAAATATTACATCATTACATAGGTTTGCTCATTCATTTCCAAGTGTTAGGTTTATTTCTAGTGGCCTAGTTGGACACATCATTGTAGTTGCCCACATAGAATCCCCTATAGAACTAAACTTATTTAGAAGTCTAAGTCCTCATTAGCATGGCATGGAATTACTATTTCATCACACACATTAGGGCCAAAAATCAATTGGGTTCTAAAATGCTCATCTTTATAAGTTTATTAGGTTTAACCTCAAAAGGGGTCTAACGATGGTATGTGCACTTCTCATTCTAAAACACATGACTGGAGATATAAGAAATGTCATCTCACTATAGGCTAGAAGAAAAGGAATGTTAACACTTAATGATAATACAAACAAAAAATTAGTGGGTAGATACCATAATTAAAAGTAATGGTTTTACTATTCATGATATTTTACTTATGGATGGCTTAATAGAAAATTTATTAAGTATAAGGCAGCTTTTGATAAAGGATTTAATATTAAAGTTCTTTCAACTAAAGGTATGTTGTTGTTAAATAATAAATTAAGCTAGAAAACTTATGAATAAGTATTGTTTATATGTTAGATTTTAATTATATTTTTAGAGTTATGAGATCTATTATTTGAGAAATACTATAGATTTAGCATGGCTTTGTATGAGAGACTATGCCATGCATGCACAAAAAATCTTAGGAAAATTACCTAATCAGAGCTTATTAGAAAAAGTTAGAATTTATAAATAACATTTTGTGTGTGTTTAAAAGAAAAGAATTGAATTAATCATTCAAATCCATTAGGGATATCATAGAAACTTAATCTAAGAGGAAAGTATTCTGTCTTTTTGATAGTTGATGATTATTCAAGATTTACTTGGGATAAGTTTTTGTCCAATAAAAGTGAGTCATTTGAAGTGTTTTGAACTTAATCACTTTGAATTCATCATAGGAAAAAATGTAACATTTCAGCAATTCGTCGCAATTAAGGAGGAGAATTTGAGAATGAAAAATATAAAATATTTTACAAAGAATCATGTGTCGAACATAATGTTTTAGGCCCTTGAACCACACAATAGAATTATGTATATGACAGAAGGAGTAGGATACATGTAGAGGAAGGTTATTCTTAGAGAGTATGAGTTACCAAAATATTGATGGGATGAGGACATAAATATTGCTTGCTAGTTTTAAATAAGGTGAATATAAAGGCTGAATTAAATATGACACACTATGAATTACTTAAGGGTAGAACTCCAAGTCTCTCTTGTCTACAAATGTTTGGTTATGAATTCTTTATTTTGAATAATAGAGAAAACAATTTGGGAAATTTGATTCATAAGTAGGTGAAGTTGTATTTATAGGACACTCTATAGTAGGAAAGACATATATGATATTTAGTAAAAGAACCTTTATTTTTTGATGAGTCAAACTATGATACTTTTGTTGATTGTGATAGAGTTTTCTAAATTAGAGAAAATGATGAAGAAGATGAGGATGTTAGTTATAGTAATGAGAATATTCAACTGGATTATAGAACCTAAGGAGAAGATCAACTACATAGAGAGTTGAGGTATGCTAGTAGTCATCCTAAATAACTTATTTTAGGAGAGATATTTCGTTAAGACTTAGGATTAAATAAAATATTAGGAAGGTGGTTAGTTACATTGAATTCCTTTTCATTACTGGAGGATTTATCAAAAACAAATTTATACTATCAAATACTTTTTAACAATGATCATCCCACTTGAAATGAGCATCTTTCCTAATTAAAGTTGCAAATGGATAACATCTGCCTGAAATATTTGATATAAATCTTCTAAGATATGCCAATCGACCTTGGAAAGATTTTAAACTCTTAAGACTTTTAGGCGGTGGCATTTATATTATATCTTTTATTTTATTTGGATCAATTTTGATTCTCAATGTTGAACAATAAAACCTATAAAGTTTCTTAAAGAGACACCAAAATAATACTTTAAAGGATTTATTTTCAAGTTATGCTGATATAAACTTTGAAAAATGATTTTTAGATCATATAAATAATCATCGCTTTTGTGACTTTTAATAACTAAATCAACGACATAACATTTCATATGATGGTAGATTAGTTTGTTAAAAATCCTCTTCATTACTCGTTCATATGTTACTACAGTACTCTTTAATTTGAATGACATTTCTTTATAATAGTATAATCTTATTGGTGTTCAAAAGGCTGTAAATTTTTTATCCTCAAGAGCAATTTTGATTTGGTTTTACCTAGATGAGCCATCCATAAATTAGAATATTATAAAGGGTAACAATATCAACCATAAGTCCTGGGATATGAAGTGAAAATTAATTTTTAGGTCAAGCTTTGTTTAGATCTCTAATATCAATGTAGACCTGAATTTGACCATTTTAGTTCTAAATTAGAATGACGCTAGCAAACTAGGTTTTATATTTATTCCCCCTAATAAAGTCTCCATTGATTAACATTTTAACTTAAGATATTACTTGCTATTTGATATTGAACCGTGTTCATTGTGGTGCTTGTTTAATTAGAATCATTCAAGATTGAAGTTCTAGCTTATTAATTTCTATATCTAGAAATTCTTATTATCTCCAGAAAAAGAACTTTTTAATTTCTTCCAAGAGTATGATAATTTTATTTATTTCATCTTCGTTCAATAAAGAAGGTATGAAATTATAATGAGGGTCTTCTTTAGTTCCTTATTTATTTCTTTCAAAACATCAACAATGGATTCATTCTTCGCTTCAAGTTTTGGAGGTACATTCCTAACTTGAGAGTCATCCAAATAATTTAAAGTTTCTAAACAGAGTGTTGAGTGTCTTAACATTTGTTGAAAAGAGAATATCAGACTCCAGATTATTTAGTATAACTAAGCAATATTCATCATCATCAAACAAACATATAATATCAAAGCCAATAACTGATCTTAATGCATATTCCTTGTATTATGTATTCCACAGGTGTTCAAATTGTTGGGCTTCTTCTTAGTCCAATTTGATGGCATTAAACATTGCTTAGCAAACTTGCTTACACAATTATAATACAAGTCAAATGGATGTTCCTCTATTTCATCTATAAATGGATCATTGAATTATACATCAATTTCAATTATTTTGTTGGTAGAAGGTAGAAAAATATAGGATTTGGTATCTGGGTTAGATATGAATAAACTTCTCTAGCAACCCTCATCACTACTAGCTTCTATAAATCTTAATTTTTGACTGCTATTTATTATACCTATATTCTTCAAACTATTTCTTTTCATCAATCACATATGATTTCTTAGCTGAGTTGGATTCAAAATTAATATGTATTGTAGGAGCCTATATTTGCACACTTTGTTTTCATTTTATTTTAACACTCTATTTTCCATCCTCGACCTCTTCCTTTAGATTGTTAAACCCTTCTACCATCATTTTTTGAGAGGGGCAAGTGACCAATAAACATAATGTTTGAGATCAGGGTGCTTTTATTTTTTGTCTTTTTCTCTTTCTTTTCTTTCTTTTTCTTACCTCTTCTTCAACCAATTTGAGATTTTTAGAATAGATAATCTACTTCTTAGGTAAATAGTATAAATTATCTCTATAGATACCAACTTCATGAATTGAAAATAGCTCCATGAAATCTTTAATGATGTGCTCTTCTCATACGCGAGAGTACATGATATATTGAAGAAGCTTTGGAATCTATTATATCAAAATTTGCATCAATCTTTAGGTTTCTTATTTCTAATAGCAAAGTGATTAACCCCAAGGCTCTCTCACCTTGTTCATTAAACCAACATAACAATATTTTATCATAATTTAATTTGCGAGAATGCATATTTAGGTATGTGAGAGTTCCAAGAGTCATAATATTGAGTAATGCACCGAGATCAGTAAGAACACTAGACAATTTGAAATTTTCCATATATATATATATATTATAACAAACAATTGTGATTTGAAGTTTCCAAGAGTAGATCTTCATCTGAGAACATAATTTGTAGAATTTCTTTGTAACTCCATGTTTCTTCAGGCTGTGTTGATGCTAACATAGAAATACACTTCTCTTGTTTGTACAAAGCTTTAATTAAAGACTCCCTTATTTAATTAGAAGGAAGTAAAGCATCATAAATACTCAGTCTTATAGGGAGCTTTCAAAGATGTGCTAATGTATTGTAATTGACATTAGAAATTTCTAAATGAGCTACATTTGGATCTTGTTGAACTAGTGTTGATGTTTTGGGATTATCAATTACTTGCTTTCCTTTGCTTGCTGCACATGCAGATAGTGGTAACAAACCATTGTACAGATTTATTTGAACTTTCTCTTACAAGGAAGAGATAATAGATTTTGACTTTATATGTTTATTTATCTTTAACGCTTCATATAATGAATTTTCAAAATCATGTGTCTCAATTTCTATTCAAATATAATCACCCTAAATATCGTGGACAGGGAAATCATTTTCAGAGAAATATTGAATATATTATTTTAACTCATTTAAATTTGTTTTATGTTCTTTATAGTTCATTTCTATTACATCATTTGTTTGATCATCGCTAGATACAAACCAGATATACATTGAATATTTCTTCATTGCTTTCTTAGCAGTTGGAGGGACAAAAACGAAATCATACATTATAATCAATACAAGATTCTTTATTTTTCCATTATAAGAAACTATAATTAAATCATTTACATTTTTACTTTCATTATTGATCTCTTCCTTTTTTGTTTTTTGAAGGAAAAGCCGAAGCTAGCTTTTATAAAAAATACTAAAACAAAGATAAAACTAAAGAGTTGATTCCTCCTTCAATATATCATAGAAAAGAAGGAGGAACCTCATTCAAAGAGTCATACTGAGATTCACTGCTATGCGGTATCATAGTATTGAAAGCCATTCTAGCAATTGTCAAACTAGATTTTTGCTGAACAAGTTCCGTTGTATCTCATTAACCTTCTTGAGCTATCTTCACTTATAGTATAAGAGTTACCAAATCAGTACCAAACATATTTATCAATTTTGGTACATTCCAGTATCCATCTTGAATATGTTCTTTTACAAATACATCTTCATCATCATGTGGAACAACAAACGTAGGCCAAAGATTAATGCACTTATCTAAGATCCAGATGTCTTTAAATACATCTAAATCTTCACTTTCAACCAATGTCCATTTAACAATTGGTTTTAGCATTTTACATCCTTCCTTCAATAATTTCTAAGAAGAGGAGCAATTAACTCTATTGTTACCCATTTCAAGTTTTTCTCCATACTTAGCTGCAAAAACCTCATGAATAAGAGATTCCCTGTCTTGAAAGAACCTCCATGCCATTCTTGCTCTTAATGCAGCAGTTTTAGAGGCACAAGAAAATAAACCTCTTCCCCCTTTGCTCACATGTTTACACATTTCCTCCCAACTTACAAAATGCAAACCCATAGATCCATCCGACTTGCTCAAAATAAAATTCTTGCATAGTTTATCTAACTCATCCAAAATCCATTTTGATACCAGGAAATGAGTAGCATAGAAAGATGGTAAATTTAGCAAAACTGATTTTACTAAAGTTAATTTACCAGGAACATAAAGGATTTTACTCCCTCAAATGCTAAGTAATTTCATTTTTTTATCAATGATGAACTAGAAGTCCTCAGAGGAAAGTCTCCTTAAAGCCATATTTAACCCCAAGTAGTTTTAAAGCCCATTATCCTAGCAATGCTTTTATGCTTCCTTCTACAAATCTGTTTCCCAAATAACATGGATGATTTGCTCAAATTAAGATGTTGGCTTGTCCAATTACAAAAATCATATAAGATATCCTTGACCTTTTTAACTGCTTTTTTGTTTGCTTTGGAAAACATCATCACATCATCTGCATACAATAAATGTGATATTCTTGGTCCATTGGAATTGATTTTAATACCATAAGAGCTTTGAGCAAAAGCATTGGAGAGGAGTTGTGCACAAAGAATGAAGAGAATTGGTGATAATGGACATCCTTTTCTAAAACCACTCTTAGCTTGAATCCAACTAGAGTATCTTCCATTGATAATCTAAGCAAACTTCGGATCTTTCACACATTCCATGACTAGTTTGGAAATTTTTGGGGGAAAGTTGAAATAATTCAACACAATTCTGAGAGCATTCCAAGACATATATGCTTGTTCCATGTCTACCTTGAAAGAAACCAAACCTTTAGCTGCTTTGGAGAACCTAAACTTGTAGAAAACTTCCTGAGCAATCAATACATGATCTGATAAAGATCTCCCATGGATGAAAGCTGCTTGCTCTCTAGAAATAAGCTTTGGAATAACCTCAATTAACCTATTTAATAACACCCTAGCTGTCACATTCTAAACCGAATTACATAGACTTATAGGTCTATAATTAGAAGGTAAAAGAGGATTTCATACCTTTGGAATTAGAATGATTAGAGTTTTCTTCAATTCTTCATTTAAAACTCCATTGCAAAAGAAATGTTTGAGAGCACTCCAGAAATCTTCTTTTATTATATTCCAATATGCCTTAATGAAAGAGTATGTAATACCATCCTTGCCAGGTGAGATATTGCCTCCCAATTGCTTCAGCACTTTCTCCACTTCTTCAATAGAAAAATGTGCATCAAGAAAACTCCTATCAGTGTCATTCAAGCAACTAGCAACTGCTGGCCAACCATGAAGCTTACAGCTCTTCGCCTCCCACTTATTTTCAAAAAGTTTGAAAAAGGTTTCTTCAATCTGAGTTTGCTCTTCCACCATATCTCCAAACTTATTTTTAACTTTTATAATTTTGTTTGAATTCCTTCTTGCACTGGCATAAGAATGAAAATTTTTTGAATTACTATCTCCATTAACTAGCCACTTCACTTTGGCACTTTGCTTCCACCAATCATTCAATCTAGCCATAATAGAGTTCACTTCATTCACCTTATTTTTAAGGTTCCAGCAGTTCAATTCTGAAAGGACTCCATCTATAGCTTCTTTGTTTTTCAGCTCCAAGATTTCCACCATAAGATTCTCTTTTAACTTATTAAGATCCTTGAGTTTGGCCTTGCTCCAATATAATAGAGATTTCAAAGATTTCTGAAATTTCTTATTAAACACTTGAGAACTATCACCTTGATAGTTTTTACTTCATTCCTTCTTCACCACTGCAAAAGAAGCTTTGTAAGAAACCCAACAATCTTCAAACTTGATATTTCTTTTAACTCAATGGAAAGAGTCAAGAATGTTTAAAATAATTGGGCAATGGTCCGAGGCTATTCTATCCAAATGCCTTACTACCAACCTTTGAGAAGAGCTCAAAGCATTGGAGTTAATGAAGCACCTATCCTCTTTCAAGAATTCTAGCTTATTATTACACCAAGTGTATTTAGGACCAATAAATCCCACTTCATGAAGATCTTTTTTCATGAAGCAATATTTCATATCCCTTGGTCCTTGGGAGAAAAGAAGTCTCCTACCACCAATTTTGTCTTCCTTGGACAATATGCAATTGAAATCACCACCTATTGCCATAGGTAAATCTTCAACAGAGTATTTATCCAACATATCCCAAAAATCCTTTCTCTTCTGCACTTCTATGCTTCTATACACTGTAGCGATCCTCCACAGGCATTTGTTGTGAACTTTCAAATCACCAATGACTACTCGAGAAGAGTAGTCAATTACAGTAAAATCAACTACTTTATTCTTCCATAGAATCACCATCCCGCCAGACAATCCAGATGATGGAACATAAACAAATTCCCATTCATTTGCAATCAAAAGATTAACTTCCATTATATCATTGGAATTTATTTTGGTTTCTACCAAACCCAAGAAGTACACATCATGTAATTTAACAAATTCCCTAAGGTATAGAGAAGCACTCTTCTTCCTTGCTCCTCTACAATTCCAAAATGCAATAGAATACATTAATTGGGATTAGGGGGATGCATCCCCATGATACCTTTACCTTCAAGCTCCAATCTCCTCGATCTGGTAGTAGAACTGATAGGTCCCAAATTCCTCAATTGTTTAGAAATCTTCTTTTTACTGATTGAGAACAGCCTTTCTTTCCTCCACTCACATTATTCACAAAATCTCCAACACTAGGTAAATCTGTTTCTATACCTCTCTTGATATCACCAGATGTTGTGTCTTCATAGCTATTAACCTATTTTAACTCTTTATCTTCTGCTCCTATTTTAGTAATTTGAATAATCTCCCCTTCTTCTTCAAGATCCATCCAGAGCTTTAAAACTGTTCCCATCATTGGGAACCAGAGAATTTTTGGTTATTAGAACTTTTGAAGCTACAGAAACCTGTTTGTCTTGCTCACTGTTATTTAAATGTTGCTTCTCTATTTCTAGATTCACAACATTCTCCTTCTCCATGCTTTTTCCATCTCTTCTATCATTTATCTTCACTGGTACAAAGATTTTTTTACTATATGCCCGTTGAGGAGGCTTCCTCTAATTATTGCTGTAAAACTTCTTCTTTCCATACTTCACCAACATCCACGACCCATATTCTTCTTTGTCTATCCCCTCAATAGTTTCCATATTCTTGAGAATTTCCCACCATTCAATTTTTAGTTGCTTTTTCCTAATTTCCCTTTTCAGTCAGAACACTCTTCAATTTGTTTTCCATGATAAACTTGGCACAACTATTTTTGACATGCCCAATCTTCCCACAATCAAAGCATAAGTAGGAATCCTCTCATACTCTATCTTTTGATAGAATTTGTCTTTCTCACCTTCTACCCAAACACATGTAGGTAATTTTGTATCCAACTCAATTCGAACACAAATTCTCCCAAATTCTCTCCTTGACCATTGAAACATATTTCTGTCGATCAAGTAAGGCTTGCCAACCATAGAGGCTATGCGGCAAATGTTGATTTCATCCCAATAATGCAATAGGAAGGATTGGTAGTCTAATCCAAATAGGAGTTGTAAGTCCTTTGAGTGAATTTGGATTAAAACTTTGCATCCATCTATCAATTCTCACAATATTTCCATTCACAACCAAGGACAATTGGTTAAAACTGCTTCGACATGGCTGGGGTCATAGAATGAGCATAAAATCCATCCTCTCCCAAGCACTGTAAGATGGAATTTACCCATATACTGACCGTTATTTCCTCAGCTCATAACTGATAGAAGAGAAAGGAATTTCATCACCAAATACTTTAACTACTAAGGAGTTCATCAGCTTTTTAGGATTCTCTAACACCTGCTCATGAAGCATGATAGATTTCCCATCTTCAGATAAATAATTACTAAAATCTAGGTCATCAACTCTAATGTTCAGTTTCTTCTCCCAAGCATTTAGTTGATTCCCAGGAATTAGGTCTTTCAGGCATTTCCACATTCATATTGTCACAACCGACTAAAACTCCATTACTGCATTCACGAACTTCATTCAAATCAGATTTCATTATTTCTTCAGGAATAATAATCTTCTCTCCCAATTTTATCAAATTTCTTGGCATTAAATGCACTTTTACAAAAAATGTCATCCTTCTTATTCCGCACCGAACTTTTATCTTCTATGTCCGATTTTTGATTTGCTCCATTCTTCAAGGTAGTTGGTGGGAATTTCTCAGAACCTTCATTAAGTAGCACAATAATCTCATTTTAACAGAAATATTCAAGATTGTCTTCTTGCAAGATACTTTTTTGTTTACTGACGACAACAGAGTCCTTCTTATTCACCAACAATCCTGCCTCATTGATTATCAATAGCTTATTCATTCTGACATTTCCTCTGTTGAAAGACATCCTCCCGTCTCCAATGGCTGGAGGAGATGATGATGCTCTAAGAAATACACCAATCATAGATCATCCCATTGAACGACGTTCCTCAGGTGGTCCGCTGGCCAGAGGTGGCTGGCGACCGTTAGCCGCCATCAAAAACCTTGCTAATCCCGTGATTTAAAATTAAAAAACTTATCCGTCAAAATACCAACATTTCTCTTCTCAATCCCAAGCACCACAAGATGGAATTTATCTCTTCCTTATAAACAGCTAAAAATTGATTTGTTTATCTCTTCTTTGTTTTACAAAAGGAACTTTAATTTTGGACTTTCTCTTTAGAAGATTCTAGATCAACAAGAGTTGGACTCTACACTCATCCAGGCACCTGAACACATGAATGATAAATTTTATTTAGAACTTTTTTGAAAGATTGGAATAAGGCTATATCCAAAAATTATCATCAAGTTTTGAATTAAAAAATTATAAATAAGGCTTGCCTAATCACGCGCATAGTAGATACTAGATTAGAATCAACTAAATATTCTTTAGGTATCTCAACTGTCCCATCTTTAATATTTCTTCAAAGCTATTCTTTGAAAGTTATGCGATCTTTTAACTCATGACTAATCATTTGATAATATGGGCAATATTTAAGTTATCCTACAATGCCCACATCTTCTGGCTTCTTAGGTTAAAAAAGTTTGAACTATGACTTCATTAGAAGATTCTTAAAGATCCTCTTAATAGTCTCTCTTTTAAATGAACAAGACTTATTCTTTAGAGCTTCATATCTCTCCCTTTAATTTTCAAAAGTGAGATTGAAATGAGATTTTAATTTTTGATTATGCGGCCTATTATACTGCTAATACTATGATGGATGACTTAAATGTTTTTGTCTAAACTTGCACGAAAATGTTTGAACAAGACTTCTTTTCAAACACATTCTAAGGTTTAGTTTTTTTGTTTATACTAGAGATTTATCTTTTGAGAAGGTAAATTGAGACATTTCCTCTTAAATACTAGAGGATTTAATCAATAACTTTTTTAAATTTTGATTTTAAACCCTTTCAATAAGAACATAATTAGAACACAAATATTCTTTAGAAGAATTTCTATAGCAAGCAGCTCTTGAATCTAAGGTTTACACTTCATATGGATGTTACTCCACCTTATAATATATTAAACTAGACTTTCACCATGGTTTTTATCTATTCACTACCAGATCCCCTGCTATGACATGGTGAGGTGCTCTAATAAATCTTTTAGTGAACATTTCTTTCTAACTCTGTAAATGTTTGCATTGACCCATTATGTATATCATAATACCATTCAAATATGACACATTAGAAGCTATTTGTAAAATGTTTAAGTAGTAATGCATCACTAGGTTCTACATTACAATAGTTATCTCTACAGTGTGCTAGATTTTGGTTCATATTCCTAATTCCATCAAACCTTTTCAACGATGGCAGAAAAAATCCTTTAGGATAAGGAATCTAGTCATATTCTTTAGGGTAGTGTCTACCCTTAAGAATAAATGAGGCGTTCATTTTCTTTTTGTCCAGTATTTATACAATCTCTTTCTCTGACTTCACAACTTCAATTTATTTTCCTTCATTACCTATTTTGATTTATTATAGTGTTTCACAGACTCAGCTATAGTAAAATCTTTGTGAGCTTAGGAAGAGGAACTTTATTTTGCAGTGGCCATAACCCCTATTAACTCTTTCATTTTTTTCTCCATTTTAACTATCTTTTAATCCTTCTTACTTAGTTGATCTAAAAGATTCTTTATCAGATTAAGAATTTATTCTTCTTCCTCCATAATTTTAATATCTGCTTGGTTTATTATTGTCTTCTTTTTTTCTTTCTAGGTAGATGATCTTGTATCCACTTTGAACACAATCTCAACCATTTCTTCATTTTATGAATTTACTTTAGCTTTCTCTGCATCTCTTGATTATATATTTATCAAATACTCTCCTTCAAGGGATACCATCATTTCTTTTATGTATTTCTATGACACACTATGAGGATCCACAAGAGTTTATTCTCTAATAGCTAATTCATCTTCAATAGCTTTACCTTTCTTTGCTTTTTCTTCCACCATATTGTACTTGTGAGACACTAGGGTAGTCTATGTGGCGAACATTTTCAAATGATAAATTTTATTACCATTAGTTACTAGCACTAGTTAGCTTGTTGATTTAAAACTCCTTTTATTAAAATGAAGAGAAAAATCTCGACCATGTAGCTGATATCTATCAACTCTTAATCGATGTTGACCTAAAGAGTGATTGAAAGATTTAGATGGAATGTTTTTGGATTGAACATAAGAAGGATGAGGAACATGATTATACCCTCAATGGGTCAAAGCTCCAAATCCTTATGTTTTAACTAGAATTAATTGATTTTGATTATAAGATGTAATTGTTCGATGCTTTGCCTAAGAAAGATTTCCATACTCTGGTAGGTAATTTATAGTAGTTATTTGTTGACTAAGACACACTTCTTTGAATTATAATCTTTTCTGAAAATTAGGATACATTTCTCTCTCTCTCTCCTTAAGTGTGCTTTCACTCTAGTGAATTTATACTTTAAAGGAATTCAGACTTTGACTGCCCATAACCAGTGGCACTATCTTGGATCAACTCATTTTAATAATGATTTAAACTTCCTTTGTCTTTGCTAGTGTAACATGCTCATATTCAATCTTGATCACCTTAAATTAAGGCCATTAAAGGTAATTGGACATTTCTTACTGATCTAAACTTTATTATAATTACTTCAATAAACTTAACAGACAAGTTTACATTATTAAAAAAAAAGAAGATAAACTTTCCATTCTTATTTTCTATGATTGACAAAAATTTCATATTATTCATCAAATTCCACTAACCTTCAAACAAAATATATATCTAAAGAATATAGTGTGCAAAATTTTACTGAATCCCTAATGCCTGATTAAATTGAGCATGATGAGAAAATCTGACTTTTTACTACTCTCTAATTAACTTTAGGATTTGGACCTAGCATATGCAAACATAGACTAGAGAAATGATAAATATTGAGGTTTGAAAATTTGAATTATAGAAGAGATATTTTAATTTTAATTGAATTTTGATTTTAAAAAAAATATTAAACAAGGAGCCTTATCCAAAGGCTCTTATGTGTTGACAACGGAAGAAGACATGAACTTAATTTAGATTTAGATTTAGATAGAAACATTAATCAAAGGAATTTGGAAAATAGAGAAACAACTTTAGAATTTATAATATAAAGCTTGAATCTTGATTAAGTTTAATAGAACAAATATTTAAATAAATCTATATGTATTTAGAAAAAAATAAACATTACAAAATATGTGAAGAGAAGTCTCCTAGTGGAGTTGCAAGAAATTTTTTTGGATAAATTTAATTTAACATCCAAATGCCACACAATATTCACTTTATCTTTTTATTTTGGTTTCTTTATTAAATCATCATAGATTTGCATTATACTATCTCTAAGGATAGACTAATATCTCACTATTTATTTAAGAAGTGAAAATGTTTATTAATGAATTAACACAACGTGAGGAATATTCAATTAACCCTAAAGGATAAAAGAAACATTCAACTATCATTTTATTTATGACATTAATCCAAAATTTAAAGCTTAGGTCTATGTTCAACAAATCTTCCCCTATTAAGAGAGAAACTAACATAGGGTTTATTTTAATTTTGGTTATAGACTCCCTATAGAGCTAAGCCACCCAGAGTTAATTACATTTTCTAAGGGAATATCACTTGATTAAAGTGAAGACTAAAGATTTTCAAAGACATGGATTTAGAGAAGTATTTGGGCTAATAAGATTTAATGTATATATTTTAGATTATAAATTCCCTATTTATCCTTTGAATTTAGATTTTTTATTATAAAATTAAAAAAAATTAACATAAATGTGCGAAGACTAATGAGATGTTTACAATCTAGACTTATACTTACTTGGAGTGAGTTACAAGTTAACAATCCTAATGCACAATCAATTGTCTTAAATGTAATGCATGATAGGATAAACTCTATCCTAAGAAGTCAAAGAATGAATCAGATTGAAAATTATGACTCAAGATGAGTAATTTTAGCTTTTAATTTCAAATATACCATGAGAAAACTCACTAAGAACTCTAAATTTTATCTTGTGTAAGTTACCTAACAAAATTATTTAACTATCAAAATTTATAAGAAATTTTGGCAACATAATGGCCCTTTCACCAAGGAAAAGCATAACATCCCTCGAATGCTATGGGGACCCTGCTACCTTTCTTATATTGGGCATTAAAATCTTGGCTCTAGCATACAATTGAAAAAAAAAATTTAAAATTCATGCATGTATATATGACTGGGTAAAGGTGTTGTGTATATGGTACCCAACACCATATCATCTTAAAAATAGTATACATGTCCCTACAAAGTCCAAAACATATACACCAAAGAAACCTAGGAAAACTTCTACCCTATAATGTCAATATCACTATCACTCATATGATACAATGCATGATGCAATATAAGAAATAAAAATAATTTAATATAAAGATAAAATCATTTATTCATTGAGAATTTACAAAAAACTTAGAATGTTGCAGGAAAGAAAAGTGGCCCGGCTCCACCACAACAAACGTAAAATTTAAACATACCATATATATAGATTCAAATATACTTAGTTAAGGTCTTCAAGAACCATGTATTCTATAAAATTTTAAATGAGAGTATCCTTAAAAGGAGAGGATATCATCTTTATGAGCCCCATTTGTATATGAATAAGCAAGTAATTTATATCTTTACAATTCAAGACACAATACATCTCAATCTATATAAAATCTATATTTATAATGACTTGAATGTATACGTAATTCATAGGTATATTTTACTTTGACTCATGCAAGAATTTAAAGCAATATAAAAGCATAGAAAAGCTTATAAAAGTGCAAAGCAGTTGTGTAATAACTTGATGCTTTTAATGTTTTCCTTAAAAAGCCTAGGTGCACTAACTAAAATTTTCACACAGTCATCAATCATTAATGGATAATAAAACCATATTATTTTTATTTTCATCTTTTGGCCTAAGTCAACCACACAATTTTTCTTGTACTTATATTAAAATTTTGTGTCTTCTAATTTACTTAAACACCATAACCACATTACATTGAATGATCTTCTATACAAAGTATAGTTTATTAATGTATAAGATAAAGATGATTTCTTTATTTGATATACTACTAATCTATCATGGGGAAGATTTTTTTTTTTTATGTAAAACACACAGAGGTTCCACACATGTTCAAAAAAAAGGGAATTAAATCCTTAATAGGGAATTTTAGCTCGCTACTACTAACAAGAGCTAAAAAAGAAGCAAAAGGAAAACCTATGAAACAAATGTCCCCGGTAAAAAGAATTACAAAGAAACCTAATAACATTTTAGGGTGGCTAGAAGCCAGTAACCAAAAAAAAAAAGATAAACAAATACTCATGAAGGATAATCTTTCTACCAAAAAAGAAGCTTGAGACCACAATAGTATTCTGAACCCCCTGCAAAAGCAATAACTACACCACTCAAAAATATTGCATGAAATAGCATACTAATAAAAAGTAAAATTATGAAATTAAGGCCTCTATACTAGGAATCATAAAAAAAACTATAGAAAAGATGGACAAGATAATTGAAATAAGGGCCAACAAAAAAAATCTTGCACCACTTAAATATAAAAAAGACAGCCTTCAGCCAAAGATTTATAAATATTTTCTTATACGTATTTGATGAAGCTTTTTTTCTAATTCACTTCATCTCTTACTACTAAAAAATTTTTCATCTCTGATGGAAATTTTCTTTTTATCTATTTAAAGTCTATAGGTGATAAGACAAAAAAACCTTATACTTCTATCAGATTTAAACCTTCACTTTAAACAAGAGCTTTAGCTATCTTCACTAAGACATCCACTATAGAATTTTGTCCATGAAGAATCCTATTTAACAATACATTCAAGATTTGTTCAGGGAGATGCATTGTATACTACCGCTAATGAATCAAATTTTCTTTTAATACTTGATAGGTACCAACTATTTGATTGATTAGTAGATGCAAATCTCCAAAGATTTAGTTTCCTAAATTTCATTCAAAATTTTCAAACTCTTACCCATAGATATAAAAGCCTTGTACTCATCTTTAATATTTATACAAGGTTGTGATAGATGGTAAGAGTAATATATTAAACCTTTATCATAATTAAAAAACATTATACCTTTTCTTGCATTCCCTATGGAAATGTGTTTAAATACACCTTATTAACTAGAAGCAGCATCCTCAAAGTAGAATTACAACATGGTTTTTTTATTTATTTATAGATTCATAGTTTTTTTCATTTCAAATTTCATCATTTATTTGATAATCATCTTGTAATGTGTGAGCTGCAATAAAATCTATCACAACTTGCCCTTTCATAGCATGTAAATTGTTTGTTCATTTAGAAGTTCTCATTTATTTGATAATCATCTTGTAATGGGTGAGCTAATATAAAATCTATCACAACTTGCCCTTTCATAGCATGTAATGGTAAGAATGGAATTTAAAATTGTGACAGAATCATTAACCATCAATCTAATCTTCCTCATAGTATTAGATGAGGCATTAGATACTACAATAGATTTACTTTGGATATTTAATTTACTTTATAAGAGAGAATATTGTGCTTTAAAAAAAAAGGCCAAACACAATCTTTGTATAGGACTGATCATTTATTTAGAAAGTAAAGTGCATGCTCTTTTCTTTTCTCATTAATTTGAGCTAATAAGGTGTCCAGTGATACAAATCTTGACCACCCCAATTATATGATTTTTATGATACTAAATATTATTAGATTTTTCAATATGATATTTGAAAATATTACATATATATTTTTCCCTGGTCCCTAACATTTTAGGATCACAGCTCACTTGGAACCTGGTTCAGCTCAAGATTGGGTAAACTAGGAATAAAGTCTTTATTTTTAGTTTTTTCTATACATTTAACCTTTCTTGAGTAAAATATGTATTGCGGGGGATCTTAAAGCTATGTAGCCTTCAATAAATACACTCAAGGGAGTGAGTTGGTGAGTTAGAGAAAGTTTTATTTTTTGAACTTATAGTATATAATGATTTATATCATACTGGACAATCTATTTACCAAAATATCCTAATTAGGTCACATATACTATGTAAGATTGATTAATCTCATCTTACTATACGATTACTATCATACAGGACTATCAGTTATATTCCAAAAAATATTTGCCAATCCTAATTTATGTAACATTTTAAAATTCAGACTCTATGCTAATTGTACAGTATAATATACTTTGTATTATACAATGCATAACAATCATGCTTAAATTGATCCAGTGATTATGAGAATAAATATGGTTAATTTATTAAATCAAATGATACTGGATGATTGGTGATGATCGTACTGTATGATCCAACAAATGCTTGGAATGCTAATTACATTTTCGCGTATCATCCAAGATGAATTGCCATAGTTTTCAACTCATCATAAAAAATAAACTCCCAATTTTGTGTTACACAATCCTCACTCTACATGGGATGATAATTATATCGTTCCCAAACAAAAAGGATGGTTAGTACATCTCTTGAACTGATCGTATAGAGCAATACATTTTGTGTTAGCTAAAAAGCTATTTTAATCTAATCATCTTGGATGATGTTCTCATTCATCCTGGATTATCTATTCATCTCTTTTAAACTAATTGTACAGGTTCTATCTCCTTGTACATTTCTAACATGAGTGCTTGATATTAATAAAAAATGGTGATCTTGGATTGTACTGAATAATTAGAGTTGGCATTTTAAAATTTATGGCTTTCTGAGAGGCTCTCTATTTAAGCTTTCACATAATCGTAATTAAAAAGACTTTTATTTCTAAGTGTCTTGAGTGGGAGCATAACGAGGAAGTTAAGGAGTGCATTGGGAGAGAAGAGAGGGAGAGTAGTGAGGGATTCAAAATGTTACTCCAAGAAAGGTTCTTCCCTATCTTCTTCAAGCTTTTGAATTGATCCCTTGGTTGCTCCGGGAAGACTTTCCATAGCACTAGCCCTAGGTTCTCTACCTTCTTCAAAAGGGAGAAAAAAACTTCTTGGTTCTCTGCCATCTCCAGGAGGGAGAAAATGGATTCCAGGTTCTCTTCCTTCACCAGGAGGGTGAAAAAGAGTATGATCCTTTTGTGCACTAAGATGGTGGAAGAGATTTTGTAATGGCTTCTCTGCCTTACTATGGAGGAAAAAAGAGAGAGACACACTAATTTTTGTGCAATACCTAGAACAGAGCATTTTGAGGAGTGGACCTAAGTCAGGTTGGACCGAACCACTATAAGATAAGATGTATTTGTTCTTATTATTTTTTGCCCTTATTTTTCTTTAATTTACTATATGATTCACAAACTCTAATTTTTTGTTGTTGAGTAATTAATCTTCTTTAGCTTTATGAAATTAAGGTGTTTATTTTTAAATATGAAAAAGTCTATAAAAATATTTTCTTTTAGTCAAAGTTTTTTTCTAAATAACCAATCCCGCCCCACCCCCCCAACCCCACTCTTAGTTGGCCTTAGGCTTGTTCTTTGAGATCTCACAACGTCCATGAACTTTCATCAAGAGATTCACTTAAAGTTGTGGCATATAAAATAAATGGCTTCCCTGTGATGAGAGCAACCAAGGCTTGATGATTTATTAGATATTATTTTATGGTGTCGTAAGATTTTTGTCAATTTCCATCCCACTAAAAATGAACATCTTTTATATATAAGGATATATATGGTTTACATCTGTTGGATATATTTGATAAATCTTCTAAGGTAATCCAATAGACCTTGAAATGATCTCAAATAGGAAAAAAAATTGGTTTGCAGTTTTTTTATTATTGTATTAATTCTTTTTAGATATAATTTGATTCCATGATGTTGAATAACAAAAGATAAAAATATATTGAAGTAATTCCAAAAAAAAATTGTACAAATGGTTCATTTTGTTTTATGTTGATTCAATCTCTGGAAAATAATTCTGAGATCATATTAATGATCATCTTTTTAAACAATCTTAATGACTAGATCATCGAGATAACAATCCACTGATTGACAACAACATGAAAGTTGCATGTTGTTGTCATTAATGCCAAGTACATGGCGTTGTTCTGCATCAACCACCAAATGTATTACATCTAACAATTGCTTTATGGGCCTTTGAAATACGGGGTATGAATATTATCTATCCAATTGATCTGCCATGCTAAAAGTATAAAATAATCTACCATAAAAATATTAAGGAGGTTTGTAGAAGTTGTTCCCTTATGGAAAGTCTCATTCTATTTTGATTTTTTTTTAAATACCAAGTCATACATAAATTTGTTGTTCCTTATAGGATAATAGTATATGTGGTCCATAATTTAGAAGTACTGAATTAAATTGTTTTGCAAAACACCAAAATATTGATTAGAGATACTTGATAAATTTATTTTGCTTGAGAAAATGGAGTTGCTGTAGAATTTAACAAAATATTAGTCAAAATTCTAAAGAAAGATTTAGATGACAACATAAATCAATGGCATGAAAATTAAGAGAAGCTTTGTGGGTATACAGAATCACATATAGAACTCTTACTCAGTTAATTCCATTTTCTTTGGTCATTATAATATAGGTTTTTCTCAATTTATAGGTACAACTACCTTTTCTTTTTAAAACTACAAATTATAAAATCACAAAAGAGCAAAATGCAAAATTCAAACTTATAGAACTTGAGGTTTAGAATAGAAGCATCATTAGGCTCAATAGAGCCATGAGTTATACAATGCTAACATAATTCCATCACATGAAAGGTTGGTTCAGCCACAAAATTTCCAAGGAGGGGACATGGTTTTAGATATATGAAGACCTATTATAGCCCATCAAAAGATAGGCAGTAAATTCTAACCATCTTGGGAAGGTTCATTCGTGGTGGAGAAAGTATACAAAGGGAGATCATATCTATTGCTGGATTATAAAGGGAAGCAAGCACATGGATGACATGTCAAATGATACTAAAGTTAATAGTGTTAAAAAAATGATATAATAAATGAAATAAATTTTTTTTCCATTTTTTTTGTATATTTCCTGAATGTGTCAAAAAATTATACTAAGTTTATGAGTTTTAAAATCCATAAAATAATAATGTACTATATCCTTAAGAAAATGATGTCAAATCATTTCTAGTATCATTATTTTTTGTTGGGATTTTCAACCATCTAAAACTTTTTATGTGAGAGTTATACCTAACTAAAAATCCCAGTTCTATTAAGTTAGACTTTGAGCTAAAGTTTTCTCTTATGGTATCCCACTTCTATTAAATTTGTCTTCAGGTCCAAGTTTTCTCTCATGACATCATATAGACTTAAGGTTTACGTCATCTCATATAATAATTCACTTGTGTTAAATTAGTCTTTAGGTCTATGTTCGCTAATATGCCATCCTATAGAATTTGAGTTTATGCCAACTCTTATTATATCATACTTCTATTAAATTAGTCTTCAAGTCAAAGAAAATTCTTATGGCATCCTATAAACATCAGGTTTATGTCCACTCTTATGGTATCCCACTTCTATTAAATTATTCATCAAGACTAAGTTTGCTCTTATGGAATCCTAAAGAATTTTGGTGTAAGTCTACAAGTTAGCTTTTAAGATGTTCTTCTTTCATTTAAAAACTACAAGTGTTGGACCATGCCCCATTATGGTACCATCCTTTTTGAAAATTAAGATTTCTTATTTAAGATTCATTTCCTTTCAGGCATTAATCACTGAAATCTCTTTAACTTTTATTGATCTCTTTGACAATACCAACAAGTGTGATTGAATTTTCAAGTATCACACCTGGTGGGGGTATATTCATAACCTTATTTTTTAGTGAGGTCAATTTCTCAAATCAAATATCTAATATCCATGCATTAATCATTGAACTACATTGCAAACTTCCAATCAAACCCATCACTTTATTTTGGAATAGTGATCATATCATTCACCCTAAAATCCATCATTTGGTTGTTATCCTTGATTATTATTTGATCGTCTGATCAGTAACCAAATAATCAAAACTTGGTAGCTAGTGATATGATCATTTTGGAAGAAAAACTCCATACATCATTAATCTTCACAATAAACTTCACAATTCTATCAAAATCCAACTTAAATCTTTTAGTTAATAATCACCACTAGTTATCATTTGATTTCATGTTCAATTGATGATAATCACTATTGATTATCATTGATTTAAAAATTGCAATCCTAAAAATCAACTTAATCATTGACCAAACAAAATCTAAATCAGATCCATTGATTAAACTCATTGAAAATTCAAAACTTCAAAGTCCAGTGTCAAAACTAAGGTCAAAATCTCTTTATTTATAACCTATTTTTTGAGAAATTTTAATTGCTATAAAACATGGCTAAATGACCTTTGATTCAAGATTAGTTGGTTGTATATGTACTAGGCATGTCCCTAGGGCTAACTATATCAATTTGTAAGCATTCAAAGTCCCACAAACCATGAAACTCAAAGCATATTCCAAGGCTATGAAACCTTCAAATATTCATAACATATTATGGAAATAGGTTTTGGAAGATCTCTACACACATTAAAAATCACCTTTGATATGAGCATGATGTATTGAACCAATATTGAACCTTTGGTGGACTTTTGTTGACCTTAGTTGACCTAGATTATAAAAATTTGATGTAGGATGCAAATCCTAAGAGAATTATCCATATGCATACAAATGAGAAAGCAATATTGTCACTCAATGTGGAAGCTAATAAACTTATCAAAAGTTACAAAGATGGTGATCATAGTCTAATCAACATAACAAAATAGAAATCATAGATTTCTACCATGCGTTTATTATTGAAATAAATGCATAAAATTAATGAGCAAAAAGAAAGAAAATCAAATTAAGCACAATAAATTTTTATTGTTGTTCAGCTAAATAATGACATATATACATTACATGGAGTCCTCCTCTCCATGTATTGAACTAAACCTTTAGTGACTCTCCTTTAGCCTTCACAGCTAGGTGGAGAATCCCTTAAAAACTTTTCACCAACCAACTGTAGAGGACTTGTAATAGTTTTCAGAATTTTTTTCACCCTCCTAGTGAAGGAAAAGAACTTAGAAACCTTTTTTACCCTCCTAGTTTAGGCAGAAAACCTGGAATCCTTTTTCACCTTCTTGGTGATGGCTAAGCAACTGAAATAACTTTCACCTTCCCCAATGTGGCAGACTAGCCGAGTCCATTGACAAAAAAGAGGTCATCTTCCCAAAGCTTTACTCAAGATAAACCTTAAAACATAGAGGAGCTCAGATGCAAGTTTTCCAGAGTAACTATGGGGAACTCCCTCTTGCACTCCCTTGAAACCCATAAGGATCTTCTCCCTCCCTCACAATTTGAACCCTTTCTCTCCCAAGCTCTAGGCTCTCTCTTCAAGCTTTCTCTAGTAAAAAATAACTCAAAGAATACTCAAAAGACTCTTATAAAATCGTATGATAAAGTTTAAATATTGGGCTTAAAGAAACCTCAAGAACTTAATTCTATTTAATTTGATCGAATAGTATGATCCAAGGTCACACTGTACAATTAGTTCATAATATCCCTCTTAGTAGTGTGAGAAGAGTAATGCTCTATACAATAAGTTCAAGTATATGAGATGATTGTCCAATATAACGTAAAAATCATCCAATTAATATGATTTGTTGAATCAAATTATATTATAATCTCATATAATTGTGATGAATAAATATTGTCCCAAACAAATATTGGCTCATATAATAAGATTTGTCCAATCATATGATACGATATGACTAGACCAATTAATAAAAAAATTTGATCCCTAATTACAAGATTAATTTAGGCAAGATTTGATTCCATCCTACAATACAATACCTATCATACAATGTGATTAGTACACAATTTATATTTCAAAATATTGACTAAATTATGATTGGTGGTAGAGATCTTTATTTAAATTGGTCATCTTGTACGATTTATATTATATCGTACAATTATTTTAAATAGCTTTATTTATGTCAATTAGCCATTTTAATGATTTTTTATATAGCTAATTGTATAGTATGATATGAATTTTATAGTATGATTAGTTCAAAAATTGCACTTCTATTTTTTCTCACAATCTCACTTCCCTAAGTGTGTGTTTTCATGGTCACTGGACTAGCAAACACCCTCACAAGACTTGACTAAAGAAATAAAAAAAATTAATGAAAATTACATACTCCTTTAGCATACCATATTCTATGCAATCTTTAGCCCTGAATCTTCATTGATTGGTGCATGATGTACCTAAAATATTAGTACACATAAAAAACAAATATGAGCTACAAACTAGGATACATAAAGAAGCAATAATTAATGTTTATTATCTCAAAAATATAAAATCAACATACTGAGTTGCAACAGGTTAACTATGAGGCCCCAAAAACCCTAAAACCCCAAAACCATTAAAACTAAATTTCATTTAAACTTAAACATAGTTATGTTAAACTAATCCAAGAAACCTGCTCCAATAAACCTCATATGTGAAATAGAGTGCATTGAACCAATCCTCAGAACATGAATAACACTAGTTGACTTAGCCAAGCTAGGTTGACCCAAGGGGACGCATTAAACCCTACATATATATGTCCTATATTTAAACCTCATAATTGAAAGAAACTTAGTATGACAAGTATTAAATATCATTTGAAGTTAGTTAGAACCAAACCCAACCCATAGTCAACCAAGCTAGCCAAGTCAACCTTGGCTGACCAAAATGCCCTTTTATTCATTTAAATTATATTTCATGTATAGAGACCCCACCAAACCTAGGAACCACCACCAACAAACTTTGAAATCATATTTAAAATGAATTGAATAAAGTTTTATGCTAAGGTCAACTCTCCTTAACCAAAGGGTCCCTTAAGACCTTAAACATGCACATTGAGCCAAATGACCTACCTATTGTATGGGACCACCTCCAACATATTCAAGTATCATTTGGAATGAGTTGAATCTAACATTCCCCCCACCCAGGTCAAACACAATTCACCAAGTCAACCCTAGATTGACCAAAACATACCTATGGGAATTAAAGATTAAAAACTAATAATTTTGACAAAATAATTGAACAAAATTTCTGCGGACTATCTATGAGGTCAATATGACTCTCCAAAAAAATTTCTAACTCTTAGATCTACCAGGTTTAGCCAATTAAGTTGAACTAAGTGCACTAAAAGAGGTTTTCTTGAACCAAGTATATACCCTTATCAAATTAAATTCTATAAATGATTGTAATAGGTGTTATATGACCCTATGTACAAGTTCCAACAAGCCCAACTCATAGTTTTGTAGAGATTGTTACAATTTAGTTTTTCGATTGTTGAGATTCTTGCAATGTGTGTTTTTGATGATTCCAAATATTATTATTTTAATTACTATTTCTCTTAACATATATTGGATATATTGTTTTTGTTGTTTGTTTATACTAACATTTTAGGAAAATCATACTCCAGATTATTCAAGACTTCAAGGGTGAATAGATTAGGGTTTATTGTAAATGAAGTCTATAATTTTCACTTTTGTTGTCTAAGAGAGTGATTGTAATTGTGTAATCAAGCACACACACACTGAGGAAGTGTTAAAAATCTATAAATTTTTAAAGTAATCGTAATGTATGATTTTCATTTATACGGGATGGTTTGGTTAGTTTATTTCCTCCTGGAAGTAGTTAATCAAAAATTGGGCAAAAATTTTTCTAAGTACTATTCGTACTGTACGAAGTTGGCTTCGTACAGACGACGTTCAGAGTATGAAAATGTGGTGAACATTTTCATCCAGATAAACATGTAAATATTTTTAACTGTTCATCTGAGACGATCTGTCTTTCGTACAGATGACATATAGAGTATGAAAATATGGGGAACATTTTTGTACAAACGAATATGTAAATTTTTTTAACTATTCATTCGGGAAAATCTGGCTTTTATATAGATGAAGTCAGTAGTAAGAAAATATTGGGAACATTTTCATCTAGATGAAGATGTAAATTTTCAAAATGATCATTCAGAATGATCAAGATTTTGTATAGATGACGTCCAGAATATGAAATTATTCAAAACATTTTTGTCAAGATGATTAAGAATTCCTTTAAAAACTATTTATACTATATGATATACATATTATATGGTACAATAGGCTTGTACGAAAATAATTCATATAGGATTATACCAGTAAATTTTGAAATGTTTTTCCATGATGAATATCGATCATACTATACAATCGTGTATACTCAAAATTAAAAATTTCAAATTTTTTGACGGTTTTTTATGTCTTTTATATAAATAGTCCATAGAAACTGACTGAATAAATGTTGTTCTTCATGAGTTCTTTAAGAGTAAGTGAAAGAGTGTTTTGGGAGAGAGTTAGAGAGAGATTTCTTACAAGTGGAGAGAGAAGGGATCACAAGGTTACTCAAAGGAAAGAATCTCTTTTGTTTTTGGTTACTATTCTTCTTTTCTTCCTTCTAGTTGCTCTAGAGAAGATCTTTGAAGAAGATCCAGCACTCTATTGACACTTGGAGGGTGTGAATAGATGACGGTACTGCCGACACATAGAGGGTGTGAATAGACGATGATACTCTACTGACACATGGAGGGTGGAATAGGATGACGGTACTCTGCCACCCGGGATAGGTGGAAGAGAGGAAAAATTATAAAGGCTTCCTTGCCTTACTATGGGGGTAAAAAGAGAGTCACTTTTGTTAATAGTGTAATACTTGAAGAGGGAGTCTTCAGGGAGTGGACATAGGTCTTGTTGAACCTTACCACTATAAATCTTTATGTTCATTTTTATTTCCATACTTATATTTTTTTGCAATTTGTATTTGCGGTTAAAAAATTATTTTCACAAAATTAAAGGAAAATTAGTTTTCTATGAAACTTTTAGAGAGATTTTAAAATTACCAATTCACCCTCCCCTCTTGGTTAGCCTTGGAACTTTTGTATAGGTTTAATAACCTATCCTAACTTTCCAAGTGGTATCAGAGCTTTGATTCAAAACCTAAAGTTTAGATTACTTTTTGAAAATGATAATGGCTACTTTTGGAAATCGTAACACATCTGAGGGGTATTCAATCACTAGACCTCCATTATTTGATAATATCCCATTTAATTTTTGGAAAAGGTGTATGTCTACTTTTCTTCAATCGCTTAACCGTCGCATGTGGATTTTAATTCAAGAAGGGTATACTAGGCCAACTAGACTTGTTGATGGCATTAGAGTTGAAACACCCTTTATTAACTAGACTGTTGAAGAATGAGACTTAGCACAATTAAATGCAAAATGTTTAAATAGTTTCTTTTATGTACTTAAATCAGAAGATTACATACGTGTTTCTACTTAAAACGTGGACAACAAATATGAGATAGACTCTATATTACATATAAAGGAAATAACAATGTGAAATAGTCCAAATTAAATATCGTATTGCATGATTATGAATTCTTTCACATGAAACCAAATAAATCTATATCTGACATGTACACACATTTCACTCAAGCAGTCACGTCTTTGCATACTTTAGGGAGATAACATACAAATGCTAAGATGGTTAATAAAATACTTCATTGTTTGCCCCTTACTTATGATGTTAAAATAACTACTATTATAGAGTATAAGGATTTAAATGTATAGTCTATTGACAATCTTCTTGGATCACTAATTACTTAAGAGAAAGGAGTAACTCAAAGACAGATTGATGCAGGAGAAAAGTGAAAGGAGAAGAATATAGCTTTAAAAGTGGATGACTCGGAGAGTGATCAGTCACCACATGAGGATGAGGATTATATTGCCTTGATGACCAGACAATTTATGAGATTTCTAAAGAGAAAGAAAAAGATTTACCAATAATGGAGTAAAGGTAGTTTCAACAAGAATGCTATGGTTTCTAATGATGTTATTTATTATGAATGCAGGATACCTTTACATGTCAAATTAGATTACTCTAATATTAAAGACACGCCTAACAAGGAGAAGGTGGAGGTGAAAACAAATGTAAGGAAGTGCAAAAAGAAATTTTAGCGAGCTTTTTGGGCAGTCTCAGCTTCAGACTCATCAGAAATAGAAAAGAATGAAGAAATCACCAATTTTTACTTAATGGTTGATAATCTTTTTCAATCAGACCAAGAAGAGGTATGAGATTTAACCTATGAAGTATTATTTGATATTTTTGAAAAAATTCATATGGCATCTAAAAAACTCAAGAAAATGCATGCTAGGTATAATTTGGAATTTTTAAAGTTATAGAAAGAGCATGAAATCCTTTAGAAAGATCATACATAGATTGATAACAACCACATGAGTTTATTGGATGAATTTGACAATTTAAATAAATAAAATGAATTATTGAAATCATCCTACACTTAATTGGAAAAGGAATTTAGAACTTTTAAGGATAATTTTGAATGATGAGAACACTATTTGAAATATGATAATACTGTTTTAGAAAATACAAACTCATTTCTTAGAGGGATGGTGAAATCACTTGAGGAGTATAGGATCCCTCCTAAACTTGAAGATTTTAATGATCTTATTTTAAAGTCAAAGGTCTTAAAATGTAGGAAGAGATAGTTTTATTATCGGAGATTAAAAAATGCTTTTCCTGTTGTTAAATGTTTAACTTATGGAATGATCAGACATATTTCACACAGTTATACTATTCATAGCAAAACTTACATAGTGTGGAGACCTAAGATGCATAAAATAACTCATATCATACATGCATCTAGTTTTATTTTACTAAGAGGAGAACCCAAACTTATTTGGGTTCCCAAGACTAATGCTTGATAATTTTGTAGAAACTCTCTCATACAAAACCTTGTGAGAACATTTTGTACCTTGACAATGAATTCCTCAGAGCATATAATTGGAGACACTACACAATTTATATCGCTAGAAGTCACGAATGGAGGCAAGGCTACACTAGGAGATAATTCCTCTAGGAAAGTAGTAGGCACAGGTATGATCTGTAACTTGAAAAAAAATTTCATTAAAAATGTGTTACTTGTAGAAGGTTTAAAGCATAATATTTTGAGTATAAGTCAGCTATGTGATAAAGGATATAATGTTAATTTTTTTTTCACTAGCTGCATATTAAGCCAAAATCGAGTTGATGTATTGTATGAAAATAAGGTAAATAATGTTAATATGCTAGACTTAAATTATTTTGCATCTCCTAATGCTTTTTGTTTAAAAAAAATTTCTTATGAATCATGGTTATAGCATGAAAAACCTTATAAATAATACCCAAAAAGAACTTGTTAGAGGTATACAAAAACAAGACTTTATTAAGGATCACCATTGGAGATTATTCATATATATCTTTTTGGATCGGTTAGCACAATAAGTCTAGGAAGGATGGTATACAAATTTGTGATTATTGATGATTTCAAGATTCATATGGATTAAATTTTTATTTCAAAAGAGTGAATCATTTGAGAAATTTAGAGACTTTTTGACTTGGATTCAGAGGAAACTAGGACATGAAATTTTAACAATTCTAAGTGATCACGGAGGTAAATTTGAAAATGAAGAATTTAAGGAATTTTGTAAATAAAAAGGAATTGATCACAATTTTTCTATACCTATGACCCCTCAGCAAAATGGGGAACACT
The DNA here is from genome assembly GCA_016618105.1 of Dendrobium huoshanense. NCBI lineage: Eukaryota > Viridiplantae > Streptophyta > Magnoliopsida > Asparagales > Orchidaceae > Dendrobium > Dendrobium huoshanense. The sequence goes on from CM028343.1 coordinate 58,132,203, forward strand.
AAATCAAAATTAAATAAAACACCTTATGGGTTTCTTAAGGGGATAAAACCTAATTTATTACATTTACATATTTTTGATGTAAGGTATTCATACATAGTAATGAAAAATTTTCTTTAGAAAAATTTGATCGAAAAGAAGATGAAGGAATTTTTCTTGGATACTCTAATGTTGAAAAACCATACATAGTGTTTAAAAAAAGAACTTTGGTAGTTAAAGAGATCACATATGTTGTATTTGATGAATCTAACATTTTGGAAGAGTTAAGTTTGGAAGAGGATCATATAGAAAATAACTCTTAAAGGATTGAAAAGATAAAACTAGAAGAAAATATGAGAAAGAAAACCCTTCTCCTAGAGAATTAAAATTTTCTAAAAATTATCCTAAGGAATTGATTTTAGGTGAACCAAGTAAGAGTGTTAGGACTAGGTATAGACTTAGCAAAGAGGCTAACCATTCTTCCTTTATTTCTATGATTGAACACACAAATGTTAATCAGGCACTTTCGAATGAATTTTTGATTTTGTTCATGCAAGAGGAGTTGAATCAATTTATAAGGAATGATGTTTGGGAATTGATTGAGAGGCCAAAGGATCAAAGTATAGTTGGAACTGAGTGGGTGTTTAAAAATAAAATAAATGATTTAGGAGTTATGATTAGAAATAAGCCTAGATTAATGGCCATGGGTATAATCAAATTAAAGGCATTATTTTAAAGAGACTTTTTCCTTTGTAGTTAGACATAAAGCAATTAGGGTTTTATTAGCCTTTTCCTATTTTAAAGGTTTTAAAATATTTCAAATGGATGTTAAGAGTGCCTTTCTGAATGGGTTGATACAAGAAGATGTTTATGTTGAGCAACCTCCAGGTTTTGAAAATTCAAAATTCCTTAATCATGTATATAAATTTAAAAGGCATTATATGGATTGAAACAGGCACCTAGGGATTAGTTTGAGAGGTTAAGAACTTTTAAATATAGAAATCTTTCTTTAAAGGAAGTATGGATACTACTCTCTTTTTTAAGAAATTAGGATACGATAAACTCATTATTTAGATATATGTTGATGATATCATTTTTTAATCTACAAATAAAAATCTTTGTGATGATATTTCTAAAATAATGGGTAGTGAGTTTGAGATGAGTTTAATGAGAGATCTATATAATTTTCTTGGTTTTACTAATAAGCAAATTAATGAGGGAACTTTTCTTAGTTTGTAAAATTATATTAAGGACATCCTTAGTAAATATGAAATGGATAATTGTAAACTAGTAAGTACACAAATGAGTTGCTCAGTTTAGTTTGATAAGGACCCAAATGGAAAATATGTTGATCAAAAAATATTTTGAGGTATAATTTGATCATTGCTTCATTTGATTACTAGCAGAATAGATATAATATATAATGTTTATTTGTGTGCTAGATTTCAATCTGATCTTAAAGAATAACATTTAATAGCAGTGATAGGAATTTTAAGATATCTTTTGGGAACTAAAAACCTAGAAATTTAGTTTCCTAAGTACACCTCTTCATTTGAAATTGTTAGATATTCTGATTTAGACATTACAGGTTGTAGGATTGATTGAAAGATTACATCTGGAACTTACCAATTCATGAGAAAATTCTTACTTTCATGGTCCAGTAGAAAGCAAAATTCTCTAGCTCTATCTACTACTGAAGCTGAATACATTACCTTAGGAAATTATGTGGCTCAAGTACTTTAGTTGAAATAACAGTTGATTGATTTAGGATTTACAATTGGCATAATTCTAATTTATTGTGATAATACTAGTGCCTTTTGCATTTCAAAGAATCCTATCCAACATTCTAGAACCAAACATATAGACATAGTACATCATTTCATAAGGGATCATGTAGCCAAAGGAGAAATCGAATTGAATCATGTTTCTACTGAAAATCAACTTGCAAATATTTTTACAAAATCTCTAGCCTTTGACACATTTAGCACCATAATGATAAGGTTAGGTCTACTTGATCTTAATGCTTAAAATTAAAATATTCTACAAACTTGATATGTTGTATGTTTATGTCTATTTTAGTTTTGTTTTTAGTTGCTTATTATTAATATTAATGTGAGTTTTTTTATATTTTCTTGTTTTTGAGTTTTTGATTTGTTTTTGTTTGTTATGTGTGTTAAAACTGAATGCATGCCACTTGATTATGGGAAGTTTGTTTATTTTTCATGTATTTTTTTATGTTCTATTCATACTGTACAAAAATATATTCATCTTGTATGAATTCTGTAGCAAATACATGATTGATTATGAGAGTTTAAAATGCAAAACCTCAAATTTTTAAAGGTTTTGTACTATATAATATTTTCATCATACGATACGATTAGTATGGGTTTGTCTGTACAAATGGAGAAAATTTTACTTGTTAGGTTTAACTATTTATAATAGATTGTACGTATGAAATCACCTTCATCTATACGATCTAGATGTCAGATTCTGTAGGGAACTAACCTATCCGTCTTTAAAATGATTTTAAATTTTATGATCATTCCAGATGAGCACAAGTTTGTCTATATGATCGTATGGTCAAAAGACCTATACAAAAGCACTCCTCAGAAATAACATTTTATAAAAAGCCATTTCATTTTTGGCAGTTTTCATTTGTACATATGGAAATATGTTTATCCCATACGATTTCATAAATCATATGTATGAATAAAATTTTGTACAGTATGATGTTTAGTTTTTCTATATATAGAAGGGTTTTGAAAATCATTTTCATTCACTTTCATCTTCACTTCAAAACTCTTTAGAGCCCTTGTCTAGGATATGGCCAGTTGTATCAAGCATCCTCGAGGTTCCAAAGGTTCTTCTTCTATTAGTGTTACTGATTCTAACTTCTTATCTAAGAAGTTTGAAGATGCATTATGTAGGTTTGTTGATGCAAAAATCACCCCTTCTCGACTGCTAATTCAAGTTGATCTTTATTTTTTAGTAATACAACTTTTTGCTTCCACTCAACTATTATTCATTCTAACTCTCATATATAGATATCACAAAGAAACCTTTTATTATTTCTTAGCTAATATGAGAGTAATCAAGGATCACTCTAGGATAAGTTCTTTTTTCCAGGCGACACGTAAAGAATGCCAAAGCAAATTTAGGCAACTATCTCCATTTTAGAACTGAAGGGGTTAAAGCTCACACCTTGACCTCTAGATCTGACTATGACTGGATGGAAATTAACAAAGTTCTTAGAGGTTTTACTTTAGTCAATCATTTATCTCTAGTCTATATGTTGCACCAAAATGTTAGGGTCAACAACATGTTTTAAGAACTTATATTATTCCTAAAGCGAGTGATAGAGTGAATATGACTGCACTCCTGTCCACTATCACATATCTTATCATGACTAAAAAACCTATTGATGAAGCCCAACTTATTATGGACTACCTTCACAACCTTTTTGAGATTGGTCAACCTCATCATATATTGAAAATGAATGTTGCATAAGGATATTTTGTTTCTTTTATTCTTTAAAAGAAGTATAATCTAATTCATCCTGATCCTCCGACTGAACTCCAAATTTATTTTACCTATGCTTCTTATCAATCTCTATTTGGGAGAAGTGAGAGTTCTAGTGAGGATACTGAGGGAGAAGGGAGAGCACTTCCACTGGCACAGGGACCTAATCAAAATTTCTTTTAGAAGATAGTCCAGTGATTTGATCGGTTAGAGACTCATTTTGATCAACGTTTTGATTAAATTGAGACTCATTTGAATCAACAGGATGCAAGATACCAAGAAGATATGGGGTGTATCCGAGGTTAGTTTGGCTCAATGAATACAAATGTAGCTATGATTAATAGCTATTTTTTAGTCTTCAACTAGCCTCCTCCTCTAAATCAAGGTCCTTCAAAATTTTAGATGTACTTCATTGTCATTGCCTCTGCTAGTCCTTTACTTGTGATGACTTTTTGTTTATAATGTGATGTTGTATTTTCCTTCTATCAATGCCAGTTTTGCTTGTTGTTGTGATGGTTATGTGTGTTAGTTTGAAGTTTTTTCAATTGATATCTTTGTACCAATATAAAAAATCCTTTTGATATCAATGAAAAAGGGCATCTTTTGCTAACTTGTTTTGTTTCTTATTTTGAAATGTTAGTATGTCTATATCAAAAGACTTTTGTAATTAATCTAAATTGTATTATTAATTAACTTGCATTACAAAATTAATTTCATAATGAAATCTAATTTTTTAAAAAATTAAAAATAAATTATAACTCAATTAAGTTAAGAATATCAATTTTTTGTTATTTTAGGCAAACATAATTTGAATATTATTATTACAATATTGATGTCTTCTTATTTTTTATTTTTCTTTTTCAATATAATTTATTTGTTATTTGAGAAGTTTGATTTTAGAATATTGATTTTTGGAAAGAATGCGCAATGGTTCGCAACGTGAAAAGAGGCATAAAATTAGCCCAAATATTAAAAAAATGTACATATTGTGCCACAAATATTTGAAAAGATGTGCAATATCACCAATTAATTTTTTTTTTGTATTATGTTCTTTCCACTATCCTTTAATTCTTAATTCAAATCAGTATAATGTTCAATTATATTTTATATTGAAAATTGAAATTAACTAATCTCCATTTCATCATTTTTGTAATAATCATCCTTATTTAATTATCTAGAATGCATCATGATCATGATTACTTTTTTTATGTAAGTTATTCTTTATTATAAATATTTAAATCTTTTATTTTCATCTTGTATAATTAACTTTATTATTGCAATTATTTTGTTTATCGTTTGACAACTTTCATTTCAAATTTTTTTCCCTTTTTGTTGTTGTCAAAAGGAGGAGAAATAGTGTTGTTTGTTCGTATTGTTCGTGTTTGAGTTCTTGCTTGTTTTGTTTGTGTTTGTGTTTTTGTCATCCTTTGTGTTTTTGTGATTTTGGTATTTTTATGTTTTTGTGTGTGTATTATTTTGTGTGTCTGGGTTTTTTATAAAAAAAAAAAATTTCTTCCGGGAAAATCCCTATAATTCAAAAATGTACATTCATTTTGGGGGAGCTAAGGAGAAATTTAGGGTATAAATGTTAATTCAAATAATAATTGTTTTATCTCCATCAAAAAGGGGGAGATTATTGAGATTGTTGCAATTTAGTTTTTTAAATATTGAGATTCTTGTGGCATGTGTGTTTCATGATTTCAAATTTTATTATTTTAATTAATGTTTCTCCTAACATATATTGGATATATTGTTTTTGTTGTTTGTGTGTACTAATATTTTAGGGAAATCACATTCCAGTTAGTTGAAGACTTTAATAGAGAATATATTAGGGTTTATTGTAAATGGAGTATGTAATTTTTACTTTGATTTAGTCTGAGAGAGTGTGATTGTAATTGAGTAACCATGCACACACAAATTGGGGGAGTGTTTAAAATTTGAAAATATTTAAAGCATTCATACTATATGATTTTTTTCGTACGGGACGATTTGGTTAGTTTATTTCCTCCAGTGAGCAGTTAATCAAAAATTGGGTGAAAGTTTTTTAAGTACTTTTCATATTGTATGAAGTTGGATTCAAACAGACAACATCCAGAGTACAAAAATATGGGCAACATTTTCATCTAGATGAACATGTAAATTTTTTGAACGGTTTATCCGGGTCGATCTGCCTTTCATATAGATGATGTCTAGAGTACGAAAATGTAGGGAAATTTTTTGTCCAGACGAACATGTATAAAAATAAAAATAAAAATAAAAAATCTAAAAAATATACTTGACATTCAATAGGGATAAAATTTAAACTTAGCACATCCAGTGATAATAAAATATCTAGCATTTAATTTTATCTTAATTAGAGTTCTTTAAGTCACTTAACTAACCAACCCTAAAATAAACCTTTAACGTGGGTATAGAATTTCTAAAATGCATCTTCTGGTCATTGTGCTCTGCTCTCCCTTGCGATACAAGGGCAATTTAGGGTTGCCGTTCGAAAGAGTGTATTCTTCGATTCCTTAGTGTTCTGGTTTGGACTTTTGCTTCTTGTTCTTAATCGTTGGCTTTATTATTATTTTCGTGTGTCTTTTATTTGATTTTTCCTTCGATTTTTGTTTCAAGAGATGACACTCCGTCATCATCTATCCCCCTGATTGCTTCCTTAACTGATGGCCATTCTCGATCCTTTAAGGATGTGGATTATGTATTGTCATTTTTTGCTCCTAAGCTAAACTTTGTGCATTCATCTTTTAAAGGTTTTCCAACTCTTTGGTTCTATGACTCGGTTGTGTCTCAGTTAACAGCCCCCTTTACCCTAACTCTTGTTGGTAATTTTCTTTTGTGTCATCCGAATTTGGACGTTATCCGTAAGTTTTTTGTGAGCTTGAAATTATCTGGTTCCTTTCATGTCAGTTTGCTGGATCCTTGCCCTATTGTGATCCAATTAATGAATGATCTTGATTATTGTTGCATCTTCGTGCGAAGGTCTTACTATATTCAATCGTGCCAAATGCGGCTTCTCAAATGGACGCCAAACATTGATGTGAGGGAAGAATCACCCATTGTGCCAATTTGGATTTCTTTTCCTAACTTGAGATTGCATTTCTTCAATTCGTAAATTTTGTTTGGCCTTGCTTCAATTCTTGGAAGACCTTTACAAACTGATCATGCAACGGCTTCCATATCTCGGCCATTCATATCTCATGTTCTTTTGGAACTTGACATTTCTAAGAAGCATATAGGTGAGGTTTGGTTAGGTTCAGAGCTAAATGGTTACTTTCAAAAAGTAGAATTTGAAAATTTGCAATTTTCTCTCATTGTAAAATGCATGGTCATTGATTTAATGAATGCTTTAGGTTGCATCCCCACCTATACAAAGACAAAGTCGTGTCCAAACAATGTCAGCCAAATGTTGCACTTCCTTCTAAGAATGATAATTTGCATCCTGTTGAGATTAAAGGAAATAATTCTAAGTTGGGTGATGCGCCAATACCTGTTGTTGTTGTTTCTTATTTACCTTTATTGAATGACCCTTCCCCTCCTTTAAAGATCTTATCTCTAACAAATCCATCCACTTCTGAATAGGCTGTCATTACTTGTATCTTGGATGGTTCTCAAAGTGTTGGTAACATCTTAGAAAATCAAGGGTTAAATGACTCTATCTCATTAAAAATTCCTACCTCTATTATTCCTATTATAAATTGCTCTCTAAATAATAACAAACCTGCCATTGTTGATGATGTTCTTTCCTCTGATCATAATCAGGAAGTTGTTGTTGCTAATATCTGGATTAATTTTGGCAATAATGAGGGTTCTAGTGAAAAGGAATTGGTTGAAATAGAAAATGCTGGACTTGAATTAAATAGTTTTGTAAGGGAAGAGGAAGACTTATTCGAGGAAGGTGAGCTTCCTTAAAAAAGTAAGGCCATAGATATGAATTTTGACTGTAAGTCCCCTTCTACCTCTCATCACAATTATGATGCTCTCACTGATACTGAGGAATTAGAATTTTCTACTAAATGTTTTGCTAGAGATGACATTGACATTAGCTTTCTTAAAGGCCAAGGTAAACATGGTAGGAAGAGTAAAAACCTTGTTCTACAATCGGGTAGAAATACTAATCTTGTTCTACAATCTGTTAGAAATACCCTCTCATAAACTAGTCGTTAATGTATGGTTTTTTATGTTTAATTCTATTAATTGAAATGTTAGGGGTATTGGGTGTGTTTCATCTTGCTTATGGGTTAAGAATCTTTGTCGTATTCATGATATTTTGAATCTTGTATTGCTTGAACCTCTTGTTAATGTTTCCAATTTAATTACAATTGCTAGATTTCTTGGTTCTAAGCATGATATAGCTAATTGTGCTAATAAGACCTAGGTTTTTTTGAAAGATCTGGTTCATATTGATGTTCTTGGAAACTTTAATCAAGTGCTACATTGCCACATAGAAGTTTTAAATGTTAAGTGTTGTGCTTCTTTCATTTATGCAGCTTCTTCTCATGGCATTAGAAAAGTTATGTGGGAGCAATCAACTGGTTTTCATAGTATGTGTTCTGGTCCTTGGTTGGTGGGGGTGACTTTAATATAATCTCTAATCTGTTTAGGGGGTTCTGCTCCTCATTTTTATTCTATGGATGATTTTAATAATATGATTATGGACTGCAATCTTATTAACATTGGTTTTTCAAGTAAATAGTTTACTTGGAATTGAGGTCACCTTTGGCAAAGGCTGGATTGCATTTTATTTAATGATAATTGGATTAATTCCTTTACCTCTGTTTCTATTGAGCATCTTAGTCATACACTTTCTGATCATTCTCTTTTACTTCTTGCTTGAATATTAGTCAAGTGAATATTTTACCTCAATTTTGTTTTCAAAATATGTGGCTTCAGCATGATTCCTTTTTCGGTGATGTTCAAGAGAATTGGAATGCGGTTATGCATCCTGATAACTCTATTTTGGGTGTTAAAAGACTCCAGTTTAAGTTAAAATGACTTAAGCAGCTTTTAAATTGGTGGAGCAATAATGTTTTCAAGAATATTTTTACTAAAATTTTAAATGCTGAAGATATGGTGAATAATGTTGAGCTTAACTGTCAAAGTTTTCCTTCTGAGGCCAATTTTGCTTCTCTTTCAGAGGTTAAGGCTAACTTTTTTAAACTTCAGGCCCAAGAACAAACCTATTTGAATAAAAAGCTACTGCTAAACACCTGTTGGAAGGTGATAATAATACTAAATATTTTCATGCTTTGGTTAAAAGGAAACATGCCTCTAACTCTATCAATAAAATTACTCATGATGATGGTTCTATTATTGAGGATGCTGAGGAGATTACCATGTTGGTTGTTCATCACTTTCATGATAGGCTTAATAAGGTATTTATCCCTAGTAACATTATTAACCCAAACATTATCTCCTCTCTCATTTTTGTAGGATATTAATCTACTTGTTGGTACTCCCTCTCTTGAGGAATTAAAAGATAATGTTTTTAATATTAATGCCAACTCTGTTGCTGGTCTTGATGGTTTCACTACTAAATTTTTTTCAAAAGCTTGGGATATTATTAAGGATGTTCTTTTTGCTGCTGTTTTGGATTTTTTTGCTGGTAAATGATGCCTAAGTTTTTTCTTCCACCTCTATTGTTCTTATCCCTAAGAAGAATAATGCTATTAATTGGAATGATTTCAGACCTATTAGTCTCTGTAGCTTTTTCAGTAAACTGCTTTCCAAAATTATTATATCTCATTTAACTAATATTCTTCCTAAGATTATTTCTCCTTTACAAATGGGCTTTGTTAAAGGATGTGCCATCTCTGAAAATATTTTGCTGGCTTAGGAATTTTACCATGATTTGGATGTGAAGGTGAGGGGTGGTAATTCTATCCTCAAGCTTGATATTTCCAAAGCTTATGATAATATTAGTTGGCAATTCATCTATAACATTCTATAATTATTTAGTTTTAATTTGATCTTTATTAATCTTATTATAAATTGCATTGAAGGTTCTTTTTTCACTTTGATTATCAAAGGTAAGAACTTTATTTTTTATAAATCTTCCCATGGTTTAAGGCAAGGTGACCCTATGTCCCCTGCCCTGTTTATTATTGCTGTTGATTACCTTTCTAGAAGCATCGCTAACATGTTTGAATTTAACCCCAGTTTGTATTTCAAAACTAGGGGTGGATTTCCTATATCTCACCATTATTTTGCCGATGATTTTATCATTTTTATGAATGCTTCTTGTAAAAACATTAATAAACTTATGGATTTCTTTCATGATTTTTACATTGTTAGTGGTTTGTCTTTAAACAATCATAAATGTTATTTTCTTGTTTCCAATTATATGAATAGGTATCATATCTTGGCTATTAAAGAGCTTACTAGGTTTATGCATGGCAAGTTATCTATCATGTATCTGGGTATCCCCTTGTTTAAAGGTAGAAAGAAATCATTTCTGTTTAATGATTTAATTACCTCTGTGCAGAATAAACTCCACTCTTGGGACTATAATTTTTTAATCTTTAGGGATAGACTTACCCTAATTAGAAGTGTGTTGTGTTCGCTCCTTGTCTATTCTTTCCAAACTCTGCTTCCAACTAAATGGGTATGTAATATAATTGATATTATCCTTAACAAGTTTTTTTTGGAAAGGCTTTTCTAGTAACACCAAAATTTCTTGGGCTTCTTGGTACAAATGTTATGGTGTTTTAAAAGAGGGAGGGCTTGGCTATAAAAGCATGGTTGACCTTGCTCATGCTTTTTCTTATAAGTTATGGTTTACGTTTTGTGCCAAATTGTATTTGTGGGCTAAATTTATGTTCTCTAAATATTGTGTGGGGAAGCATCCTTCTACTTCCTCTTTTAATATTGGTGATTCTAAAGTTTGGCAAAGGATATGTAAGGTCAAGTGGGAGGTGGAGCCTCATCTCCCTTGGGGCCTTGGCCGCAGTAATATTTTCTTATGGCAGGATCAATGGTTAAGTTATTTCTCTATTGGCTCCCTTATTAATTCTACTTCTACTACGGCCGTGAAGGTTAGTTACATTATTAAAGATAAATATTGGGATTATGACAAGCTTGCTGATGTTCTTCTGGATTGTATCATTAAGAAAATTCCTCCTGGCGATCCTCCAGCAATTCTCGTTTGTCCTCAAGTCTCGTTCAATCACATGAAACCAGGTCCAATCAGATTTTACGAGCCTTCATTTGATGTTCTGAAGAAATCCCCATCAGTGCTTGGTAAAGGCAAAGGGAAATTTATTCCAGCTGATGATTTCAATCTTTGTTAAGAAGAAGGCCATTCTCCGAACCATCGAATAAAAGATACAGAAGCATCATCTTCTTCTAATATGAAATTATTCATTAACATGTTTAACAACAACACCTCAAAGTCTCTATTTCTTAAAGAAGGGGTTTCCTTTGCCCAAAAACTGTTGGAAAACACTCAAGACGTTTGTAATAATGTCAATGAGGGTATAAAATTAGCTCCTTCTCACAACAATATTGGTAATGCACCCAAAACTTTGGTTTGGAAACTAAAAGTCAAAGTAAATTTCTCAAGGGATGATTCCTTAATGTCAGAGGATGGAAAGACTATTAAGCTAAATGAATATAGTATGAAGATCAATGCTGAAAAACTGCAATCATTTATTGTAGTTAAAGTCTTTGGAGACAGTTCCCTTGTTTTTGTGATAGCCAGAGAACTTTGCCGCCAATGAAATTTATTTGGTAAATTTCACATCACTTCCCTGGGTCTCGGTTGGATTCTATGCTCTTTCTTTGAGATGGATGATGTTAAAAAAGTTTTAGAAGGAGGACCTTGGTACGTCAATGGTCATATCATGGGGATTGATAGATGGTCACCTTTACTCACGCCTTCATCCTTAAAAGGGCTTTCTTCACCTATATGGGTCAGGCTTCCTCACCTTCCATTGATTTGTTGGGATGAAGACAATGTGGTTAGAATTGCTTCTATGATCGGACAGCATTACAGATAGATGGAAACATGTTCTAGTGGAGCAAGAGGGAGTACGCAAGAGTTTGTATCAGAATGGCTCTTGATCAACAATTCCAAACTGGTGTTTGGGTTGAAGGATCTTGCGGGCGCTTCTTTCAAAAAGTTGAATATGAGAAGGTAACCTCATTTTGCTTTAAGTGTGGCAAAGTAGGACATTTGATTGACAAATGTAATGAAGGGAAGCTAGTCTGTCTGGAAGGTTACAATTCTAAATCCGTTTCTCGCATGGAATCTCAAATTCCTCTTGATGTTGTAGAACCTGACAAGGTTTATGGACCTTGGGTGCTGGTTAAAACTCACGAAGGAGGAAAATTATTTCAATATGGGAAAGGAATTTCACAAAGCAGATAATTCAAAGACTGTCAAACAAATCTATGTTCAAAAAGTCGCCAATAATGTAGCTCAATTTTGTGTTCCAAATCCAGTAGAAATAGAGAAAGAAGAAAGAGCTGGATGTGCATTGCAAAAAGAGGATGCTGATAATTCAAAATCTGTTGAGGAATCCACTATAGAGGAAGCTTCCAAAATTATCAATATGAATGCAGTAATTCCAGACAATTCTAAATCCGATATGAACAATCCTGGCTCTGTTACTGACAATATTTGTCTTAACTCAGCTAGAGAAGGAGACATTTGCTATGATACAGAGAAAGGGGAAAAGGAAGAAGGAGAAATTCCAAATTCTAAGCTGGAATGCTTTGTTGCTGAAGTACCATTGGAGTTGACTGATTCTTCAAAAGCCAAAGGAAAACTCATCAAAGAACTCAGTTCTCTGGGTAAAGACAACATTCTTTCTCAAAAAAGGAAAGGTGAAAATGCAAAGAAGATTAAAAGTGGAATTTATTCCACGTTTAAGACCAAATGACATCCCTTGCTTTCTGGAATTGCAGGGGGCCCCAGAAAGTCAGAAGCCTCCCGCTATTTAAGGGAATTTGTTAAATATTATAATTCCTTTATTGTGGGACTAGTAGAAACGAAGGTAGTTTCTTTTGATAGACTAGGTGTCAATAAACTCATTGGAGATAGTTGGGATTTTTTCTTTGTCCCAGCTGATTGCCTTTCAGGTGGAATTCTCATCAGTTGGAGGAGGAAAGTTTGTTCTTGTACTATTTTGCTGGCTTCTTCACAAGCCGTGATTTTTTTTTCTTTTTGAATAAAGGATGCATCTAGCATTAATGAAAATCAAGAGATTACAATGGGCATCTACAAAGAGACTCCATGATAGTCCTTCCTAAATAAGTGTAAAAAACTTGGTAGGAGTTCTGTTTCAACAAACGATTCCCAAAAAAGTCACCTAACAAAGCAAACTTGGCACAATAATCGGCCAACTTATTACGATCTCTAGGAGTAAAGAGAAAAAGAATATTTTTGAACACTTGTAGGAAAGAGAGATCCAATTTCGTACCTTTATTAGTCTTCATTTTTATAGAATCTTGGAGCATATTTATGATATTCACATTGTCTCCATCAATGATTATCCCCTTATATTCACAAAACCAATCTTGAATGTATTTTTCCATCATGAGAATTGCTTTAAGTTCCAGATGAGCAACGTCCCAATGCATCATCTTCTTTCCATAAGCACATATCATTCTACCTTTGCAATCACTGAGCAGCCCTGATATTCCCACCAGGTTTGATTTCAATAAAGCCGCATCTACATTCAATTTTAACCAACCTTCATGAGGGGGACACCATGCTTTAGGCAGCAATTGCTGATTAGTGCTCTAGTTCTTCTCGATTGGTGTAGATTGAAAGAATAATGCTTGAGAGTTCCGAATTTCTGTGTTTGGCATGATTCCGTGACCTCCAGCTATAATAAATGGTCAATGCATAAATTTTTGCAAGACCATTGTCAGCTCTAGAACTGAATTTTTCAATGCATTCATCAAGATTTTGAAAAGAAGGAACGTTAAAACCCTAGTTTCTCAGTTTCAGTATAACCTCCAAAAGCTTACCACATTTAGTGGTTATATGCTTTGTATCTTCCCTCGTCTTGCATCCTCTAGGAAAATCTGAATTATTAGCTAATTTTCTATAGCTTAACCAGAAATTAGTTGATATTATTAAAATTTTAAATAAAGGGGATTGGATGATAGCAATAGTATATGGCAGCAGAGACACTTATGAGAGAAGAAAATTATGGGAAAACTTAGAAGCTCACTCAAACACTCACCTTCCTTTTATCATAGGAGGTGATTTTAATTGTATATTATCTCAAGAGGAAAAAAGGGGAGGCAAGAGGTTCCGTTTCTCTCAAGGTCCTCAAGACATGAATTTATTCATGAATAGCAATGATTTTCATGATATTGGTATCATTTGTTGCGGATCTATGGCTTATGATTTTGATGATAGCAAACATTCTTATTTCTCTATGACAGCCTTATGTACTATCATTTCAGTTTCAGACGATCGGATTGGAATTTGGAATCAGCTCAAGATTGGGTAGACTAGGTCTGAGTCAGTTTGTAATCATTTTTCCTTTCTTGAGTCTGTTGTATTTGGTTTGGGATCTATTGATTTATAACTTGGAAGATTTCCTGTTGTTCCCTATAAGATTTCTATTTTTGGTAATATCGTCCGGGACGATATTTATATCATCCTGGACAATATGTCCAAAATTAGAAACCCTAATTAGGGCATCCTCATTAAGGCATCCATCATTAGCTGATCGGCTTGGACGATACTTGTATCGGCCAGGATGATAATCTAAATTTAGAAAGAATCAACCCCATAATCAGTTTAGGAATTCTTTGTTTTAAGAAATTGGCCAGGAGGATATTTATATCGTCCAGGCCGATCTAACTCAATTATGCTTAAATTGATCTGGTATCTTTGGAAAGCATTAATGGTTGGTTGATACAATCACATCGTCCGGAACGATCGCCTGATTGGCCGGGACGATGTCCTGGACGATTTATATCGGACAGCTCAAATTCAGGGTGATGATCAGGACGATTGAAATTGGTTTTAAACTAATCGGCCTGGACGATCGTGATATCGGCCAGGACGATGAAACCAATTTTCTTCTGATCATCCCAAATCGTCTCGGACTGATGAGCGGAATTTGTATTGATTGGCCAAGATAATATATCTATCGTCCTGGACGATAATATTGGCAACTTGCATTAATGAGCTTGTTTTGAGATTTTCTATTTAAGCTTGGTATGGCACTTTGTAAGTGTCTTTGGCAGCCATTGTAGCTTCGTTCTTGTGGGGGAAACTTGAAGAGAGAGCTTGAAAGGGAGAGAGGAAAGGGTGGAGTTTGAGAGGGAGAAGATCCTGTGAGGGGGGGAACTCAAGGGAGTGTGGAGGGGATTCCACACGGTTGCTCCGGCAAACTCGCACCTTAGTACCATCGGATTTAAGGCTTGTCTCGAGGTAAGTTCACCAAAGAAGAAGACCTCTTTGGTGTCAAAGGACCCGGTGACCCCGCTGCACTGGGAAGGTGGAAGTGATTTTGTAAGGGCTTCTCCGCCTAGTTGTGGGGACTGAAGGAGAGACACTTGTTTAGTGCAATACTTGGAGGATACCTCCAAAGAGTGGACGTAGGTCAAGATTTTACCGAACCATTATAAATCCAGTGTGTTCTTTTCTTATTATTGCTTCCGCATTTAATTTTCGCATCTGATTTCTTTGTGGTGATTTTGTTTTGTAGTTTTATTTTAAAAGATCTTTAAACAACCAATCCACCTCTCTTTTATTTAGCCTCAGGCCAATTCTATAGGGCTTAACATCCCTAACGAACTTTCTAGTACCATCAGAGCACTTTCAAGTGGTATCAGAGCACTTTCTAGTGACATCTGATCACTTTCAAGTGGTATCAGAGCACTTTCTAGTGTCATCTGATTACTTTCAAGTGGTATCAGAGCCGTATTCATAAAATAAGTTTTTAAAAGCTTTTGAATTTTTGATCCATGGCTAATCGTAATGTTGCGGAAGGTTATTCCATCACCAGACCTCCTTTATTTGAAAATATGTCTTTTGATTTTTAGAAAACTCGCATGTCTATTTTCTTGCAATCAATTTATTTTCACATGTGGCATATGATTTTAACTTCTTATTCATCACCATCACGTATTGTTAATGGAGTTAAAGCTGATATTTCTTTTAATTAATGAAATAGGGAAGAACAAGTAAATGCTCAATTGAATGCAAAATCTTTAAAATGCTTTTTTTGTGCTTTAAATTCTGAAGATTTCATGTTAGTATCCATGTGCACTATTGGTAAGGAAGTTTGGGATAAACTACACACCATATACGAAGGCACTAGTGAAATCAAGTAATCGACGTTGAATTTGTTAATACATGAATTTGACGTGTTTTCCATGAAACCTTATGAGACGAACTTAGACATGTATACTAGATTCATTCAAATTGTAACATCATTGCATGCCTTAAGAAAAGAGATTCAAATTTTGCAAAAGTCAATAAAATTCTTTATTTTTCACTTGAAAAATTTGATGCCAAAGTTGTTGCTATTTGTGAATCTAAAGATTTGAATGATTATTCTATTGATAATTTGATTGGCTCACTCATTGCCTACGAGCAAGGTTTGGGTCAAGGACTTTTGGATGCATGTGAAATGATTGTTCTAAAAACTGAAGATACGTAAAAGGATTGCTTAGTTGGTGATGAATGCAATGACTTGTCAAGCAAATCACAAAGCTCACCAAAACATATGCAAAAGTGGAAAAAAGGTAAAAATGGTAAGGATGTTCATATTCCTCTAATGTTATTTGCTTTCTATGTTGGAAAGCTGGATATATGAAAAATCAGTATCCTAAATTAAAAATTTTTCCTACAAAAGAAAATGGAAAGGCGAAGCAAAATTTAAACTGGGGAAATAATGAAAGGCAAAAAATCTCATGGGCAGATCTGATTTCTGAAGCATCGGACCAGGAGATGATAATGGTTAAAAGCCTTTCATGTTTTTGTGTTGTGTTTTTTTTTTATTTTTTATTTTTGTTTTTTAGTTTTGTTTATTCTTTAAAATTTTTATTTTCGTGAAATTTCTTCTCTGATCAACACACACATTCACTTTTCTAAAAATGAAAATTCTACTTCTTGTTTTTTCTTGGAATCTTTGGTAAGTTGCGATTGACTTCTCTAAAAATAATCAAAGGAAGGAAACTCATATTTTTGACTCTCAATCTCTGTTTCCTAAAAGATGTTATTCTACTTTTGATTTAAAATTTTTTTCATCTTTTAAATTGGTTTTGGAACTAAATTTTTTTATCTCCCTATATTTTATTTATCGCATAGGAATCTTTAGCAAAGTGTTGAATCTACATCATAATTTTCTTAAACAAGAATTTCATTTTTGTCAATAGTATGGGTTTACTTTTGGTTTTTAAGATTTCATAAAGGCAGCATATTCAAAAAATTGGCCAATGATGCCAAAAATAAAAAAGATGCACAAAGACGCCAAATTGAAAAAAAATAGAATACACAAAGTGTATCAAAAGATGCGCAGTGCGCCAACTATTTGTCAAGAGGCATAAAATGAGCCTACAAAATTAATGCTTACCATTCTTGTACATCATAAAGCTTAAGAAAACCCTTGATACTTTCGATACTTGAGTTTGAAAAGCTTGATGATTCATGATTTAACAATTCATGCATTGATCTTCTATTAGATATATTTTATGGAATGAGTTTTTGAAAAATGATTATTTCTTTCTCTAATTTATTCCTTGATTTAGAAATTGAATTAAAAAGTTTTTTAGCCTGTTTAAAGAACTTAAGTTTGGATTATCAAATTCTGAATTTTTAACCTTTTCTGGGCTATACGTTGTCAATCCAATTCTTCTAAGTTTTTGATTAAAACCAAGAGATAACTTTCTCATTTTAAAAAATATTTATTTCTCACTAGATCAGGGAATGTTTTTTTGTTTGTTTTATTTTTTGTGCCTCCTCTCTTTTTGATAATGTCAAAGTGGGAGAACATACTGTTGAATTTGTATCTTTTATTTTCTATTCAAAAAATTTAAAACAACAAAATTTTTTTTTCTCCCCTATTCTTTTAAAGTGTTATTCTAGTGAGGGGGAGATTAGGAGAAAATATTCCTTTTTACAAATTCAAATTGAAATATTTGCCATCATCAAAAAGGGGGAGATTGTTGCGGATCTATGGCTTATGATTTTGATGATAGCAAACATTCTTATTTCTCTACGACTACCTTATGTAATAACGTTTCAGGTTCACATGATCAGACTGCAATTTGGAATCAGCTCAAGATTGGGTAGACTAGGTCTGAGTCAGTTTGTAATCTTTTTTCCTTTCTTGAGTCTGTTGTATTTGGTGTGAGATCTGTTAATTTGTAACTTGGAAGATTTCCTGTTGTTCCCTATAAGATTTCTATTTTTGGTAATATCGTCCGGGACGATATTTATATCGTCCTGGACGATATATCCAAAATAAGAAACCCTAATTAGGGCATCCTCATCAAGGCAGCCGTCATAAGCTGATCGGCTTGGACGATAATCTAAATTCAGAAAGAATCAACCGCCATAATCAGTTTAGGAATTCTTTATTTTAGGAAATTGGCCAGGATGATATTTATATCGTCCAGGCCGATCTAGCTTAATTATTCCTAAATTAATCTGGTATCTTTTGAAAGCATTAATGGTTGATTGATACAATCACATCGTCCGGGACGATCGCCTGATCGGCCGGGATGATGTCCTGGATGATCTACATCAGACAGCTCAAATTCAGGGCGATGATCAGGACGATTGAAATTGGTTTTAAACTAATCGGCATGGATGATCATGATATCAGCCAGAATGATGTAACCAATTTTCTTTTGATAGTCCCAAATCGTCCCGGACTGATGAGCTGAATTTGTATTGATCGGCCAGGACAATATACCTATTGTCCTAGACGATAATGTCGGCAACTTGCATTAATGAGCTTGTTTTGAACTTTTCTACTTAAGCTTGGCATGACACTTTGTAAGTGTCTTTGGCAGCCATTGTAGCTTCGTTCTTGTGGGGGAAACTTAAAGAGAGAGCTTGAAAGGGAGAGAGGAAAGGGTGGAGTTTGAGAGGTAGAAGATCCTGTGAGGGGGGGAACTCAAGGGAGTGTGGAGGGGATTACACACGGTTGCTCCGGCAAACTCGCACCTTAATACAATCTGATTCAAGGCTTATCTCGGGGTAAGTTCACCAAAGAAAAAGATCTCTTTGGAGTCAAAGGACCCGGCGACTCCGCCGCACCGGGGAAGGTGGAAGTGATTTTGTAAGGGCTTCTTCGCCTAGCTGTGGGGGATAAATGAGAGACACTTGTTTAGTGAAATACTTGGAGGGTACCTCCAAGGAGTGGACGTAGGTCAAGGTTTGACCGAACCACTATAAATTCGGTGTGTTATTTTCTTATTATTGCTTCCGTATTTAATTTCTGCATCTGATTTCTTTGTGGTGATTTTGGTTTGTAGTTTTGTTTTAAAAGATCTTTAAACAACCAATCCACCTCTCTTTTATTTAGCCTCAGGCCAGTTCTATAGGGCTTAATATCCCTAATGAACTTTCTAGTGCCATCAGAGCACTTTCAAGTGGTATCAGAGCACTTTTTAGTGTCATCTTATCAGTTTCAAGTGGTATCAGAGCACTTTCTAGTGTCATCTGATCACTTTCATCATTGGGCCCAGATTTTCTTGGTGTAATGATAAGAAGGGAGGAGCACGTATTTTAGAGAGGCAGGATGCTGACATATGTAAGTTAAACTGAGTGGGTCCCGTCGCTATTTTAATCAAACAAAAATGATTGAACCATCATGAAATAATTTCTAATGACTAGATGTAATTTTGACCTGCCAATAAAATCATGTCAGGTGTCCTCTCGTCGGTGCTAAGATAGCTATTTAAAAAATAGAAATTAATTTTTAAAACATTTTAAAACAAATTTCTTTAAAAATTAATTAAAATTTTATTTTTAATATATTAATTATTCATATTTTTAATCTTACTATTCTAAAATTAAAAAATTCGTTTAAAATGTTTTATATATTCTAAATTATTTTAAACAGTTAAATAATTGACATTTTAACTAATATTTTTTAAAAATAAATCCAATAATTTTCAAAATTTATGCAAATTTATTTTAAATACTTTCTAATTTTTAGAGGATATTATAAAATTATTTTAACTTTATTTAAAAACTATTTTAGATAATTAATTATTTTTAATCTTTTAAAATTATTTAATTATAGGAATATTTTAAAAATATTGAATAATTTAATTTTAATAAAAAATTAATATTTTACATCAAAATTTTCATAATTCAAAATACTTTATTTTAAAATTAAGATAAATTTAAATAATTTTAAGTAACTTAGAAAATTAAAAATTGTAATATTTAATTAATGTTTAATTAAATATAAATTCAAATAATTCAAAATTTTAGGATTAATTATTTTAAAATTGAAAGTTCATTAGTGATGTTAAACCCTATAGAACTAGCCCAAGCTAACCAAGAGGGGGGGGGGGGGGGGGGGGGTGAATTGGTATTTTAAAAAAAATTTCACAAAGAAGTAAAAATCACATAATCCAAAATCACACCACAAAATTAGGTGCGGAAATTTAAATGCAGAAGCAAGAAATAAGAACACAAAATTTTATAGTAGTTCGGTCAACTCGACCTACGTCCACTCCCCGGAGGCGCCCTACGAGTATTGCACTACACCCGTGACTCTCCTTTAGCCCCCACAGCTAGGCGGAGAAGCCTTTACAAAGAATCTCATTTTGCCACCCCGGCAAGGCAGAGAACCTATCTCCTTTTGCTTCCTCCTGAAGCTGGCAGAGAACCACAATCAGATGCTAAATCCTTACCTCTACCGACCCTTCCACGGATGAGAAACTCTAGACAAAGAAGAAGCAGAGCGATCCTTGAAGCAACCCTCACAAGCTCTCCCTCACAAGATCCTCTCTCTCTCTCTCTCTCTCTAACTCTCTACTCAAGGTCTTCCCAGGTCAAGGCAGCAGCAAGAGATTGTTAAAAAAAATGTTGAACAAGAGCTCTTAAATAGAAGATCTTCAAAGGAGCTCATTAATTGCAAGTTGCTGACAATATCGTCCAGGCCGATATGGACATCATCCTGGCTGATCAGTACAAATTCCATGAGATCGGCCATAGCATCGCCCTGAATGCAAACTAGACGATTGAAAATTGGCTTGATCATCCGGGATGATCTCACGATCGTCCTGTCCGTTCAGTTCAAATCAGAGGAAATCGTCCAGAGCATCGCCCTGAATTCAAGCTGGCCGATATTTATCGTCCAGAAGTAACTAAGGTTTTTGAATATATCGCCCTGGCCGATCTTGAGATCGTCCAAGCTAATATGATCGTATCAATCATCCTTAATTTCTTTCTTAATTTATATGATTAATTAAGGCATAATTGTGAATATCATCTAGGCCGATCCAAGATCGTCCTGGCCGATCCAAGATCGTCCTGGCCGATTATCAAAAATACTTAATACCTTAATTATTTATGGCGGCACTTTCTTTCTATTTTGAGATTATTGTCTTTGATGATACACATATCATCTAGGCTGATCTGTTAATGATGGCTGCCTTAATTAAGAACCCCTGATTAGATTTTTTGTTTTAAGCCCCGATCGTCCAGGACGATGTAAAATATCGTCCTAGCCGATTTGAGTAAAAATCAAAATTCTAAGTCTCTAAAAAGTGTGTGTGTGTAGGGTTACTTAGCATTAGTCACACCAAAGATTACAATTGACTCAAGAGGGAAAAGATTAAATTATAGACTGACTCAACCGTAATCTACCCCATTTTGAGTTGGCTTCATTTTTCCATCCAATCTTTGATTCCTGAAAAGTCAGTTGTAAAGAACAGTCCAAGTCAAGTAAGAGTGTTTGTCAATCATCAAAACATAGTTCATGGACCTGAATTTGCAACAATCTCCCCTTTTTGATGATGGAAAAACACTACGAAAAAATTTAAAATATAGCAGTGTGGTGCAAGACACATCCTAAAACTACTCCCCCATTTGACATCTCAAAAAAGAGGGAACCAAGAACCAATTTTTTTTTTACCAACGCATGAAGATGATGTAGTATTCCATGTGATTGATTTTAAAAACTTGTGAGTTAATGAGTTAACAACATCAATAATCCAAAGAACTGTAAAATATCCGATCATGATTACCCTTAGCTCAGATTTTCTCTTAGGGTAGAATCATCTTTTGAAATCAATGACCTAACTCAAAAAATCAGTTGGATATGAGGAACAATAATCCATTCATCACTTGGTTTAAGAAAAAATATCTTATAAAATAATGGATTAAAGTAAATTTGTCACAATCTAAAAATAATCAAAATTAAGCCTTTGATACATGAAAACTTCTAAGTTTTTAAAGGATTTGAAAAGAGAGTGGAGCTTGTTTTTTAGTGGGCTCATTTTATGTTTCTTGTCAATTGATTGGTGCTTGTGCACATCTTTTGTTTTTTGATATATAATTTTTCAATTTGGCGTCATTGTGCATCTTTTGTTGGCATCATTGGCCAGTTTTTTTATTTTTGCAAGCTCCATTCTCTTTTATAACTCTTAAAAAGTGCTTAGTTGTGAGTATATCTTCTAGATATTAGAGAATAGTGGCTCTCTCTAATATAAGGAAGAATTATCACAAATAGAATCAATAATCAAAGACAAGAGTAATGAGGGATCTTAATGTGACAATAGGACTTTAAACATTATAAATACAAGATAGTTTTGCTCAAGCAAGCTTAAGAAAAGATCTTAATTTCATACACAATCTTTAATTTGAAATAGATTTTTGATTAGAAAAGAAAACTATGCCACTAAAATAGGTTAGAGAAAGAGACACAATCACAAAATATTTTTACCATCTAAGAGATTAAGAGATGTAACAACATTGACTATAATTTTTCAAAAGGCAATGACAAGGCATATGATATCATTTCAGCGATGATTTTGAAAACTAAACTTTAAAAAGCACACAAAGGAAAGTAAAACACACCAAAAAACTAAGAGTAAAGCAACAAAAAAAAAAATAAAGAGCAAAAGAAAGAAAACAAGTTAAGAGAAAAAGAACAAAAGCAAAAGAAAGCAAATTATAGATCAAGTTTTATAAATTTATGTCAATCACACCCAATCTGGTCCTTAAAGAACCAAAAGTGTCGAAGGCCAGTGGTTTAGTAAAGATGTCAGCCTGTTGATTTTCAGTTGTCACATAGTGTAACTCAATGTCTCCCTTAGTCATATGATCTCTAATGAAGTGATGCCTAATGACAATGTGCTTTGTCCTTGAATGTTGGATAGGATTCTTAGAGATGCATATGGCACTAGTGTTGTCACAAAAGATTGAGATGGTGTTTACAGGTGATCCTAAATCAAATACCTGTTATTTCAACCAAAGGACTTGGGCCACACAACTTCCAAGAGC
This sequence comes from Dendrobium huoshanense, assembly GCA_016618105.1. Classification (NCBI taxonomy): domain Eukaryota; kingdom Viridiplantae; phylum Streptophyta; class Magnoliopsida; order Asparagales; family Orchidaceae; genus Dendrobium; species Dendrobium huoshanense. Next base: position 58,155,139 of record CM028343.1, read on the forward strand.
AATGTACTCAGCTTCAGCAGTGGAAAGTGCAACAAAGTTTTGCTTCCTACTAGACCATGAGACCAGAGACTGTCCTATGAATAGACAAGTTTCTGAAGTGCTTTTTCTATCCACCTTGCATCCTACAAAATCAGAGTTAGAAAATCCAATAATCTCAAAAGAAGTGTTGTGTCTAGGGTACCAAATCCCTAAGACTTGGGTCCCCAAAAGGTATCTAAAAATTCTCTTAACTGCAGTCAGGTGGGACTCCTTAGGGTCAGCTTGAAATCTAGCACAAAGGCAAACACTAAACATAATGTCAGGTCTGCTAAAAGTCAAGTAAAGTAAGGATCCAATCTTACCTCTATACTTCTTATGATCAACAGACTTACCACTTGGGTCCTTATCAAATGGAGCACTAGAAGTCATGGGAGTGTTAATTGGCTTAGCTTTGTCCATCTCATACTTCTTCAAAATATCCTTTATGTATTTTGTTTAATTTTAAAAGATTCTATCCTCCAATTGTTTTATGCTAAAACCCAAAAAGTAGGATAACTCTCCCATCAAACTCATCTCAAACTCTCTACTCATTATTTTAGAAAACTCATCACATAATTTCTTATTAGAAGATCAAAAGAGTATATCATCCACATAAATCTGAACAATGAGTAAATCATCTCCAACTCTCCTATGAAAAAGGGTGGTGTCTACGCTCCCCTTGACAAACTTCCTCTCTAGTAAGAATGTGCTAAGCCTCTGATACCAAGCTCTTGGTGCCAGCTTTAACCCATACAAAGCCTTTTTTAATTTAAAAACATGATTTAGAAATTGGGAACTCTCAAAATCTGGGGGTTGTTCTATAAACAAATCTTCTTTTATTTCCCCATTTAAAAAGGCACTCTTGACATCCATTTGAAAAAGCTTAAATATTTTATAACAGGCAAAGGCTAATAGCACTTTAATGGCTTCCAATATAGCTACAGGGGCAAAAGTCTCCTCAAAGTCTATCCCTTCTATTTGGTTATACCCCTTAGCCACCAATCTTGCTTTATTCCTAACCACCACTACTGAATCATTCACCTTGTTCTTAAAGACCCACTTTGTCCAACTACATTTTGTCCCTTAGGTCTTTCTACAAGCTCCCAAACATCATTCCTAACAAATTGATTCAATTCTTCTTGCATTGCTAAAATCCAAAACTCATCAGTAAGGGCTTGGTTAATGGTGGTGGGTTCAGTCATTGAGATAAAGGCAGAGTGGTTCACCTCCTTCATAAGTCTATGTCTAGTCTTAACTCCACTAGAAGGGTCTCCTAAGATCAAATCCTTGATGTGACTTGTAGAGTATCTCAAATCTCTAGGTAAAGTGTGAGAAGACCCAACCCTTTCATCCAAATCAATATTTTCTACTCCTTGGGTGACTTCTCCTACTCCTTCATTATTTTGGAGTTCTACTCCCTTCCCCAAATTTTTTACTCCACTTGTAATCTCTCCAACATCATTATCATCTTCAACTCCAGATTTCCTAGGATCAGACTCATCAAATACTACATGGGTTGTCTCTTCCACCATCAAAGTTCGCTTGTTAAACACCCTAAAAGACTTCATAGTGGTGTTGTCTCCAAGAGTAACCTTGCCTCCAGTCCTGGACTCTAGTACAACAAACTGATTGGCATCACCAGTCATATGTCGAGATCATCCGCTGTCCAGGTACCACATACTCTCACGAGGTCATTTGTGAGATCCCGCCTGCAAGATTATCAAATGTTAGACATAGGAATCCAAACAGGTTTGGGTCCCTCCTTATGAAAAGTAGAATGCGATGCATGTGTGGTATGATGTAGATCATGCACCTTAGGTCTCCACACCCAATGTGTACTATGGTGAGCTGTGCAAGTGTGTGAGATGTGTCCTAGCATGCCACATGAAAATCATCTAACTCCAGGAAAGGGATTTCTTAAGTGGTTTGAGTTATAATGCCTCTTCCTAGGTTTTAGCAATTGATCAAAAGTGGGTGTCATCCTAGTTTTATTACAAGTTTCTAATTCATTTTGAATCTTTAAATTAGTGCTCTTTAAGACCTCATTATCAATCCTCAACTATTTCTCCATCTCTTTAGTGTTCTTAAAATTAGATTCAAGTGATGTGTGTGAAAATTTTAATGCATCATGCTTTTCAACTAATTCGTAATGATTTTTATTTAACTCATCAAATTCATCAAGTAAAGTCATATGATTTGAATCAATTGTTTGATGATCTTTAGTCAAAATTTCATGCTCTTTTTATAGATTCAAGAATTCTAATTTCAAGCTAGCATGTGTTTTCTTTAATTTCCTATATGATGCATGAATCTTTTCAGAAACATCAAGGAGTTGATCGTAGGAAAGTTCACATACCTCTTCTTGATCAAGATTGTCATCCGCCATCAAGCACAATTCTATGTCTCATCTTCTGGTTCTGTCTCCGATGAGTCCGATGCAGAATCCACCCAAAATGCTTTTTGAACTCTCATCTTGTCCTTCCTTAGCTTAGGTTTCTCCTCACCCTTTCCTTTGCTTGAGTGATATTTAATTGTAGGGTAATCAGTTCTCACGTGTCCTGGTTTCCTGCATTCATAACAAATGACATCAGAAGATCCTTTAGAATATTTATGATCCTTACCTTTTCTCTAATGATGCTTTTGCTTCTTCCTTAGAAAACTTTTGAATTGCCTTATGATGAAGCCAACTTCATCGCTCTTAGACCCAAAAAATTGGAGTCAGATTTGTGCGCCTTCAGTGCAACTGTTTTCTCGTTCTTCTTCTCACCTGCATCAAGATTTCTTTTATTCACCCCTTGCTCGTAAGTAATGAGTGAGCTAAGTAAGTTATCAATAGAATAAGTGTTCAAATCTTTAGATTCATTGATTGTAGTGATTTTAGCATCATATGACGAAGGCAAGCATCTCAAAATCTTGTTTACTTTTTCATAGTTAGAGAGTTCTCTTACTAATGCATGCAGTGAAGTGACTATCTATGTAAACCTAGTATACATGTCAGAAACAGATTCATATGATTTCATACGAAAAAGTTCATAGTCATGCAAGAGAATATTCAAACGAGATTGTTTCACTTCATTGGTTCCTTCATAAGTGATACATAATCTATCTCAAATCTCTTTACCAGTTGAACAAGTAGAAACACACATGTAATCCTCAGATTTTAAAGCACAGAAAAAATAGTTTAAACATTTTGCATTTAATTGGGCTAAATCTCTTTCATCGAAAGTCCATTCAGTAAAAGCAATTTTAGTTTTAACACCATTAACTTCACGAGAAGGTGGAGAATAACCTTCTTTGATAAGCATTCACATGCGATAATCAGTAGATTATAAAAATGATGACATGCGAGTTTTCCAGAAATCAAAAGGTGGGTTATCGAATAGGGGAGGTCGGGTAATAGAATACCCTTCCGTAGTGTTACGAATCCCAAAGTTAGCCATGGATCAAAATTCAAAAAGTTTTCAAACTAAATTTTATGAATCCCACTCTGATACCACTTGAAAGTTTGTTAGGGATGCTAAGCCCTATAGAACTGGCCCAAGCTAACCAAGAGGGGGGTGAATTGGTATTTAAAAAAAAAAATTACAAAGAAGTAAAAATCACATAAACCAAAATCACACCATAAAATTAAGTGCAAAAATTAAAATGCGAAAGCAAGAAATAAGAACACAGAAATTTATAGTGGTTTGCTCAACTCGACCTACGTCCACTCCCCGGAGGCGCCCTCCAATTAATGCACTACACTCGTGACTCTCCTTTATCCCCCACAGCTAGGCGGAAAAGCCTTTACAAAGAACCTCTTTTTGCCACCCCGACAAGGAAGAGAACCTATCTCCTTTTGCTTCCTCCTGAAGCTGGCAGAGAACCACAATCAGATGCTGAATCCTTACCTCTACCAACCCTTCCACATATGAGAAACTCTAGATAAAGAAGAAGCAGAGCGATCCTTGAAGCAACCCTTATGGATCCCCTCACAAGATCCTCTCTCTCTCTCTCTCTCTCTCTCTCTCTCTCTCTCTCTCTCTCTCTCTCTCTCTCTCTCTCTCTCTCTCTCTCTCTCTCTCTCTCTCTCTCTCTCTCTCTCTCTCTCTCTCTCTCTCTCTTTCTCTCCTCAAGGTCTTCTCAGGTCAAGACAGCAGCAAGAGATTTTTTAAAAAAATATTGAACAAGAACTCTTAAATAGAAGAGCTTCAAAGGAGCTCATTAATTGCAAGTTGCCGACAATATCGTCCAGGCCGATATGGACATCATCCTGGCTGATTAGTACAAATTCCATGAGATCGGCCAGAGCATCGCCCTGAATATGAACTGAATGATTGAAAATTAGCTTGATCGTCTGGGATGATCTCACGATCGTCCAGGCCGATCAGTTCAAATCATAGGAAAATCATCCAGAGCATCGCCCTAAATTCAAACTGGCCGATATTTATCGTCCAAAAGTAACTAAGGTTTTTGAATATATCATCCTGGTCAATCCTGAGATTTTCCAGGCCGATATGATAGTATCAATCATCCTTAATTACTTTCTTGATTTGTCTGATTAATTAAGGCAAAATTATGAATATCGTCTAGGCCGATCCAAGATCGTCTTGGCCGATTACCAAAAATACAGAATACCTTAATTGTTTATGGCAGCAATTTCTTTATGTTTTGAGCTAATCATCCTGGATGATACACGTATCGTCCAGGCCGATCTGTTAATGATGGGTGCCTTAATTAAGAACCCCTGATTAGACTTTCTATTTTAAGCCCGATCATCCAGGACGATGTAAAATATCGTCCTAGCCGATTTTAGTAAAAACAGAAATTATAAGTCTCTCAAGTATGTGTGTGTAGGGTTACTTAGCATTAGTCACACCAAAGATTACAATTGACTCAAGAGGGGAAAGATAAAATTACAGACTGAATCAACCCTAATCTACCCCATCTTGAGCTGGCTCCGTTTTTCCATCCGATCTTTGATTCCTGAAAAGTCAGTAGTAAAGGAAAGTCCAAGTCAAGTAAGAGTGTTTGCCAATCATCAAAACATAGTTCATGGACCTGAATTTGCAACAAAAATACCTCTTATTTTTAGAGTTTTTTTTATAATTATCTTAATTTAAATTCAATATTAATTAAATTTTTTAAAAATTTAAAGACTATGTGTTAACATTTAATTTTAAAAATTAGTTTTACACAATATATATTTAGATTCACTTCTATATTTTTGATCTTTTTTGAAATTTTAAGCAAGAATTATCTTGTTTGAATAGGACTAGTGTTAATTGATCTATAATTAATTAAGTTTCCTTTATTTACCTTATTGATTTTCATATTATCTTATTTAGTTCTTGATGTTCATGCATAGGATCCACAAGCACTTAGCTTTAGATCTCTCTTAGTCCTAAAATTGTTGATTGATATGGTGTGATTGCATTTTGCCTATATTTAATAGTTAGTATTGTTGCAAATATAGACTCAAGTATTGCAATTTTAAAGATAAAAAATATTATTATTTTCTTATTACTATTTATTGCATATCTTTTTTTATTTCCTGCTCTCTGAAATTCAAGTTCCACCGTTAACATGCAACTTCAATCAGCTCAAGATTGGGTCGATTGGGGTTGAGCATGTTTGTAATTTCAACTTCAATATACTTTTACCTTTCTTGAGTCAAGTCATGTATATGGTGGATAATAAGCTAACTTGCATATATACCCTAAAGGTAGTGAGTTGGTGAGTTAGAAAAGTTTATATTTTTTTAACTAATCATACAGTAAGATTTATATCATACTGGATGATCCATTAAAATAAAAAACCCTAATTAGGGCACCTCAATTAATTAAGAGTGATTAAATACATCAAATTATATAATTTAGATCATATATGATGATTAGTCATAATCAACAAAACATTTGCTAATCACAATTTAGGTAATATTTTAATATTCAATATATATATCTAATCATACCTTACAATCTTCATCATATTATATGTCGACAATAATCAAGCCTAAACTGATCCTATGATTGGGTGTTTAATTATGGTTAAATTGTTCAATGAAATCATACAAGATGATCTGAGATGATTATACTATATGAATGGATTCCTACATGGGATGATAATTAAATGCCACCCATCATCCAAGATGAAAAACCACAATTTTTCACTAATCATATAAGATGATCCCCAAACTTTATACGGTAAGAACCGATCACTTTATGGGATTATATTTAATCACCAGCTATAGTACTTGATGATTAGTTTAATCTCTTGAACAAATCATAAAGAACAATCAGAGGATTGTATAAGTTGATCAGAACAATCTTTTGAACTGATCATCCCAACCAATGTAGTTTGTATTGGATGAATGTGCAATTTTGAACTAATCATACGGAATGATCTTGGATCATACTAGGCGATCAGAAGCGCAAGATTTAAATTTAAATCTTCTTTGGAGGCTCTCTATTTAAGCTCTCATATTATCATATAAGGCCATCTTTTGGTGTTAACCTGTCTAAGAGGGAGCATGGAAAGAGAGTGTAGGAGGGCTTTGGGAGAAAAGAGAGAGATATTTCTTGTGAGGGGGAGTTCTGAGAGCATCATAAGGTTACTACAAGAAAAGTTCCTTTTAATCTTCTTCAAGTCTCTTCTTTGATTCTTGGGTGGCTTTGTGTAGACATTCTTCATAACTATATTATGGTTCTCTTCCAATTTCAGGAGGGAGTAAAAAGATTCTTAGTTCTCTACCATCTCCTAGAAGGAGAAAAAGGATTTTAGGTTCTCTATCTTTACCAGAAGGGTGAAAAAGATTTAAGGTACTCTACTGCACCAGGTTGGTGGAAGAGATTTTGCAAGGGCATCTCCATCTAAATATGGGGGCTAAATGAGAGACACTAAAAGGTTTAGTGCAATAACTAGATAAGAGGCCTCTGGGGAGTGGACATAGGTAATATTTGACTAAACCACTATAAAATAGGGTGTGTTCATTCTTTTACTTTTTCGCATTTTAATTTTTATAATTTTTTGTGATTTACTATGTGGTTGAAATATCTGATTTTTTTGTTATTGTGAAATTAATACTCTTATGCTTCAAGGGAAAAAAACTGATATTTTTAGATATTTTAAATTACTTTAAAAAGATTGATTTTTCTTTTTTATTAAATAAGTTTTTAAATTACCAATTCAGCCCTCTCTTGGTGAGCCTTAGGCTAGCTCTTAGCAATTTAACAATCTTCACAAACTTTCAAGTAGCATCATAACATGAATAAAAAACTACATTTTAAATAAATTTTGAAAAATGATAATTAGCTAACTTTGGAAATTGTAATATTAAGAAAGGTTATTCAATCATATGACCACCTTTATTTGATAAAATTCCTTTTAACATTTAGAAAATTTGCATGTCTATTTTCTTGCAATCTATAGATTATCGCATGTGGATGTTAGTTCATGAAGGATATTATGCACCATCACATTTTTTTAATGGCATAAAAACTCAACTCCCATTTTTTGAATGTAGCATAGAAGATAGAAATTTAGCCGAATTTAATTCTATATGTTTAAACTATTTTTCCTGTGCACTAAAATCTAAATATTACATGTGTGTTTATACGTGCTTAACTAGTAAAGAAATTTGGGACAAACTCTACATAACATATGAATGAACAAATGAAGTAAAAGAATCTAGGTTGAACATTAAACTCCACTACTATAAACTTTTTTCCATGAAACCTAGTGTATCAATCTCTGAAATATATAATAGGTTCACTCATATGGTTACTTGTCTACATGCTTTAGGAAGAGAATTTACTAACTATGAAAAAGTTAAAGAAATCTTATGTTGTCTACCTATTCCCTATGATACAAAACTCACTGCTATTACTAAATCTAAGGATCTGAATGTTTACTCCAATGATAACTTACTTATATCACTCATTGCCTACGAGCAAGGCGTGAGTCAAATACAATATGATGTATGTGAAAAGAGAAAGGAGAAAGTTGTATCGTTGTATCCTTAAAGGCTAATGATTTTAAAAGTGATAATTTCTATACCTAAGGATGATGATGACATAGCACTAATGATAAAGCAATATAAGAGCTTTTTTAAGATAAAATAAAAGCATCATCAACAATGGAGTAAAGGTAAAGGCAATAAAAATTCTAAGGTTAATACTTATGTCATTTATTTTGAAAGCAAAAAGCTAGGGTACTTGAGGTCAGATTTCCTAAATTTAAATACTCTCCCAATTAAGGAGAAGGTTGAATAAAAAGCTAAGTTCAAAAAGGGTAAGCAAAGAATTTTAAAAGGCTTTTTTAGCAGACTCTATTTCAGACTCATCTGAAATAGAAATAAAAGAAGAGGTAACCAACATGTAATTATTGGTAGATAACCAACTTGATCATTCTGATCAAGAGGAAGTATGTGAGCTTTCCAATGATGAACTTTTTGAAGGTTTTTAAAAAATACATAATGCATATAAGAAGCTCATGAAAATGTATGCAGGCTTGAATTTTGATTTTCAAAACTGCAAAAGGATCATAATTGCCTTAGGAAAGATCATTATACCTTGGATAGTAATAATATGGCTTTATTAAATGAATTTGATACTTTAAATAAGAACTATCTTGATTTAATTATTAAATATAATTAATTGAAAACTTCATAAATTCAATTAGGAAATTCATTAAAGGACTTAGAGTCTCTTGCATCTCAATTAAATAGTAGTGAGCATGCTTTAAAATTAGAAAATTCAATTCTTGAAAGGGTAAATAAATCATCAGAATTGGAATTAACGTCTTTTAAAGAAAATAAAATACCACTTCCAGTTAGATAATTTTATAAACCATCAATATAATATACATTCAGACCTAGGAAGAGGCACAATAACACACATAGATAAGTAAATCCTTTTCCCAATATTAGATGTTTTTCTTATGGCAAGCTATGAAATATCTCCCATACTTAGACTATCCACCAAAGAACACATCTAGTGTGGAGTCCAAAATTATATACACCATAGCATAGAATGCATGCATCTCATTTTTTAATTTGTAAAGTGAAACACAAACATTTTGGGGTTCCTAAATCTAACCATTGAGGATTTTGTAGGGATGTTCTCACAAAAGAACTCATGAGAGCATGTGATAACTGATATCGAATGTTTAAGGCACATGACTGGAGATACAAATCAATATATTTGCTAGAGTCCAGTATAGGACGTAAGGTGATACTTGGAGTTAACAACACCAGGAGAGTTATGGTCTTAGGTAACAATGGCAACTCAAAACATTTCTCATTGAAAATGTTTTACAGGTAGATATCTTAAAACATAATCTACATTTAATAAGCCATGTCTGTGATAAAGGCTTCATGTGGCAACTCGAGCTAATGAGTTTATATTTTTAATGATAACAAATATTATGGCTCATTTTCAATTATCTACCTGTATTTTCAATATACGTTCCTTTATGTGTTTACTAACATATCAGGATTACAGTGCACCTTACAAGGCTCAAGTTTTGGCAAAACATGTTCATTTTGTAATTTTCATTAATGTATTTTTTGGTTTGTAATGGTGTTTACTTGCTTGTAACCTTGCTCACTTATTTTTAGTTTAGAGTTCTCTATTTTTGGTCACATCATCTGGGAATCCATTAATCAACTTGGACGATCAGCTGAAAACAAAAACCCTAATTAGGGCATCCTGGATAAGGCAGTCATCTTTAAGCTCATCGTCCTAGATAATATTTGAATCGGTTGGGATGATAGGTTCAAATCAGAAAGAATCGATCGCCATATCTATTTAGGTATTATTTAATTTTAGACATCATCCTGGATGATATAACATAATTATTCCTAAATTAATTTGATAATTAAGGAAAGCAATTAAGGCTTGATTGATATGATTACATCATCCTGGATGATCATCAGATCGATCGGGATGATTAGTTCAAAAATCTTAGTTATTCCTAGATGATCACATACCAGATAGCTTCTCTTCAGGGCGATGCTCTAGATGATATGTGCTAATTTGAACTAATTATATAGGATAATATACTATCAGCCTAGATGATATGAACAAAAACCTTCTGATCGTCCCAAATTGTCCAGGTTGATTGAGCTAATTTTGCACTAATCATACAGGATGATATTCATATCATCTTGGACGATAAAGTCGACAAGTTGTAATTAATAGCTCATTTGGAGCTCTTCTATTTAAGCTTCGATAAGGGACTTTATAAGTATCTTTGGTAGCCATTGAAGCTTCATTCTTCTGGAGGAAACTTGCAGAAAGAGCTCGAAAGGGAGAGAGCAAAGGGTGGAGTTTGAGATAGGAAAAGATCCTTGGAGGGGGTTTCAAGGGAGTGTGGAGGGGGTTCCACACAATTGCTCCGGTGAGCTTGCACCTTAGTACCATCGGAATTAAGGCTCATCTTGAGGAAAGTTTTGGAAAGAAGATCTCTTTGGTGTCAAAAAGCCTGGCTACTCTGCCGCACCCGGAAAGGTGGAAGTGATTTTGTATAGACTTCTCTACCTAGTTGTGGGGGATAAAGGATATACACTGTAGTTAGTGCAATACTTAGAGGGTGCCTCTGAGCAGTGGACGTAGGTAAAGGCTTGATCGAACCACCATAAATCTATTATGTTCTTTCCTTTTATTTCTTCTGTATTTAATTTCCATATTTTTATTTCAATGGTGAATCTTGGTTTTGGATATGATTTTGTTTTTAGTTAAAGAAGTTTTAATATCCAGTTCACCACCCACTTGGTTAGCTTTGAGACTAGTTCATAAAGGCTTAACATCCCTAACAAACTTTTTAGTGCCATCAGTGCACTTTCAAGTGGTATCAGAGCGGGATTTATAAAATTAAGTTTGAAAACTTTTTGAATTTTGATTTATGACTAACTTTGGTAATTGTAACACAAAAAAAGGATATTCTATTATTCGTCCACATTTGTTTAAAAATATTACTTTTGATTTTTGGAAAATTTGCATGTTTACATTCTTGCAATCAATTAATTTTCAAATTTGGCAAATGATTTTAACTGATTATTCTATACCGTCATGTATTATAGATGGAATTAAAATTTATATTCCTTTTAATATATGGAGTAGAGAAGAATAAATCAAGGCTCAATTGAATGCTAAATCATTAAACTATTTTTTCTTTGCTTTAAATTCTAATGATTTTCTGTTTGTATCCATGTGCTCTACTGACAAGGAAATTTGGGATAAATTACACACTATATACGAAGACACTAGTGAAATAAAGCAATCCAGGTTGAATACTTTAATGCATGATTAGGAATTATTTTGCATGAAACCTTATGAGATGATCTTAGACATGTATACTAGGTTTATTCAAATTGTGACATCATTGCATGCTTTAGGTAAAAAATTTTCAAATTTTGATAAAGTCAATAAATATCTACATTGTTTTTTTTTTTTGAGAAAAAGCCAAAGCTAGCTTATATTAATGAAGATAACAAGAAACAACTAGATGTTGGATTCCTCCTTCAAAATGTCCAATAAAGAAGGAGGAACCTTATTCAAATAGATATCATCTCAAGAAAAGCTACTAAAAAGAGCTAAGTTAGCACAATAATTAGCTAACTTATTGTTATCTCTACTAATACAATTAAAGATAACAAAATTGAAATTTTTAAGGAAATCAAGATCTTCTTTGACTATGTTACCTTTTTCCCAAATCTTTTGAATGAAGGAGATGATGTTGTAGTTGTCACCTTCAATTATAATTCCTTTGTACTTGAACATCCAATCCTTCATTTGTTCCTTCAAAGAATAAATTGCAATAAGCTCCAATTTTGCAATATCCCAATGTATACATTTGATTCCAAACGCATATAAAAATCTGCCTTTACAATCTCTGAATACACCTGCCAATCCAGCTTTATAAGAAGTCAAGAGAGAAGCATCTACATTAACTTTTAGCCATTCGGGTGGAGGGGGTTGCCAAGAATTAGACATCCCAGTTGCCCGATGAGAAGTGATTAAAGTTATTAAGAATAGATGTGTAGCAAATAGCATTGGAAGCAATAAAAGTAGAACTTTCCTCCATTCCTTCATGAATTTTCTTATTCCTAGATTTCCAAGATAAGAAAACGGCATTGCAATATAAGTTAGCTACCAATCCTCTCTTCTGTGCTATAGTTTCTAGCCATTTAATGCAATCTTCATAATTCCAAAATTCTGGAATACAAAAACCCCATATATTAAGAATATTAATTACCTCTTTAAGCTTCAAACATGTACATAAAACATGTTCTTGGTCTTCTATAGTTGAGCATCCTCTTGGACATTCTGCATCATCTCTTAGTCTCCTCCGATGTAAGTATTTAAAAGTAGGAATAGCATTTTTGAATACTTTTCACCAAAAAAATTCCACCCGAGCATTCAACTTGATATTTTTAAACCAATTTTAGTGGTTCAGTTCACTGTTTTGATGGTTTATAGCTTTGAACGCCATTCCCGCCACTGTCAAACCAGAATTGTGCTGAACGAGCTCCATATTATCTTTTCCACTTCCTTGATCTATCTTCAATTGAAGGATATGTGATACCAACTCTGTTCCAAACATATCAATCAATTTCGGAGAATTCCAGGAGCCGTTGTGGATTAATTCTTTGACATATAAAGCTTCTTCTTCATGAGGTACCACAAATGTAGGCCAACGGTTAATACTTTTATCTAAGATCCAAGTATCATTAAACACATCCACATCTTCACCATTAGCCAATGTCCATCTAACAATTGGTTTAAGCATATTATAACCTTCATTCAAGAGTTTCCAAGAAGGTGAATAATTGATTCTATTACTCCCCATTTTCAGTTTTTCACCATATTTGACAGCAAAAAACTTCATGTAAAAGAGAATCCTTGTTATTAAAATACCTCCAAGCTAATCTTGATCTTAATGCTTTCTTTTTAGCCGAGCAAGAGAATAATCCTCTTCCTCCTTCATTAACAGGTTTACACATTTCTTCCCAGCTAACATAGTGTAATCCTTCAGCTTTTCTCCATATAAAATCTCTGCAGATTTTCTCTAGATCATCCAGAATTCTTTTCAGCAGCAATGAATGAGTACCATAGTAAGTTGGTAAAGCCAGAAGAACAATTTTGACAAGGGTGATTTTACCCGCAACTGATAGAATTTTGCTTCCCCAAATGTTCAGTAGCTTGAAGGTTTTATCTATGATGAATTGGAAGTCATCATAAGATAGTCTCCTTAATGTCATTTTTATTCCCAAATAGCCAAATTCTTTAACAGTTTTGAAGTTCATTATTTTAGCAATGATTTTCTTCTTTCTTCTATCCACATGTTTTCCAAATAACATGGAAGATTTGCTATTATTCATCCGTTGGCCTGTCCAATTACAGAAATTGAACAGAATCTTCTTCACCTTCTTAATTGCATTGTTATTGGCTTCAGAGAATATAACCACATCATCAGCAAATAATAGATGTGATATTTTTGGACCGTTGGTATTGATTTTAATACCACAATTGCTTTGAGCAAAAGCATTAGACAATAGTTGAGCACAAAGCATAAATAGAGTAGGAGACAAAGGACATCCTTGTCTAAGACCACTCTTAGCTTTAATCCAATTAGAATATCTTCCATTGATAATCAAAGCAAATTTCGGATCTTTAACCCAACTCATGAGAAGATTGGAAAATTTTGGAGGAAATTTAAAGTAGAGCAATACATTTGTGAGAGCTCCCCAAGATATAGAGTCATATGCTTGTTCCATGTCTATTTTGAATGAGACCATACCTTTTTTTGCTTTGGAGATTATAAATTTGTAGAAGACTTCTTGAGCTATAAGCACATGATCAGATAGAGATCTTCCACGAATAAAAGCTTCTTGCTCTCTAGTAATTAGCTTCGGAATAACCTCATTAAGCCTATTTAATAGGACCCTTGCTGCCACTTTGTAAACCGAGTTACAAAGGCTAATGGGTCTATAGTTAGAAGGTAGAATAGGATTTGATACCTTTGGAATGAGAACAATGAGAGTCTTCTTCCAATCTTCATTTAATATCCCATTGCTAAGAAAATGTTTAAGAGCATTCCAAAAATCCTCTTTTATTATATTCCAATAAGCTTTGATGAAGGAGTAAGTGATTCCATCCTTGCCCGGTGAGATGTTGCCTCCAACTTGTTTCATCACTATTTCCACTTCTTCTACACAAAATTCTGCTTCCAGCTGTCTTCTTTCCTCTTCATTCAATTGAGCATTAACCTCAGGCCATCCGTGGAAGTTGTAGTTTTTATTTTCCCATTTTATTCCGAAGTATTTGAGAAAGGAGTCTTCAATCTGTTCTTGTTCTTCCACTACTTCACCATACTCATCTTTAATTTTGATAATTATGTTAGAGTTCCTTCTAGCACTAGCATATGCATGAAAAAAACTTTGAATTACTATCACCATCCACAAGCCACTTCACTTTGGCTCTTTGCTTCCACCAATCATTTAATCTAGCCAAAGTGGAATTCATCTCATAAACCTTGTTTTTGAGATTGCAATGTTCCATTTCTGAGAGAGTACCTTCCGTAGCTTCTTTGTTCTGGAGTTCCAAGATCTCCTCCATTAGTTCCTCTTTATGCTTGTTAAGATCTTTATGTTTAAACTTGCTCCAATAGAATAGAGATTTTAAAGATCTTTGAAATTTCTTGTTAAGAACTTGAGAGCTATTACCTTCATATTTTTTATTCCATTCCTTATTCACCACTGCATAAGATGCTTTGTAGGACCCCCAACAATCTTCAAATTTGATATTTCTTTTGATTCTAGGAAACGAACCAAGAATATTTAAAATAATTTGACAATGGTCTGAGGCAATTCTAGCCAAATGTCTAGTAACCAGTCTATGAGAGGAACTTAAAGCTTTGGAATTGACAAAGCATCTATCAAGTCTTTCAAGAATTCTTGCTCCATCACTTTTGTTATTGCACCAAGTGTATTTGGGTCCTTTAAAACCCACCTCATGAAGATCATTCTCAATTAAACAATTCTTCATGTCTCTTGGTTTAATGTTAAAGTTATTTCTATTTGTGAATCAAAAAATTTAAATGAATATTCTATTAATAATTTGATTGGCTCACACATTGCCTACGAGCAAAGTTTGGACCAAAGACTTTTAGATGCAAGTGAGATGATAGTGCTAAACACTAAAAACATGGAGAAAAGTGGCTTAGTTGGTGATGAATGCGATGACTTATCAAACAAATTAAAAAGCTCACCAAAGCATAAGCAACAACAAAAGTGGAATAAAGATAAAAATGGTAAGAATGTTAAGATTTCTAGTAACATTATTTATTTTGGTTGTAGGAAGACTGGACATGAAAAATCAGTGCCATAATTTAAGAACTCTTCCTAGAAAAGAAAAGGGTAAAGCTATGCATATTGTAAAAATGATAAATAATGAAAAGCAAAAAATCTCCTAGGCAGACCTAGCTTCTGAAACATCAAATCAGGAGAAAGATTATGCTTAAACCCTTATATGTGTGTTTATTTGTTTGTGTATGCATGTTTTTGTTCATTGTATTTCATTTGTTTTTGTGTTTTCATTAGGCTTATTTATTTATTTGCATATTTTTTGTTCTTTTTCTTTTATGTTACAATTTTTAATTTGTCTTTACTTTTCTCTTTACGAAGTTCTCTCTGATCAACACACATGTTCACTTTTCTAAAAATGAAAAACCTACCTCCTATTTTCTTGAATTCTTATGTAAGTTGTGGTTGACTTCTCAAAAAACAATTAAAGGAAGGAAACTCATGATTTTTTCTCTCTATCTCTTTTCTTAAAGAGGTTATTTTACTTTTGATTCAAAATCTTCATCTTGATTTTGAAACTGTTCTTTTTCATTTTCTTACATTTTATCTATCACATAAGGATCTTTTGCAAGTTGTTGAATGTACCTCATAATTTTCTTAATCAAGTAGTTCATTTTATTAATAAAATGGTTTTACTTTGGTTTTTAAAATTTCAGAAAGGTAGCATATAAAAAAAAAAATGCCAATGATGCCTAATCAAAAGATACACAATGACGCCAAAATTTAGAAATAAACACAAGGTGTATCAAAAAATCTGATAAGAGGCATAAAATAAGCCCACAAAAAGTAATGCTTACTCTTCATGTACTTCTTAAAGCTTAAGAAAACCCTTAATATTTTTTATAATTGAGCTTGAAAATCATGATTCCTGATTTACCAATTTTTATATTAATCTTCTATTTGATATATTTTATGAAAGGAGTTTTTTTAAAAAATAGCGTTTCTTTTTCTTATTTGTTCCTTGATTTAGATATTGGATTAAAAAGTTTTTGAGCCTCTAAAAGAACTTGAGCTTGGATTAATGATTTCTAAATTTCTAACCTTTTCTGGATTATGCATTGTCAATTCATTCCTTACTAAATTTTTGAATAAAATTAAGAGGTAACTTTCTCATTTTTAAAGTCTTTTTGTTCTGGGTTTATCTTATTTATTTATGCCCCTTTTATTTTTGATAATGTCAAAGCGAGAGAACTTACTGTTATATTTGTATTTTATTGTAACTTTTTTTCAAAAAAAAAAAAAATCAATAAATTTTTTGTCTTCCCCTAATTTTAAATTTTTATTCTAGAGAGGGGGATATTAGGAGAAAATATTTTTCATTTTTACAAATTTAACCACTAATCTTTGCCATCATAAAAAAGGGAGAGATTGTTGCAACTCGAGCTTATGAGTTTATGTTTTTTTATGATAAAAAACATTACAGCTTGCTTTTTATTGTTTACTTGTATATGCAATATACTTTTCTTTCTGTGTTTACTAACATTTTAGGATTACGGTGCACCTTATAAGGCTCACATTTTGGCAGAACACGTTCTATTTGAAATTTTTATTAATGTAATTTTTAATTTGTAAGGGTGTTTGCTTTCTTGTAATCTTTCTCACTTATTTCTTATTTAGAGTTCTCTATTTTTTGTCGCATCATCCAGGATGATCCATTAATTGGCCTAGATGATCAGCTGAAAATAGAAACCCTAATTAGGGCATCCTTTTTAAGGAAGCCATCTTTAAGCTCATCATCTAGGAAGATATTTGTATTAGCTGGGATGATAAGTTCAAATCATAAATAATCAGCCATCAAATCTATTTTAGGTATTATTTATTTTTTGACATCATCTAGGAAATTGCCTTACACAATGCAACATAATTATGCCTAAATTAATCTGACAATTAAGGAAAGTATTCAACTCTTGATTTATATGATCACATCATCCTAGACGATCACCGGATCAGCCAGGATGATCAGTTCAAAAACCTTAGTTGTACCTAGACGATCACATATCGGATAGCTTCTCTTCAGGGCGATGCTTTGCACAATATGTACTGATTTAAATTGATCGTACGAGATGATATACTATCGGCCTGGATGATATGAACAAAAACCTTCTGATCATCCCAAATCATTCTAACTAATATAGCTTATTTTATACTAATCATATAGGATGACATTTATTTTTTCCTGGATGATAAAGTCGACAAGTTTCAATTAAGAGCTCGTTTAGAGCTCTTCTATTTAAGCTTTGACAAGGGACTTTGTAAATGTCTTTCGCATCCATTAAAACTTCGTTCTTGTGGAGGAAACTTAAAGAGAGAACTTGAAAGGGAGAGAGGAAAGGGTAGAGTTTTAGAGAGGGAGGAGATCCTTGGAGGGGGTTTCAAGGCAGTGCGTAGTGGGTTCCATATGGTTGCTCTGGCGAGCTTGCAACTTAGTACCAAATTCAAGGCTCATCTTGAGTGAAGTTTTGGAAAGAAGAAGATCTCTTTGGTGTCAAAGGGCCTAGCTACTCTGCCACACCGGGGAAGGTGGAAGTGATTTTGTAAGGGCTTCTTCGCCTAGGTGTGGGGGATAAAGAAGAGACACTATGCTTAGTTCAATACTCGGAGGGTGCCTCCAAGGAGTGGACGTAGGTCAAGGATTGACCAAACCACTATAAATATGGTGTGTTCTTTCTTTTTATTGCTTCCGCATTTAATTTCCACACTTCGATTTATGTGGTGAATCTTGGTTTTGGATGTGATTGTGTTTTTAGTTAAGTAAGTTTTAATATCCAATTCACCAACCTTGGTTTGCCTTAGGACTAGTTCATAAAGGCTTAACATTCCTAATAAACTTTATTTTGTCTACTAATAGCATTATAAGATTAAATAGAAATATTATGCTTGAAGGAAAAAAAAATTAATAATGTTTACATGCTTGATTTAAATAGTGTTAAACCTGCTAACTCTCTTTTCCTAAAGAACTATTGCTAATGAATCCTGGTTGTGGCACAAAAGACTTGGTCATGAAAGCATGAAAAATCATAGAAAAAATGCCCAATTAGACTTAGTGAGAGGCAAAATAGAATTAGAATTCACTAAGTACCACTTGTGTGATGCCTGTTAGTTAGGAAAATAAGTCAAATCATCCTTCCACTCAACTAAGGACATTAATACTAGCAAAAATTTAGAAGTCCTTCACATGGATCTCTATGGAACCATTTGTATTGCAAGCCTAAGAGAGAAAGTCTTTGGGTAAGTGATTGTTGAGGACTACTTGAGATTTACTCGCGTGTGATTCTTATCTTAGAAAAAGTGAATCATTTGAGAAATTTATAACATTCTCAACTTGAATTAAGAGGAATCCAGGTTATAAAATTCTTAAAATTTACAGTGATTATGGTGGAGAGTTTTAGAAAAAAAAATTTGAACCTTATTATAATGAGTAAGGGATAGTTCACAACTTTTCAGCTCCTGGAACCCCCCAACAGAACAAGATAGATAAAAGAAAAAACATGACCCTGATAGATGTTGCTAGAGCCATGTTGGATGAAAACTAACTTCCTAAATACTTTTGGGCTAAGGCAGTAAACACAGCCTGCTACATTCTAAATATGATTAATTTTATATCCAAGATAAATAATACATCTGATGAAATCATTAAGGGTAGGACACCTAACTACTCTCACCATCATGTCTTTGAATGTAATGTATTCACTCTAAAAAATGGGATATCTCTATTAGGAATGTTTAAACCAAAATCAGATGAAGGAGTCTTCCTAGGATACTCAATTGTTAGAAATTCCTTTGTGTTTTCAAGAAAAGGACACTGATGGTAGAGGAAAGAAACCTTATAGTTTTTGATAAATCTTATAATTTTGGAGGGTCTAGTGTAGAAGAAGAAAAAGTGGTTGAAGTCACCCAAGGAGTAGAATCTATAAATCTTAAAGATAAAGTACTGAAAATTCATTTCCAAGAGAATGGAGATATTCTTCAAGTTATTCAAAAGAAATGATCTTAGGAAACCCATGTAAAGGTGTTTGAACAAGGTATGACCTAAGGAAAGAAGTGAATCACCCTGCCTTTATCTCAATGATTGAACACATAAAAATAAATCAAGCACTATATAAGGAAATTCTTGATCCTAGCAATACAAGAAGAATTAATCAATTTGTGAGAAATTATGTTTGAAACTAATAGAAAGACCAAAGAACCATAGTGTTGTTAGAACTAAATTTGTTTTCAAAAAACAAAATGAATGATTCTAGTGTAGTGGTGAGAAATAAAGTAAGATTACTGGCTAAGGGATGCAAACAGATAGGAGGAAATAATTTCTAAAAGACCTTTATCCCTGTTGCTAGATTATGAGCCATAAGAGTACTACTATATTTTAACTTATTTAAGGGAAATAAACTATACTAAATTAATGTTAAAAGAGTCTTTCTGAATGGGATAACAAAAAAAGATGTGTATGTTCAACAACCCCGAGGCTTTGAAAACTCACACTTTCCAAATCATATGTTCAAATTAAAAAAGACATTATATGGACTGAAATAATCACCTAGAGAATTGTATGAAAGTCTAAGTACATTCTTACTATACAGAACCTTTGTTAAGGGGAGTATAGGCACCACCCTTTTTCTTAAGAAAATAAGAGCAAAACTACTCATTGTCTTAATCTATGTTAATGATATTTTATTTAGATCTTATGATAAAAACCATTACGATGAATTTTTTTAAATAATTTGTAAGGAGTTTGAGATGTGTATTATAGGAGAATTGGCCTACATTCTTAGATTTAATATAAGGAAAGAGGATGATGAATTTTTTCTAGTCAATAAAAAAATATTAAGGACATCCTTGAGAAGTATAAAATGGATAAAGACAAGGAAGTAAACTCTCCCATGAGTTCTAATAATTAATTAGATTAGGAATCAAATAGAAAATTAGTTGATAAAAAATATAGATGAATAAATAGATCACTTCTTTAATTGACTACTAGTAGACTTGATGATAGGTTTAATGTTTGTCTCTATACTAGATTTCTAGCTCATCCAAAAGAATCCCACCTAACTACTATTAAGATAACCCTTAAATATCTCATTGGAACCTAAAACTTGGGAATATGGAATTCCATGAACATAACTTTCTTTGAAATCATAGGATAAATTTTATTCAGACTTTGCTGGATGTATGGTTGATAGAAAAATTACTTCTAGAATTTCTCTATTCATAGGATAATCTTTAGTCTCCAGGTCTAGTAGAAAATAGAACACAATAGCCCTATCCACAACAAAAATTGAATATATATAGCCTTCGAAAGTTGTGTGGCACAAGTCCTTTGGTTAAAATAACAAATTCAAGATTTAGGACTACCTGTAGGTACTAATCCAATCTCATGTAATAACACTAGTGCCATCAGCATTTCAAAGAATCCAATCAAATCTAACACTATAAGACCAAACACATAAACAAAAGGCACCATCTCATTCAAGACCATTTCACCAAGGGAGACGTAGCTACATTATATAGAAACTAAAAGACAGCTTATAGATGTCTCTACAAAACCACTGTTTTTTGAAACCTTCAGCTCCTAAAGAACTAGTTTTGGTATCATAGATATTCATGCTTAAAAATGAATTCTTTGAAATTCTAAAATCTGATTGTTGGTTTTTTTTTTTTTGTTTCTTTTATGTTTTATGTTTTATTTTTTTGTTTGTTCAATTTTTTTTAATATTTATGATTTTTTTTTTCTTATGTACGTGTTGTTTATTTATTTTAAAAATTTTTAAGAATCTGATCACTACTTACTTCATCAGTTGAACTTTTCTTTAAAATGAAATACTTACCTATTTTATAAGTAGTATTTGACTCCTCTAAAAATAGTTATGGGAAGAAATTGGAGATTATCTCTCTTCTTATATCTCCTTTAGGGGTGTAATACTTTTTTGTATCAAAATCAATTTCAAAGTTAAAAATCAAACCAAGAAATAGAGATATATTTCATGTTCCTACAGTTCTCTATCTCATTTGAATATTCTTACAAATCAATAAATCTATTTTAAATTTTCTTAATCAAGCTGTTTGTATATATCAGATGGATAAGGTTTTAGTTTATGGTTTACTCTTCGTTATGTAATAGAGGGAGTTCTTCTTATCTCATATTTGGATGATAATCTCATAATTGAGAGTTTTAAATGACATAGAAAGGAAGCAAGTTTGTAAAAACAAAAAAGCTGCATAAAATATGTCATAAAGCACAAAATAAGTGCAAGGAACATCAAAATTGAAAGATACACAGTGTATCAAAAATTAAAAGTTATGAAAAGTGCACCAAACAAGGATAAAAGAGGCACAAAATGAGCACAGAATGATCTAACATCCCTTCCTTTCAATTCTTTAAATACTAGAATAAACCATGTGCCAATTAATATCGTCTACATGTAAATTTGAAAAACATGATTTTTGATTCATCGTGTTATAATGTTATTGCCTTACATATATTTCTAAAAAGAAGAAAAAAAAAATTTCCTTACTTTTTTTTTTTAATTATTTTTTATTTAAAAATGACTTTGACCTGTAAGGAATCAAAACTAGGGGTTGAGGAAATTGAAATTTCTAATCTTTCTTAGTCTTAGTGTTGTCAATACATTTATTTTAAGGTATTCTACTATACTCATAAGGTAAAATTTTCATTTAATTCTTGTGATCATTATCTTTAAAAAAAAATTGATTTTATTTTATGGTTATTTTTATCTTATTTTTTTTATTTGTTTTATATTTTGTTTTTTTTTTATCCTTCCTGATCATCAAATTCAATCCCATATTTGAAAAAAAAAACTGTTCACTTCATCCAATCTAATTCATATCATACTATACAATCATAAAAAAAATATAAAATCTCTGATCACAAAACATTCAACAACCAATAGTATTCAATTATTTGTGATCATATTGTATGATTTCTTCTACATACTATATGATTCACATGGAAGGAACCATTGGATGAATTGAATTCACTCGATATGATCCTTAATACCACATTATGTAGTATAATCCACCTATTCGTACTATACAAACTTAAAATTCAATGATCATATATGCTTACTCCTCGAGATGATCACCCTATCTCTAATTACTAGTACAATGTCTAATTATATTATATGATAAGACTACCTTTTTTAACTAATTGCCTGAATTGACCAATATGATCTCACAATGTATGATTTGGCTAATTCTATTTAAACTTTAAGAATTCTTTTAATTTCTTCACACCATTCAAATCTTCTAATCCTTACTTCCCTCTTGAACTCTAATTCCTTGCAATGGATAGTAAAAAAAAGTTTTGAGCACTGCTAGGTAGTTCCTCGTGATGAACTCTCAATCTTGGATTCACTGAGGTTTCTGATAAAGAAGCCTATTAGTGGTACAAAATAGCTGGGATCACACTGTAAAAAATTATTAACCAAGAATTACTAAACTTTCAGGCACTTGATTTCTTTACCCATACCATACTTGGCCTCATCCTCACCTCTGCCTTTCCCTTCCATTATGAACTTTTATTTGAATTCTTTGCAAGCCTTCACATTAATAATGAGGCTACTACCTTATAATCCTATATAAATACAAGGTCTGTAAAAATCACTTACCATGACTTTCATCACTTTTTTCATCTTTCTAATATTGGAGAAAAAAATCATATATTAACCTCAAATCTTGACTACAATTCGACCTCTACTAACACCTTATTTAAAGAGTCCAATATTTATTATCATATTGCATTAGTTAATTCTCTAATCCATGATGTCTGTATCATCCAGCATATACTCAGAAATTTAGTAATTCTTAAAGCTGGTGATAGGACTAACATTACACAAATTCTCACACTTCCTACCTATTATATAATTGCTCTAATTGACTTTAGTGCAGTTGACCTTATAATTTAATATATTGACATTCTAGCCTGTATTAGAGATCCTTAATTTAAAAGAATGTCTAAAATTTTCTTAGGACATCTCATTTCCTATGTCCTAGAAAGGAAATAAAACCTTGAATATCTTGTACCTCCTAATCACCTCCCAGTCTTCTATTCCAATAGTTCATTCCACATCCTTCAGAGCACTCATTGCCCATATTTGATATGCTGACCTCAAAACAAAGGAGGGAGTGGGAGAATAACCCCAAGCACTAGCCTCTATCCTCTAGCAGTCTTAAATTTATCACTTGGTTTAGAGGTTTAATTAATGGGAGGCTAGAATAAAAAACTATATAGTTGAGCAGTAGCAACAAATTGTAAATAATATGGCTCATTTTAAAAGCTATGCACCACAATAGCAACAACATCATGATAATGATATGGCTTGGTTTGGGGAGAAATTTGCTTTAATTTATCTCTTTTTTAGCCACCACCATCACCTCCACCTGATTAGGATTCTTCCTTTTTCTAGTTTGATCAATGTTTTTGTTCTTATGTTTTTATTGTCTTTACTTCTATACTTTGTGATACATATATTTTTCATTTATGTCTTTTGCTTTTTTGTTGTTTCATCCTTTTTTTTATGTAAAAAGAGGGAGGAGTAGTGTATTGATAATGTCATTATGTACATCTTTTAATGAAGCCAGATTTCTTATTTTACTTATTTTATTTGTTTACTTATGATTGTCTTGTATTTTCTTTAAAATTAAAATAAATTAAAGTAAATTCCCCACTTTTTCAAAATTTCATCTTCTAAGGGGGAGTTTCAAAAATTGTCATTGTGTTGTGAAAAGCTTTAATAATAATATTTGCTACCAGAAAAGGGGGAGATTATTATAAATCTAGACCTAAGTAATGTGATTTTGATGATAACAAACATTCTTAATTTCTTACTGCTATTATTTGCATATCTATTTTGTTTATTGTTCAATGATATTTTAGGTTGACCATTCACTTGAAACTTCAATAAGATCAAGATTGGGTAGACAAGGGTTTCATCTTTTTGTAATTTCAACTTCAATTTACTTTTACCTTTCTTGAGACAAGTCATGTATATGGTGGATACTAACCTAAGTAAATTTTCAAATACACACTCAAGGGAGTTAGTTGGTGAGTTAGAACTATTTCTTATTTTTGAACTAATCATATAATACGATTTATATCATATTGGGCAATCCTTTAAAATATAAAACCCTAATTAAGGAACCTCAAAAAATTAAGAGTGATTTAACTCATCATACTGTATGATCTAGATCACACTATATGATCTAGATTGAATAGGATGATCAGTTATAATTAGGAAAATATTCACTAATCATAATTTAGTTAGTATTTTAATATTCAAATTTTATGTCTAATCTTACCAAATGATCTTCATCATATTGTATGATCGATGACAATCATGCCTAAATTAATCTTGTGATAAGATTAATAATTATAGTTAAATTATTTTATAAGACTATACAAGATGATCATAGCGTATTAATCGATTCCTACATGGAACCATCATCCAATGTAAAAAACTATAATTTTTCACTAATTGTACAGGATGATCCCAAAGCTTTATAAAATTTTAACTAATTGTTGCATGAGATGATATTTAATTTCTATCAATAGTATTGGATGATTAGTTCAAATTCTTGAATTAATTATACATAATGATTTCAGGATCATACATGATGATTAAAAAAATCTATTGAACAGATTATCTAGACTAATGTAATTCATACTGATTAAAAGTGTTATTTTTAACTAATCATACAGGATGATTTTTGTTTGTACTTGATGATCAAAAGTGCCAGATTAAAATTTAGGGCTTCTTTAAAGGCTCTCTATTTAAACTTTCATATTATCTTGTAAGATAATCTTTTATTGTTGAGTTGTTCTAGATGCAGCTTAGAAAGATAGTTGAGGAGAGCTTTGGGAGAGAAGGGAGGGAGAGATCTTGAGAGGGGAAGTTATGAGAGCTTCACAAGGTTACTCAAAGTGAAGTTCCTTCTAAAAGATTAAATTTCTATCTCCATTAACGCATTCTACGGTGCTTTCAACATTTCCTTCAGGACTCTACTTTGATTATTGGGCAGACATTATTCAGCACTAGATTGCGGTTCTCTGCCATAAAAAAATTGTAGAAATTTTATTTGAAATTTCTCAAGGATTGATATCAAGGGATTGATGCTTGAAATTTCATATGTGAATGGTTTAAAATTAAACACTTATTTCTAAAGGCCAATGTAAGAGAAGTAGGAGGCACATTAGGATTCTGAAACAATTTAGAAATGCCTTCGTTTATCCTATGTGTTGGGTTTTAAGTTTTGATTTTGAAATATTTTAGTTGAATTTGATCAGTTTGAAAGCATGTAAGGAATATTTTCCCGGAGGGTGAAGAATTATGATTTTGAATTAGCCCCAGAATCTAAATCCATATTGGGTAATAGATGACAATAACCAAAACCTGGCTAATATAGTGTAAATCTAGACTTATCCTCGCCTAGATTGGAGAGCTAGCTAATTACCCATGTGCTTAAAAACCATAAGCCTGATAAGAGTGGTAAGGATTTTATTTAATTAAGTTTAAAGAAATGAGGCTGACATCTAGAGTAAAACTTAATTAGCCCCATAACTCATATAGGGTAATTTGATGCTTGAAAGAAAAGTGCAATTAAAATTTTAACTTATTTAGTTTATTTTTAATGCAATGCATGCTAGTTGACTTTGGATTATTGAATTATAAAGAAGTTGTTTTAAAAAGGCTTAAAATAGATTTTATCCTACTTAACATCTCCTCGATAGAATTGCTCCCTAATAAGTCAATTGGCCTGTAAAAACCTATAGGCAGGGAGGTGCCTAACAAGGATGAGAAAACATAACATGAATGCATGAGACCCTTGATAATCTAAGCATACTACTTAAGTCATTAGAGTTTCTATGTGAACATAATTTTTTTAATTAAATAAAGTAGAAGAATTTTTAACATTCCCTCATGAGCCTCTAATTAAATTCTAGGCTAAAATAAAGATCGACATGCAAGTAAAAAGATAAAAGAAGCATGCAATTTCTACTATGCAATCAATAAAAAAATTACCTGGATTATTCTCCTAAGATACTAGTGACTTTTTGAATGGGATTCTTCTTAGTCTTAACTTTATCATCCTTCTACAGGATCCTTGGATTTGTTGGGTCAAGATATCTAAAGCAAAAGAATGAACCGCAACCTATAGGGTTACCATAGACAATCATAATGAAAATCATCCTAAGAAGTCAAATATATCAAAATTTGAAATGATTAAATCACAACAATACTTGGTCATACTCTTTTGAATTTAAAGGGGGACTTAGAATATGGCCCTATAAAAAACTTATTAATTAAATGTTTAATTTATGACCTCTTTATTTTGCTAACCCTATTAGAGCATGCCCACTGATAGAACATTATATTTTTCGCCAGATCATCTCTAACCTAAGGGTAATCTAATGCCCATCAAATTAATTTATATATTATAAAAATTAAGTAAAAAATCACATCAAATAATTATATAAACCAACATGCAATGAAAAAAAAAAATTGGCCACACAATAGAAGAAAAGTAAAACATCGGCTAGCCTAAGACTGGTGTTTGTTGTCCTAGTAAATCATTTAAATAGTGTAATGGAGGCTGTGTGACTCAAATTTGTCCTATATAGGATAGTTAATTAAAGTTGTCTAAAGTTCCAGTTGGTTGAAAGGATTAAAGGAAAATTAAATTAAACTTTGATTATCAATATTTTAATATTTTTTTAAGTTATATTTTAAATTTTAAATGATTACAATATTTGATAAACCAGGATTATGAAGTTCATTTCACCTTTCTTAGGGCTAACTTAATAGCCTTGTTGGCCTGGACTACCTAGTAGTAACTGATATTAATTTAGTGACTTAGTTAATTAAAGGATAATGGTTAATAAATTTTAATTATATATGATTGATTGTTGCTTCTAATGTTGTATTAAAGTTTTTTTGGAATTTTTAAAGTTTTTTTATTTATTTAATATATTAAATTAAAGGGTTAAAACTTAATATTTTGAATTAAAATGAATTTTATATTTTTAATAATTTTTAATTAGATAATAAGTTCGATGGAATTTGAATTTTTTAGATTTAGCTATGAGTTTTTGAAGTTTTGACCTAGTTTTAAACTACGGTTGAAAAAATTATTAACTTTTTTTACTTTGACTTAATTATTCTGATTTGACATTTTTAATAAATATTAGACTTTAAATTCAATTGAATGTCTTTGAGTTTTCTAAATTTGGAATTTTCTGGAATAAGGAACGAATTTTCGATGTTTGACTATTTAATGGAGTTATTTAATTAATTTATATAGATGGCTTTTAATGATTTGAATCCAAATTAATTCCAAACTTTTTGAAATAACTCCCAAAGGTCAAGATTGACTTAAGGAGTGTTCTCAAGAGTTTGAGAATTTCTAGGAATTTTAAATTAATTAAATATTATATTTTATTTAAAATTAAATTAAACTTAAAATTGAAGTCCACTCAAGGGGCATTTAATTTTCTTTGATTAAGGATTGAATTATGGTCAGTTTGATATATTATTTATCATTTTTAAATTTTTAAAAATTATATATATTTTTAATGTTTAATTAAGAGTTTGAATTAATTAAATTATAAACTAAATTATTTTTTTAGTCAATCAAATTTTTTTCTTAAGGCATTAGATGTCACTATGTTTAAATGGTTTAAGTTTCATTCCTAATGGATATAAATTTTATTTTCTAAAAATAATCTATATTTTCTAAAACATGTCCTATATTTTAGTCCTTAATCATCTCTAGGTTAAGTTGGTTCAAAGTCAATGTTATACTTGTAAGTTTGTGAAGGTTATTATACCTCTAAGAACTTGCTTGAGGCTAACCATGAGTGGGTGAGGGTGAATTTGTTATATAAATACATCTTTAAGGAAAAATAAAATCTCTCTTTTTAAAGATTTTTTAAATATCTGAAAAAAAAATCAATTTTATCTCTTAATGAGAAAGAAAATTAATTTCACAATAACAAAAAAAATTAGAGTTTTCAACCACACAATACAAAAAAATGTAGAAATTAAAATGTGGAAATGTAAAAGAATGAACACAGAAGATTTAATAATGGTTTGGTCAAATATGACTTACGTCCACTACTTGGAGGCCTTTGCTCCATATATTGCACTAAACCTATAAGTGTCTCTCCTTTATCCACCATAGCTAGTAGATAAGCCCTTACAAAATCTCTTCAACCAACCCGGTGTGGTAGAGTAACTTAAATCTTTTTCAACCTTCTAGTGAAGAGAAAGAACCTAAAATCATTTTTCTCCCTCGTAGAGAATGCAGAGAACCAATAATCCATTTACTCCCTCCATGATTATGAAAGAATTAGAGAGAAACCACCCAGTTTACATGCTATGAAAGACTTTAATGACACTATTTTAAATAGCAATTTGCATGACATTTGTTTTACTGGTAATGTATTTACTTAGAATAAGGCTACCATATGTCAAAGATTAGATCATATTTTATTTAATTATTTATGGATTTCTAACTTTCCCACTACCCCTACTGACCATTTGTTTAGAACTTTATCAGATCATTCTCCACTTCTCTTGAATATTTCATTTCACTTGCTCAACTTGCACCCTCATTATAGATTTCAAAATAAGTGATTTTTTCATGATTCATTTTTAAATACTTTTGATCGAAATTGGCTTGCCATTTGTGATACTTTTATGGCATGTGTACATTATAGTTTAAGATTAAGATGCTTAAGCAAAAATAGAATTGTTGGAAAAAATATATTTCCAAGAAAATTTTTCTAATAATTTATAGTCTAAAAACATGGTCACCATGGTGAATAACAAGTATATGAATGATTTTTCTATGGATAACATTGCTTTTATAATGATGCTAAAGATAATTTGTTTAAACTCAAAGGCATCATCAAAATTCTTGGTTGAGGGATATAAGAATACAAAATATTTTCACAATATATCTAATCATAAAAAGTTTTCAATCATATTCAAAAAAGAATTTATCCTAGTGGGATTTCCATTGATCTTCGTAAATTGATATATGAGTCAATAATTGAGTATTTTTAAAATGTGTTCAATAAATATTTTCACCCTAAGTTAAATAATGACTTCTCTTTTATTCTTTAGGTTATTTCTAAGGATAACATTATGCTTACTAAGATTCCATCAGAAGAGGAAATTTTGTTGACTCTTAAAGGAATGAGTGCTAATTTGATTGCTGGATCAGATGGGTTTACTACTAAATTCTTTTTGAAAACTTAGCCTATTATCACGTGTGATTTAATTAATGTTGTGGTTGATCTTTTCATGGGCAACCCTTATACAAAAATTTTAACTTTTACTAAAAATTTTATTTCCTAAAAATGATGTTATTAATTTTTGAATGATTTTCTTCACATTAGCTTATATTATTTTTTTTATTAAGATCAATGTAAAATTATTGATGGGTAGATTAGCTTTGCTTCTTCATATAATAATTTCACCTGAGAAAAGTTGTTTTATCAAAGGTCACTCTATTTTTGACAATGTCTTATTGACTTAGGAATTAGTTCATGATCTTGAAGCTAACATATCTAGGGGTAGCATTATATTTAAGAATGATATCTCTAAGGCTTATGGTAATCTCAATTAGGATTTTCTTTATACTATGGTTAAAGTGCTTGGTTTTAAGATGAATTTTATTAGGCTCATTAAGAATAGCATTGAAAATTGTTTCTTTTTTAATATTAGTAATAGAAAGTGATAGGGCTATTTTAATTTTGCTCAAGGGCTTAGACAAGGGAATCATTTTTCTAATTATTTGTTTATTATGGTTGTGGAATATCTCTCTAAGGGTCTTATTGATCTTTTTTAGCAAGTACCCTTCTTTCTAATTTAGGATAATGGGTGGCTTTCATGTTACACATTTGAGTTTTGCAGATGATTTTATTATCTTTATGAATGGTTCTATCAAAATGCTTCATAATTTATTCTACGTCCTTGATCAATTTTTGAAAGCTAGTGGCTTAAATTTGAACCTTCTTAAAATATGTTTTAATTAAGAACATTCCTTTTTCTATCCATGTCTATTTATTTCATATTTTTTCCCTTTTTTAAATGTCTGTAGCATATTGAAAAGCGTTTTCAATAAATTTTTGTGGGGTGGTATGCTATCTTGTGGGCTTGTCTCTTCTTTTGCCTAATATTATTTCCCCTTTACAAATGGGTTTTGTTAAAGGGCGTTCTATTTATGATAATATTCTTTTGGCTCAAGAATTTTTCCAAGATTTGGATATTAAAACTAGAGGTGGGAACATCATTTTGAAACTTGACATTGCAAAGGCTTATGATAATATTAATTATAAATTTCTTTATGAGACTTTGAAGTTTTTTTGGTTTTGGTTCCCATTTTATTAATCTCATTAAGCTTTGCATTGAAAGTCCTTATTTTTCAATCATTATTAATGGTAAAGCTAATGGTTTCTTTAAGGCTTCTCATGGGCTGAAACAGGGGGATCCTCTTTCTCCAGCTCTCTTTATTATTGTTGTGGAGTATTTGTCAAAAGGGCTTGTTGATTTATTTTAAAAGGTTTATAGTCTTTATTTTAAAACTTTAGGTGGGTTTCTAATTTCTCATTTAGGCTTTGCTGATGATTTTATTATCTTTACAAATGCTTCTTTGAATAGGATGAAAAGGCTTTTGAATTTCTTCTATTAGTTTGAATCTGTTAGTGGTTTTTTTTGAATAAAACTAAGTGTGTCTTTATTAATGCTAATAAAGTTTCTTTGGAGCATATTGGGCGCATTAAGAGTTTAACTTATTTCAGTCATGCTTGCTTTCTTTTAATGTATCTTGGTGTTCCGCTTTATGAGGGTAGAAAGGTTACTTCCCTCTTTGATGATTTAATTTCGGTTGTTCATAACAAACTCCTATTTTGCGGTTCAAATTTTTTAATATTTGGTGGTAGGTTAACTCTTATTAAAAGTGTCCTTTATTATATTCCTATTTATAGTTTTGAAACCTTGTTACCCTCTTAGGTTGTTTTTAACAGGATTGAGAGGATTTTTAATAAGTTTTTTTGGAGAGGGGCTAGCTCCAATTTTAAAATTCATTGGTCTTCATGGGAAAATTATGATGGCACGCTTGCTGAAGGGGCTTTAGGTTGTAAGACTCTGAAGGACCTGGCCTTCTCCTTTTATTTTAAGTTATGGTATAATTTTTGTGTTAATTTGAGTCTTTGGGCTAAGTTTATGAATGCTAAGTATTGTGGTGCGAAGCTTCCCACCTTGTGTTGTTATAGTAAATATAACTGTAACGTGTGGCATTGTCTTTGCAAAATAAAGTGATTTGT
Source organism: Dendrobium huoshanense (assembly GCA_016618105.1). Classification (NCBI taxonomy): domain Eukaryota; kingdom Viridiplantae; phylum Streptophyta; class Magnoliopsida; order Asparagales; family Orchidaceae; genus Dendrobium; species Dendrobium huoshanense. Next base: position 58,186,842 of record CM028343.1, read on the forward strand.
TGAGCCGAGTATTAGTTGGGCTCTTAGTAGTAGTAATATTTTTTTCTGGCAAGATTGTTAATTATTTATTTAATGAGTATGGTTGGGACGTTGATAAACTCTCTAATGTTTTGCCTAATTGTATTATTCAGAAAATTTTTAAGATTCCTTTAAACTTTCATTGTCTTGATGTTTAGATGTGTGCTTTATCTAAAAAAGGTAAATTTAGATTAAAGGATGATTTGCATTCTATTCGTACTAAGCAAGAGGCCCCTAAGATTTTTAAAAAAATTTGGCATAAAAGTATCCCTTCTATATTTTTCATTTTTGCTTAGCGTACTTTACATAAGTTAATTCCTACTGATGACAATTTGAATAAATCTGGCTTTATCTTTTCTTCTAAATATCAATGTTGTTGTGACTTGGAAAATATGCATCATGTGTTAGTTTCTAGCCCTTGTGCTGTTAATGTTTGGACGTACTTGGATGATATCTTGCATTTAAATTATTTTAATGCTAAGGCTTTGATCTTCTCTATTCTTAACTCTTGGTTTGACAAGTCCAGAGGTCATATTCGGATCATTATTCCCTCCCTTATTCTCGTGCTTTTATGGTTGGATAGGAATAATAACAGCTTCAACAGGGTGGTCATGAATCATAATAGAATTATTTAAAAAGTTAAAGATAAGCTGCTGGCCATGTTCTCTACTAAAATTATGGTACCTAAAATTTTAATAATTCTTTTTTTGTTACGGTGGATTTGGGTATTTCATTGGTGGGGGATGTTTCCACCAATGCCCCTAAGTTTACCTCTTGGATGAAGCCTCTGATTAATTTCGTAAAGCTTAATGTAGAAGTTATTAGAGTTAATACTAGTGTAGGTTATGGTGGTATCATCGGAGATGCTAATGGCAAAGGCATTGTGAGCTTTACTAGTACCAGTTACAACTGTGATGTGAATGAGGCAATTATCTATACGATCCTATATGCGTTAAAACTTTGTTTTTCTCTTGATATCAAAAATATTTTGCTTGAGTTTGGCTTTCATCATTTTTATCATGTTTCTTCTTTGAGCAAGGATATTGTTTGTTCTTTTGCAATGTTTTACATGAGGAGGTATATTAATCAGTGGTTAAGTATGTTCAATTGAACCTTTTTTGTTATTATGTTGGAAGGGAATGCTTGTGCTCTGGGTATTTCCAAGTGGGGTTGTGATTTAGAGTCTTTGGAGGATTTCATTGTTTCTATCCTTCCTCTTTATATTAGAGGTTTATTAAATTTGGATGAGATTAGTTTTCCTTATGTGTTTCTTTAATGCTATTGGGGCTGGATTTTGTTGGTTGTTTCCTTGTGGTTGCGGGTTTCCACTTTCCATATGGGTTATTTGGTTTCTCTAGGTGTGCTATTTGCTAAGTCTTTTGGTTTGGATTCTGCTTCTCCTTGCTGGGATTTTGATGGTGCACTCTGTGTCTCGTTACTTTTATCTCTATTATCTTAGATGGCTAGCTTTTAGTCCTGTGGGTGGTCTGAGGTAGAGGTTTGGTTGTTGCTCTATTTTTCTTTTTGTGGTTTCATGGGGACTTTTTATTTGCTTTAGTTTTTTTATTGTTGCTAGTTGATGTTGGCTTTCGATTTGTTGGAGAGTTTTGCTGCAGTTCGCGAGGTGTTATTTTGTGCATGGCAAGGTTGGTTCTATTAAGTGGATTGGTCATTCTATTTTGGAAAAAGATTTATGTTTTAATTGCTTTGATATGTACTGCTCTACTTGCAGTGTTTTTTGTATCTAATTCTTGTATTGCAGTTATTATGGTTATACTCTTAGAGGGTTGGTGTTTGGCCTTGGTTACCCATTTCGCTGGAGGTATTTTGTTGATTTATTTTGCCTCCATCACCATTGCTTCAGGTTAGCCTTCTGTCTACTATTTGTCTCCTTTATGATCTCGTTTACACAGTATATTTTTATTGGTTTTCTTATTTTTATGGTTGTTTGTTTGGAGATAGGTGTTGCTGGCTTGGTTCTTGCACTACTTGGAATCCTAGTTGGTTGGAATTTTGGAATTTTTTATGCAAGAACATCTATTGTATTTTCCTTATATGCTTCTATTTTTGCTATATCCCTTTTCTGTTATATCTTGTTTAATAGTGGCCTTCTTTTGCAGGTTAGTATATTGATCGCATCTTGGAAGGGAATCTGGATCAAGTCATTATTTTTTGGATCTTTGATCTTTTTTGGGTGCCCATTCTTGTACACCGAATCATGTATCAAGGTTTCATTATACTTTTTGCTAGTAGGGACCTCAAGCTTGTAGGTTTTTTTTTTCTTTTGTAACTCTTTTGAGCATTAGGGAGCTTGAGGTCGCTTTGAAGACCTTGTACTAATTTTTTACATTAACGCGTAGGCCCCTTGGTCAGTCTGAACTAAAAAAAAAGTGTGTTCAGTCGATTCCAGAGGATGAAGAAGATATTACACTTATGACTAAGCATTTCAAAAGTTTTTATAGAGAAAACAAAGAAGATGTCTTTTTTTTTTTTTTTTTGAAGATTGCCAATAGCATTGAAAGAAAAAAAGAAACCTAATACAAAGTAACCCAATACAAAGTACTAAGTGATAGAACATATATCACTTTCCTCCTTAAGTAAAACAAGAAAATGAGGAGGGAACTTATTTAAATCAAGAACATCCCAAAAGAAATCACCATCTAAAGCTAAGTTAGCATAACAATCAGCTAATTTTTTACAATTCCTAGAAATGAATTTGAACAGAAGAAAACATTGAGTTCAAATTTCCACACTTTATCTTCATGGTAGACACTAATGAGTTGACTTATTCTCCAAGCACAATTGTAAATACAACTCAAGCTATGTAAAACAAGTAGCTCAATGTAGGCTCATTCCCACTACTCTCCATGGCATTCCTAAATATACATTAAAATGTTTCAAAATGCTTAATTTTACCCCTGATTTATAGGGATTCAAAGGCTAAAGTTAAGGCTATATCAAATAAGTAAAGAATATATTTACTTAAATGAATCACATTGCAAAATGCCCTAGATCTATGCGACCCTGTGAATACTTGCAAGAGGCATTCCTAAAAGACTTTAATGATCTGGCCCTTTAATGAGTTTAGTAGTGTTGAGTAGGTTTAGGAAGGTATGCTTGTGTGAGTCTCTTGGAGAGTATTAGGAAGAGGGGGCCTATGAGTAGAGGATATGCCAAGTTTCTTAGATGGTTAGGTTGAAGGCCTCAAATCACCTTTAAAGAAATAGGTGTGTGAGCTCTTCATGTGACAAAGTAGAGATCTAAGTTGAATGATCACAAAAATATGAGCTCAGGACCCTAACTAGTACTTGCTTGTAGTTGAACTTGATGTACATAAGTAAGAATACCTAATCAGCAAGAGAGAGAGTAGCCATGGCGGCTGTCTTCGTATGGAATGGGTGCTAAGTTGCTTTTTTGGTGAGAAGCCTAATGTACTCCCCTTTGATAAACGACATCCCTTAATAGGCTAAGGCGAGTTATTCTTGTTGATTATTAGGGCTCCTAAGCATTCAAGATGAGTATCTTCCCTTGATCATCGGGTGTGTCCCCCTTGAAGGTAGCACTTGAGGCGAGTTCCTTTGCCGTGACCTGCAAACTACATGTGAAGGTAATGGTGATTATACAAATGATACTGAAATATCTTTTACTCAGGGAAATTTTCAGAGCATTGTCCAATCTTTCTACGAGTATATCTATTTTCTTGTAGTGCAAATTTCCCTTTCTAGGTTAGGCCAAATGGAGTTTCTCATGCCTAATCTTGTTTTAATGAAATAATCAGCTTTAATTATATAAATTTATGGTTATGAGGTTGTTTTAACTTCTTAAGTGGTTCTTTGATACAAAATAATAATTAAGCTTTGCTCCATACAACTATACTAATTGTGTTTTAAATGCATCTTTATATTATATAAATAAATATATATATATATATATATATATATATATATATATATATATATATATATATATATATATATATATATATATATATATATATATATATATATATATATATATATATATATATATATATATAGCATTTGTGGATCTTGTGATAGTAGCTAAAATATATAATTTTTAATTAAATTCAAATATACTTAAAAATATAATTTTAATATTGAAAGTTAAAAACTACTATATTTAGTGGTGAACCATCGCATCATCACGTCATCAACTATTTTAAAATTTTAATTCAAATTTAATAAATTAAATTACAAACTCATTTGTAGCGATTTAATAATTAAGTACTTTATTTAATTGCCAACTTGGTATGACATATTTCATACGACAATAACTTAAATTTATATTTAGATTTATTCATATTTTAGTGAGCCACTTTTTTTCTTTCAACCACTTTTAACTTATATGATGTTTTTTCAGTACAACAGCTAACTTCATTTTCCTTCTCTTTTTTTTTTAATTAAATTTAATTAATTAATTAATTAATTTTTTTCTCTTTCATCACATAAGGTATTGAATCGTAAAAAAAAAAAACCACAATCTTATATAAACTTGAAAGTAATTTCATAAGTCAAAAGAATAAAGGTAAAACGATAAAATAGGATTTGGGTAGCTATGAATTCATGGAAGTAAGGATTCGATAAGCTCAGTATAGAAAGGGAGTCGTTGTCACGACGAAACAGAAGATAAACATTGTTCATAACATCTTATATTAGGTAGTGTACAAGTCAAATATTTTGCATAGATTTATTTGGAAGGAGAATCTTTTTATAATCCAATTTGATAACATAATGCCACAAAACCATTATTATACAAAAATAAAAATAAGTCAAGTCCAGCATACACAATCATATATAAAATAGGATTTGTTCAAAATATTGGTGAATAATAATCATGATTTTCACTTAAATAAAATACATTTATACCATAATTAGAAAATAATTCAATTATAATTAAAAAGAGTACTTCAATTAGCAAAGCTATAACCTCACTCCAGTGGGTATTTTCTTTCGCTAAAACATGTAAATATATTAAAGAATGATCAAATAGCCTAGTAGGTTTCATTAAACCTATAGTTACATTCAACGCAAAGATAAAATATAATATGTATGCTTATAATAAATTGATTTTGAAAATTAAATGTGTTGAATAAGTAATATTATATGCAACTCATGGCAATTGCACCCCAAACATGAAGTAGTTATAGGGGATATACATATATATATATATATATATATATATATATATAATATGTTGATTTTCTCATTCTCAATCGGCTCACACATATAAAAATAAATAAGCAAAATAGATGAGGTTTGCATTTTTTTATGAGACTCATGAGGACTACCTGATAGCATAATGCTCAAAAGCCTCAATACATTGTGTAGTGTAACCATGGGTTGTAGTGAATACTCGCTCTAGGTGATTTAAAAGAAAAAAGAATATTTTTATTAACTTGCATATGCATAAGCCATACTAAAGAGGTATTTGTAAAAAGGAAGCACAGTTCGGGTATCAAGTCATCGATCATATTTATATCAAATACGTAAATCTCAACTTATCTCAATATCCTTACATGTAGGTTTAATGGTCGTTCATCTATGTGCCCAATTAAGTAGTTACCAATAGTAGCAAAATTTGAACTCACCTAAAATTCAGTCATCATTAGGCCTAGCAGGTAAATCAATCCAATGTGAGCTTGCGAAACCATGATAAATGACTTCATAGAAATACAAAATACATTACCTACTAACATGAATTAACATGCTATTAATATGAAAATTTCAAACTATATTTTTGTATTTGGGCTATTTCTTAGAGCACAAATAGGTGTTTGCCTTAATAATCATACTAATGCACTCACTGTAACATCTAATATGTTATAAATAATAGTGTCTTCTTTAACATAATAAGAATAGAGTGCTCACCTCATAAAGAAAAAAAAAATACATATAAATTAAAGAAGATATCCTAAAAAAATTATCAAGAAAATAATTTATACAAATTCTCCTTAATAAAAATAAAAAACAAAACATAGTTCAATAAAAAAGTCATTCTAGCCAACTTGCCACCATGGGGAAGTATTCAATCTAAGTCATCCGCCATCTCTGGCAATAGTGCCTAAAAATTTTCTAAATAGCCTAATAGGAACATTCCAACTGTTATGAAGGATTTCACCTTTATTTGGGTGTTGGGGCTCCTCATCTCTACTCACATAGATTTGAGTGATTAGTTAGAAAACTTAATGTTTAAACATTTCAATTTTGTTGGAAAAGTGCTTAAGCTGTTATTTTTGTGAAAGCATTTCATAAAATGGAGGTGAAATAAAGAAAACTTAAAGCAGCACTGCAGCGCCACATACCCTAGAGTGCTATGAGATTTCATCAAGAATAGCACTGAAAACTATTCTTTTTTATTATTATGAATGGTGAATCTCATGGCTCTTTTAAATCTTCTCATGGGCTAAGACAATGTGATCCACTATCTCTTTTTCTCATCATTATTGCTATGGAATTCTTATCTAGAGGGCTTAAAAATCTTTTTATCTTATACCCTAATTTGTATTTCATAACTACTGATGGCTTTCCTATCACTCATTTGAGCTTTGATGAAGACTTCATTATATTTACTAATAGTTTTATTAAAATTCATTACATTCTTGTTAAATTCCTCAACATGTTCCAACTTGCTATTGGGTTAATGTTGAATCATTCTAAGATTTGTTTTATTCCTGCTAAATATATATCTCCTAGTCGGATTTCTTGTATTGGAAGTAAATTTTATTTTACCCCTAAATATTGACCTATGAAATACCTTGCTACTCCGCTTTACAAGGGTAAGAAACGTTCACATTTATTCGATGACATCTTTACTATGATTCATAAGAAATTGTCTTATTGGGAATTTAACTTTCTATGTTTTGGTGGTAGATTGGTTCTTATTAAACATGTTTTATGTTTTATTCCTATCTATTTGCATTACACTTTATGTCCTACATTAAATGTTTGCCATAGAATGGAGATTTTAATTAACAATTTTTTTGGGGTGCCAAAGATGGTTAAAACGTTATTATGTTGGGGTCTTTGAAAAATTGTGCTGATGTTGTTGATGAAAGTATATTAGGTTTCAAAACTTAGACAGAAATGTCCAAAGTCTTTTCCCATAAACTGTGGTTTGCTTTTAGATCTAAGTAAATTTAGGGGTCCAAGTTTATGGTTTTAAGTATTGTGTTGAGAAGCATCCTCTCAATTACTACTTCAAACAAGTTGATTCTTTCAATTGGAAAATATTATGCTCTATTAGGTGGGAAACATAAGAGTATATCTAATGGGGCATGGGAGCTGGCAATATTTTTTTTATGGAAAGATAAATGGTTGGGGAATTTCTCTATTAATAGCCTCTTAAACACTCATTCCACTTCGGCTTGTAAAGTTAAGGATTTTATTATTAATTAAAGTTGGGATAATGACTTGCTTGCCGATCATGTGCTAGATTTTATTATCAATATCATTCTTATGATTCCCATTAAATTATATTACGAGGATATGATTTTGTTTAATCTTTCTAATGAAGGTAAATTTTCTACTAAACAAGTTTGGAATTCCATTAGGCACGTTCATCCTAAAAGTTTAATTTACTCTACTATTTGGCATACCAATATTCCTTTCTCCAATTATGTTCTTTTATAGAGGATTTTATATAATTTCTTACCAGTGGATTCTATCTTTGTGAGAAAGGTATTTATGTTATTTCTAAATGTCAATGTTGCAATCATACTGAAAACCTGAAACGTGTTTTTATACAAGATTCGATTGCTTAGAAATTTTGGTAATTTTTTAACAATTTGTTTAGTATGTATTCTTCTATTTTGTTATAATTCCATTTTTGAGCTTCTTAATGATTGGTTCATTAATACTAAAGGTCATATTAGGAGCACTTTACCAGTTCTTATTTGTTGGTTTTTATGGAGAAGTAGAAATGAATCTAAGCATGAGGGTATTAAGTGAAGTGCCATTGACATTATTTTAAAAATTAAGGATTAAATTTTTTAACTATTTGCTACTAATCTATTGAATGGTGATTCTTTTAAAGGCTTTCAACATGTTTCTTCTTGGTCCGGTTTATCTTTTTCAACCCTTATATATTGCTCCTAAAGATAGGGACATTATTTGGAGAAAGCCTCGTGAGGGTTCTTATAAACTTAATACATATGGGTCGATAAACAATTTTGAATGCTGGGTCTGGTGGGATTATTATGGATTGTAATGATTATGTCACTGTAGCTTTTGCAGGCTGAGTAGTGCTAACACTACTATTAAAGTCGAGATTAAGGCTATTCTATTCGGTCTTCATCGTGTATTTCATTAGGTCTTACTAATGTCTGGATATAAGTGGAAGCTTTGCTTTTGATTCATTCTATCATTGGGGATTCTATCTCTAATCTTAATAACTTTTATATGTTAAGAGATATTAAGTTTTGGCTTTCTTGCACAACCTTCAATATTTCTCATATTTTACAGGAAGGTAATGTCGTGGCTGATTTCCTTGTAAACATTGGGTGTAACTTAAACGGTTTTACCAAATTCACTGAATTCTCCCTTCCTAAGGAGACAAGAGGGTTGGTTAGGTTGGATCAGTCTAGTTTGCCTTATATCCATTCTTCATAGGGTCTTCATCTACGTCCCTTTATTTTTTTGCTTTGTTGGTTTTGGCGTTATTTTTTGGTTGATGCTTCTTGTTTATTTTTTTTTTCTTGTATGTTTTATCCTTTTTATAAAGGTTTTGGGTTTTTTGTCCCTATCTAACTATGATGGTAATATAATGGATATGAACCTTTGGCTTCGTCATTTCTCATATGATCCTACTCTAGTTATGACTGATTTATATGATTGGATATGTATTAAGGATGATTTTAATCTCATTGGGGTGGTTCTTTACTAGTTTATTCATGGTAGTTATAGTTTTGTGGATTTTTCCTATGTTATTTCTAAGGTGTTAATTTGGCCTCTAAAATAGTTAGAGGATTTTAATTTAACTTGGTTCTTGGTTATGTGGTATTTTGTTACCATCCTTTGATTAGTTTTATTATTGGCTATGTGTCTTCTGGTTTCACTCCCTTATCTAGCTGGTGCTATTTGTATTGGAGGTGGATCAAATTTGAGAAGCATGTATTTATTAATGGAAATAATTATCCTACTATTTGTTTCTTGAGACAAATTGATGGGAATAATACCCTTAGTGATCACTTTGTTGATTACATGTCGGTCTTGATTACTAGTGCTACTATGGTTAACTTAGTTACTAATATCAATTGGCATGGTGTTAATATGATTGGGTTAATTATCGTCATTTTAATTATTTTCCATCCTTTTTTATGTTGGATGTCTTCTCGATTAATTATGAATGAGTCTTGTTATTTGGTTACTTCTTATCTGAGGTATTTAGGTGTTTTGTGTGAGATGGGGTCTTTTCTTGTGAGTTTGAAGTTCTCTCTGGATCTGATGCCCCAAATTTATATTTTTATTGGTGGGCTGCTTCTTTGCTGGAATTTATGGTTTGCTAGTTTTACTCTAGGGCCTCTCTATAGTCCTGGGGGTGATTGGTCTTGTTGGATTGATTATTGTGCTTTAACTAGTTTACAGTTTAGCTGCTCTTTGGTATGGGGATTTTATATGGTGGTTGTCTTGGGGAACTGGGTAACTTTGGCTTGGTTTTTTCTATAGAGTTCTAATATTAGCCAGTTAGTTATTTCTCACAAGTTCTTGGATTAGATATATGGTCCTTCTTTACTACATTGCTTATTTTTATATCTCGATTCATGGCATGAATTGTCTGACTACTTTTCTATCCTGGTTTTGTATCTTATGCAATGCAGTAAGTATATCCAGGTTCATTGTTATAGAGTTCTTAATAACTTCATTGATATTATGTGGGATCAATTTTTTTTCAATTGTAGGTGGTGTTTATCTTGGAATCTCTATATTGGTACTATCTCTTCTTATTATTTTGCTTTTAATTTAGGCACTTCCCATTTATATTTCTATGTTATTTTATGCAATAATCTTTTGTCTTGCAGCCTTTTTGAGTTTCAGGCAGATTTGCTTCTAGCTATAGTCAATATTTTTTGTAGAAAGACCGTCCTTCATGTTCTTATCAATATCTTTCTTTTTTGGATGCTAGCCTATAGCTTCACGAGAATGTTACTAGGTCATTTTATTTTTTTACTTAGAGAGAATTATCAGCTCGTAGGGTTTCTTTTGATTTATTTTGTAGCTAGTTCGAGCAATAGGCAGCTGAAGGTCACCCTTAAGTACCTTGTAACTTCTTTTTTATTTAACACATTGGCCACCCAACTGGTTTAACCCAACAAAAAAAAAAGATTTATGCTTATAGGGCATAGTGCCATAATGTTGATGTTTTAGCTTTGTAATTCCATACTTTACCACTGTGCTCATACATCCAACATCTTGGCACACTAAGGAAGGCAAAATGAAAGTTCAAGATAAAGAACTTAAAGTTAATGTACCAGATCTCCCAACTTTGTAGCACTAGGCCAGTGCCACAACTAAAAATCACATCAGTGGTGTGGCAAAGGAACAATTATAAGTGATGATCTAAATAAAAATGATGATTCTCCAAAAGTTTCATAGTTCTACAAGCATAGTTTCATAATGTTGTGGATTACTGCAACTGATACTCCTAATTTGCAAAACTCCTAATGGACTCCTAATTACTGCAATGGATACTCCTAATTTGCAAAACTCCTAGTTTGATTTTTTTAACTTATGAAAATTTTATCATATTTTCAATGAAAATTCATAATTTTATTTTATTAATCATGTAAAGTAGTGGCTAATTTAAGTTTTTTTTCATTTTTTTTATTGTGATAATGAATTATATGCAATGTGGATTAGGACTATAATATTTCATTTTACAAAATTATTTTATTTTCCCCTAATACTCATTTATTTATTTATTTTGTCCTTAAAAAAAATTAAAATCATGATTGAATTATGTTGTCGATGGAGGCATAGTTGAATAAATAGTAACATGTGAATAGAATCTTTGAATCATAGATATTTGAATATTTAGCCTTTTATGATTTTTTAGGAGATTATGTGCATGCAGTGAAGTTAGGGATTAGCAAAGCTAATTATAACTTCACTAGGGTTCCAATTATCTCATAGAGACCAGAAACTATACATTACTTAAAAAAAATGATAACATCAAAAATATTTCAACTACCTTCAAATAGGATCCATCCTAAGAAGATGGCTAGTGTTAATGAAATCAATATCTCAAGAATCATAACCTTGTAGGTATTTTCCCTTGTAAGGAAGCCTGATAATTTAGGAGTAACTTCTAGTTTGGTAATACTAATAGAGAAGTAAAAATATATATGGTCAAATATGTGAGCCTTGCATTCCTTGTGAAGAATTTTTAAACATGGTTAATACTAGCTAAAGAAATCATTATTCAAATATCTGTAATATTGATTTGAAGAACCATTCAAACCTTAACTAAAATAATAATTAATTTGTAGGAAATAATCACTAGCCAAGTAACCAATCAAATCCTATAGATAACTTGAACACTTAATAACCTAATTTTTAATACCATAAACCAAACATTTCTTTTGGGTTTACTTTAATAATCAATGTTAGGATAAAAATTTTACTTATAGGATTTATTATTGTAGATGTGGACCAAATTATAGAGGCAAAAAACACTGAATTTTGTGGTGATTGAAATTTGTCCAAAAATAGGTTATGAACTAAGGGGTTTTGGGCTGGTTTTAAACAATAAAATTTGGAGTTTTAGATTTGCATTGGGTTTGATCAATAGATTTGTTGTTAGTTTGATTTGGTAAATGTGCCAAGGGAGTTTTAGTTTGACATGCTCATATCATTCATAATTAATGATGATTTTCTAGTGATTGAACATATGATCAAGTTACATTTTGTGGGGACTATCAATTGGAAGATTTTATGTTTGATTTAGCATTGAATGTGAAGTTGTTTACGAAGGTCAATGATTGATAGGACTTAATTTTAAAATTGTCATATCAATGAATTTCATTTGTTGATTTCTAGGTGATTGATCAAATGACAACTAAGGGTGATTATGAGATGATGGATTTTATGTCAGTGATACTAGTCACTTTTCCATAACACAATGATGGATCAAATTTTGTATTTGAAAAAAAGTTCAATGATTGGTGTATGATGATTAAATGTTTGATGTGGGAAATTGACCTCATTCAAAATTGAGGTTAACATATGGACCCCCAATAGTTGTGATGAACTTAAAAATTAAATCACATTTTTTTGCATTAACCTAAGTGATTAATAGAATTTGAAGAGATTTCAATAATCAGTGGCTTAAAAGAAAATGAATCCTAAATAACAAAATTTATTTTTGAACAAAGATGGTTCCATAGGGGGCATACTCTACCACTAGTACATTTGGATATTATAAGACTTATAAGTCTTCTTTCTAGTTCAAGAGAAGGGATGAAAACATTAGGGGAGTCAAACTTATCTCTTTAATAAGGCATCTTCCAAGAAAGGGAAAATCTATGAGGAGATTCATACAAATTTAGAAGATTTGGATTTAAGATTTATTTAGGATTGTCCACGAGAGTCTTGCTCCATAACTAATAGATGACCATAAAGAAAGGAAGCCTAATTGTGGGGACTAACTCCTAACTTCCAAAGATCAAAAGATCACATAGAAAGAAAGCCCGTACAAGGGATTTACATAAAACCATAGAGGATCAATTTAAATTAGAGTGGTGCAATGAGGGCTTGATCCACTACTAATAGGTTTCAATTATACTAGCATGGTGCCATGAGGGGCTTAATGCACCACTTGTAGATTTTAATGATACTAAGATGGTGTCATGAGGGGCTTTCTCCATACTAGCAGATGATCATAGGAAAAGGAAGCCTATATTGGGGGATGACACCTAGTCTTAGAGGACTAGATGGTCATATTTAAGGAAACTTATATTGGGCACTCGCAACTAATCACAAAGAATTGATTTATAAACTAGGATGGTACCATAAAGGGCCTTCTCCACCACTAATAGTTTTAAATAATACAAGGATGGTGCCATGAGGGGCTTGCTTCACCACTAGCGGATGATCTTAAGAAAATTAAGCCTTTATTGGAGACTTTTGACCTAATCTTATGCACAAGTTTCCTTAAATATATTCTTTATTCTTCAAATCTAGCATATTTGAGCCAAATCGGTCTACAACATGCTTAATCAACCTAATAGAGCCCCATTAAACCTAAATTGATTCAAACCATCATCAATATTATTTCAATTTCATCAAATTAACTTAATCAAATTAAATGAAACCCAAATAGACTCAAACTGCTTAAATCTAGTTCAATTCAGACTCAATTTCAAACAAATCACTCAATCTTCAGTTATTTGCATGTTTTTGAACCATTTAGCATAATGGTGAGGGGCAATGGAAAATTTGTTGCATATTTTTCTCCTTGGCATAAACTGAAGTCCCTCTCAATTCTTCAACATGAATGAGCCCATCGTAAGATCCCACCTCATCTCCTTTTTAATGCACTAGTGCAAAGTCTACAACCCTCCCTCATCCATAGCTCTCTCACACGACCTACAATCCCCTGCCAATTCTAGCTTCATGTACTCCTTCCATCAAGCTATAATCCAAGCTATTGTCCCGACCTGACCTCCGACCTACTCCATCTTGAGCACTCCAAACCATGACATGCTTCTTTGCCCAATGCTATACAATGGCTTGCCGTACTTAGGTTACCACTGACCATTATGCTAGCTAAGCGAATTGAGCCTAACCCCTCAATAAGTCTAGGCCACCATCATATTTTTGGACATCCCAATCAACACTGACTTGCTGAGCTACCTTCATGAATAGATATCTTCTTCCCCTTTCTCCTCCTTCCTCCTATTTCCATTTCTCATTTTTCCCCATATTTCCCTTTCTTCTCTGTCATATTCTTCTTTTTTAATCTTCTTCTTCCATGTTTGAAAATCCATATCAATACATCTTATCCATTCAAGGATAGTAGTTGCAAAATCCTTGATTTATGAATTAATAAATTGTTCTATCTTATTTAACCAAATTCTTACACATGTCTTATTTGTCCTATAAATAAACATGTATCTTTCCCTTGATTTCTTTTCTTAAAAATAAGATGAATAAATCAAGGAACTAAGTTGTATTCAGAATAAATCATTGTCTTCAATGTATATGAGATTTATATGTCTACTTAAGTTCATATGTCTTCCATTTCACAACTATTATATCAAAAATAATTTCTAAAATGGATGATCTCGTAGAATGTGAATAAGCTCTATATCAATGTTTAAGTTGTTTGGAAATAAATCTTTACATACAAAATCTACAAGAAAAAAAATTTGCACTTGTTCATGGTTTATATCATACAATATGCCATCAAAAATTTCACATAAAGATTATGAGAAGTTATACTATCTTTTACAAAATTCATTGAAAAGTTTTGTATTAATGTCCACTAAGAAATAGGATGAGTTTTTGACCAAATCAGGATAACAAGCAAGCTTATCTATGTTTCATCATATCTATGTATCTAAAAGGTTTGATTCTTTTTTAGAAGATGCTATGAGAAATATTATTAAAAAAGAAATTAAGTTACAGCCTACTAAGTGATAGCGTCCCTATCACATTCCTCCTTTAATAATGAAATAAAATCAGGAGGAATCTTATTACATATAATCTCATGACAAAAAAAAAAATCTAAAGAAAGAGCATGGTTAGCAGAACAATAAGCTAACTTATTACATTCTCTCTTAACCAAATGAAATAAAACTTGATCAAAGTCTTTGAGAAAAGATAAATCTTCTACCTTTAAGATATCTTCCTTTACTTCTTCTTTATTCATCAAGCATTGAACAAACTTGATCACATTTTGATTGTCTCCTTCTATAATAATTCCTTTAGCCTCATACATCCATTCTTGAATAAATTTCCTCGAGGACAAAATAGAGAGCATCTCCAATTGCAAATTATCTCAATGCAAATAGCTAGAACCAAAAGAACATAATAGTCTTCCTCTATGATCTTTGATAGCACCTACTATATCTTCTTTATATGAGCTTAATAAAGAAGCATCAACATTTAGTTTAGACCATTCGGGTGGAGGAGGATACCAAGAATAAGACAACATAGACAGCTGGTTAGTACCCTAGTAATCTGAAAATAGATAACTAACTGAATTTGCTGCTACCACTAATGTTATGTCATCTTTAACACCATGTTTAAGTTTATTTCTGCTTTTCCAAGTAAAAAAATAAAAAAATAATATAAATTCCCCAAAAATGAAATGGTCTTTGATATAATATATAATTCCTGATAACATTCATCCATTCTAATAAAAATAAGAACATTAAATCCCCATCTAATTAGCAAATTCAATACTTTTAACAAAAACTCACAATCAATTATAATGTGTATAGAATTTTAAATGGATTGGCATCCTCTCAAACACCCATTAAAATCTAGCAATCTTATATAAAATAGAAAATCATTGGTTGGAATTGCATTAATGTTTAGCATCCACCAGAACAATTCCACCGAGGCCACAATTAAAGTTTTTAAACCTCCCCAATTACAATTTTTTTCAATGAAAGCACAACATTTTTTTTGTAACAAGAGCATAAATAGTTTTACCTAAACATTTGGACTTTAGCTTCAGTTGATCTTCATACAAATCTAGACAAATTGGGATGGTGACTATTATATCTATCAATTGTGGACCAGTAAACTACTTCAAGTTTGTAACATCCCTTTCACCTTCTCAAATAAAACCTTTAAGGAATTTAGTATCATGATCTACATTAGCTACAAATGTTGGCCATCTTTCAATGCTTTTATCTGAAATCCATAAATCTTCAATCATATTATTACTAAAGCCATTTGAAACTTTCCATATGATAATTTGTTGCAAGAATTTTGCTCTATTTAATAAGATCTTCCTTGTATGAGAAACAAAGCTCTTCATTTCATAATTCCAAATATCCTTTCGATATTTTGCTATTAAAGATCTGTTAAGAAGAGAAGAAGGCTTTGTTACAAAATTCCATGCAAATTTGGCCCTTAATGGACCTACTCTAACAGCTTCTGAAATCACCCCTTGACCTCTAGATTTTTTGTTTTTACATAAAAATTCCAATGAAGCATAGTGAAGACCATGACTATCTCCTTACTTTTGCCATAAAACGTCCCTACACATTCTATCTAAATCATTCAACGCTCCCAAAGGGACTAGAGAATGAGTAGATAAAAAAGTAGGAAGTGAAAGAAAAACATATTTTATAAGAAGTAATTTCTCTGCAAGCAAGATAAAATGGTTTCCCCACACATTTAATTTACTATAAGCCTTCTCCAACAGATTTTGAAAATCTAAGAATACTAATCTCCTTAATGAAATTTTAACACCAAGATAGAACATTTATTTGACAACTTTGGAACCCAAAATTATGGAAAGAATTTGAATTTTTCTTCTTTTCACAGATTTTCCAGGGAATAGAAGACTTCTGGATGTTAATCTTCTTCCCCAACCATTTGCTATAAGCTTTCAAAATTTTATTCACCTTATTCACACCTCTAAAATTAGCCTAAAATAAGATGATAATATCATCAGCGTATCGTAATGAGTTATTTTTCTGCATTAGAAGCCACTTTAATTCCAATATTTTTCCCTCTTTGGACAAATGCATCTGAAAGCAATTATAAGCACATGATAAAAAGGTAAGGAAACAAGGGACAACCTTGTCTAAATCCACTTCTAGCATCAATCCAATTACAATTGCTTCCATTAATCATGATAGAGTATTTCAGTCTTTATACACATTGTAAAAGAAAATTGGAGAATTTTCCAGGGAAGACAAAGTTCTCTAAAACCCGCTTTAAGGTGGACCGGACCATACTATTATATGCCTTTTCCATGTAATTTTTAATCACCATCTTGGATTTCTTTTATTTGGAAATTATGGACATTTTAAATATCTCTTGGGCAAGTAAAGTATGTTCAGATAAGGAACAGCCTCTAATAAAAACTGACTGTTCTTCAAAAATGATCTTAGGAATGAGAAAAATCATTCTACTCAATAACATTTTATCCACAATCTAGTAAATATATAAGAAAAGTCTAATTGGTCTCTAATTAGAAGGATATAATGGATTGCTCACTTTAGGAATAAGAATAACTAAAGTTTCCTTCCATGCTTCACACATAAAACAAAGAAGTAAAAAAAGGAATTGATTGCATTCCAATCATCTTCTTTAATTATAGAAGATTTTATAAAGGTATAATAAATACCAACCATGCTGGGAGAAATGTTTGCTTCCAACTTGTTAACAACCAACTCTTGTTCTTCTTTAGTGAAATCAGCCAATAACAAACTCCTATCTGCATCTCCTAGCACCTAAGTAGGAATCCGCCAGCACAATTTCTCTCCTTCCACTTATCTTTAAAGAACTCAAAAAAAGAGTCTTCAATTTGAATTTGGTCTTCAATCAACATTCCTTTGATGTCTTTTATTTGATTTATCCAATTACCATTTTGCCTAGCTGAACCAAAAGCATGAAAAAATTTAGAATTTGTATAACCTTCTTTAATCCAATTAACCTTTGCTCTTTGATTCCACTAAGTATTAATGCATCCAAGAGTTGAATTAGGCTCTAGCACCTTGGACTTAAGCAAACAAACTTTATCATCAGAAAGTCCTCCACCTTTCGACTCCTCCACCTGCAAATCTAAAATTTCTTTTTTAAGTCGGTCTTTCAAAACATTGTGGTCCTTATGTTTATCATTGCCAAAAAAAAATTAAGCCTTCAAAGCTCTTTTAAATTTCAGATTAAGAGGTTGAAAAACATTGCCACGA
Source organism: Dendrobium huoshanense (assembly GCA_016618105.1). Classification (NCBI taxonomy): domain Eukaryota; kingdom Viridiplantae; phylum Streptophyta; class Magnoliopsida; order Asparagales; family Orchidaceae; genus Dendrobium; species Dendrobium huoshanense. The sequence continues at coordinate 58,204,750 of CM028343.1, forward strand.
ACATATTTCTCCCATGATTTAGCCATAATCATGGAAGAAGCTGGATAGGAAGCCTAAACATCTTCAAATCTCAATTGCTTGTTTTTTCTTAAAGAAGAAGAAAAAACCTTAACCATTATAGGATAATGATCAAATGCAATTCTAGCAAGATGATGAACTTCCATTAATTTGAGAGCTTCTAAAGCAACATAATTCAAAAGGCAATGATCAAACTTTCAAGGATCCAAGCTCCACCTTTTTTATTGTTGCACCAAGTGTATTTTGGACCAATCACCCAAACATCATGGAAATCTCCTTTATTCATGAACATGTTCATATTCTGAGGACCTTGTGTAAGAAAAAACTTTTTGCCTCCCCTTTTATCATCTTGTGATAAGAAAACGTTAAAATTTCCACCTACCAGATAAGGAAGATTTATGTCCTCAAACATGTCAAGGCTCCTCCATAAGATTCTCCTCTTATAGATATCTTTGCTACCATATACCATAGCAACCAACCAAACACCTTTGTTAAGGATTTTTAGCTCACCTATAACAACTTGAGAAGATGCTTCTAATGCTGAGAAAGAAGCTACATCTGACATCCAACATACCAAAATATTGCCAGATAACCCTTCCACAGGAAGAATGTAGAAATGCCAATTTTCTCCAATCAAATTATTAACTTCAATTCTATTATTTGAAGTAATATTTGTCTCAACTATCCCAACAAAGAAAATGTCAAAATCTTTCATAAATTCCTTCAAATAATGAGAGGCCTCCCTCTTCATTGCCCCTCTACAATTCAAAAAAGCTATTGTTGACATTTAGGATTGGAATTGGGATTAATCCCATTCCTAATTCTCTTCAGCACATCACCCTTCCTAATCTTTTGAAGAATATTATCTTTCCCCAAAGATTTGAGTTCCTTTTAGATTTTAAATTTCAACACTCCAGATCCTTCTTCCATTAACTTTTTCCCCAAACCAGATGTTATATTATCAACATAAGCTACTTCACCTTCTTCCGTTAACTTTTTCCCCAAACCAGATGTCATATCATCAACCAATAGCTCAATTAATAGAGGATCTTTTTCCTCATTAGCTTCACAACATGATTCCAAAATTTAAATTTTTTTTAACACTTTCTGGGATATCAAGAGCAACTAAAGAAGCTACCTTAGTATCTGGTGCAATCTTCTTTGGTGGAGTAAGAACTTTAGATTGTTGATCTAAATCTTTTTCCATTATCTATGAATTCCCACGAACTTCTTCAACTTTAGCTACTATCGACAATTTCTAATTTGGAATGATATCTACAATATTTTTAACTAAATTTGCCAAATCATTGTATTGAGAGAGTTTGTTAACAACTTCATTTTTTAACAAAAACTAGAGAAGCATTTGATCTCTTAAATCTACCATTTTGCATCAGATTCCCTCTATTGTCATTAGGAAAAAACACTCTTCTTCTCCTATTATTAAGAAGAACCCAAAGGCCATATGAAGGTTCTTTACTTTAGTACTTACGAAAGGAGATATTATCCAAAACAGTTTCCTCATCAGATTTGGATAAATTCTTTATAGAACAACTTTTTTTTATTCAAATGACAATCATCAGTGAGACGACCAATTTTACCACATTTGAAGCAAAAAGAAGAATTTTTTTTTATATTCTATCTTTTGAAAGAAACGGCCACCCAAACCTTCTACTCAAACACCCAAGGGAAATTTTTTATCAAGTGTCATACAAACACAAACTCTAGCATACTCCCTCTTGCTCCACTTTAACATGTTTCCATCAATCCATAAAGGTGTGCCTAACATTGAAGCAATTCTTGCCACGTTATCTTCATCCCAACAAAGTAATGGTAAGTGAGGCATCCTTAACCAAATAAGAGAAGTTAATCCTTTCAATGAAGAACAAGAAAAAAGAGGATTCCTTTTAACAATGTCTGCTATGTACCCGTTCACAAACCATGGACTTTCTTCTAAAACCCATTCTACTACTTCTAGAGAAGAAAAAGAATAAAGAGCCCATCCTAGACCAAGAGTAGTTATATGGAACTTTCCAAATTACAGTCATTAACGATGAAGTTTTGCAAATATCAAGCGAAAAGGCACTTCCTTCCCAAAAACATTCACCATAATAGAGAATTGTAATTTTTCTGAATTTGCTTTGACATTTGATTCATTAAACTTTACAACCACTCCATCATCAGAAAGAAAAGTAACTTTACTCGGTAGATTAACCTTAATATTAGGTTGTCTATTCCATGGGTTACTAACACCCTTATCAAAAAGTTCTACATGCTTATCCGGAATATGTAAGGGGAGCGAGATCGAGATGGTGAACTCTCGATGGGATTTTGGCAACCAGTTGTGGCTGTCGTATCCTCTAACGACATAATAAAATGACTGCCAAACAAATAGAACTAGAAAAATTTGAAAATAAGAGAATTTCTCTCTAAATGAAACCTGGAGCTTCTCTCACTAGCTTCAAAATTCAACTAAATAAAAAAAGTTTATGAGTTGGAGAAAGGTGAAGAGCTTAATTTTATTCAAACATGAATCCATATGCAAACCACTCTATTATTGATTTTGAAATGTTCGCATTAATAGTTATGTTTTAATCATTCTATAAGTGGTGGCAATATAAAAATTATTCATAAAATTTCATCATACTATGATTTAAAGTTAAGTGGAGAAGCATATGTATAAGTGCATGCTCAAAGTTATTTTATCATTTTTTTGAGAAGCTGTTATATGCATTTTTTTGTTCCAAATGTTATTAATACTTTGAATATCAATAATGTATGAAGGTTGAATACTTGTAAAGCACACATACATTTCCCTTTTTCTTTCAAATCTTATAATAAAAAGATGGGATATCATATGTTCTTCAAAATTTATACAAAGTATGAATATTTCTTAATAATGATGCTTGAGTGAAAAAAGTATCTTGTTTATAAATAAAAGATTCATTATAAATTTTAATTGTGATTAAACAATATATTGAACTCTTGGATACTTCTTCACATTATGACAAACTATGATTAACAAACAATCACATGATGTTTATGTTACCTTTAAAGTAGAAATATTGAATAAATATTTAGTGTTTATAAAATATGGTATTTCTAGGTTGAATTTCATGTTTTACACTCATTTATAAACATATGGAAATGGAAATAAATTTTAAAAAAATAAATATGCATATGTGACAAAAAGGTGCTTGGGTATTGACACCTACCGTATATGTATGCCCTGGATAGCTTCTAGTCATGTATTATTTTTTCAACTCTATGAAGATATTCTCTTATCATGACAAACAGTAACCCTTACACACACTATGGACAATTCTTTTACATTCACCCAACGATATATGGTAGGATTGTATAAGATATTTACATAGGTTAATGAACTAATGAGGAATTAGCATTACTGGCCAAGGTTTCCCTTTCTGTAAATCTTAGAGACCTTCATATGGTTACTAAGGTCCATAGTGTATGCTACCTACTTATGACATGTGCATCGTTATTTTTTCCTCAAAATAGACCTCGCTATGATGTTTTCGTGGGGTTTAAAATACTTAAGCAATTACTAAGCAACTTCTTAATCATTTTTTAGCCTTCAAATATTATTTTCATGAACAAGTTAAGAATATAAAAAAATGAAGTAAAATTTGAGCTTTAGAATGTTAATATGTGCATTAGTTTTTGAGTAGTGTCTCTTTCTACTAGCAAAAAATTAGGCTTAATTATCTCAACCTAGCATGGAAGCTATGTTTAAAGTTTGTTTTTTATGAGTATTATGTATATATATAAAAAAAACTATTTGAAACCTTTTATATGACCAATCCCATCAAAAAACATTATAGGCTGGACTGCCTTGAGTTGCGAGTTTATGTATCCTAAGGAGGCCTCATCCTCATGCTCATTGTGACAATGCCATGAACATATTAATAAAGTATATGCAATAAACCTATAAGTAATCCTAAAACTTGTAATGAATTAATTTAAAACAATAAATACAAATCAAAATATATTAAATAATATTCATATTTAAAAAAATAATAAAGTGATTATTGGGTAACCCTGACTTATGAGGCTATTATGTAAGCCACAAGAAGGGAGAAATAAACCTTATTGCCCCGGTGTAAATAAAGACTATTTTTGCTTAACTTTGATAATTATTTGCTAAATAATTAATTGGCAAATTAAATTAATTTAGATTAAAAAAACTAAATCAAATATTAAGGATTAAAAATGATTAATGAAGTCTAGAATATATATATATATATATATATATATATATATATATATATATATATATCTTTCATACTACCTATTTTTTTTCAAAAAGGTTTATAGGTTTTTTTTTTGAAAGAAATGCAGTAAATTGCATTAAAAACAAAAGAGAAGCTAAGTACAAGTAATAAGTGGATCACATTCTTCCTTAATTAAGTCTAACATCAAGGAAGGAATATGATCAAAAGAAGAGCTATCAAAGAAAAAATTATTCTCCAAAGCCATAGTAGCACAACAATTTCTAGAGGCATGGAGAAAAACAACCTTATTAAAATCATGTAAAAAACAAAGATTCTGATGCGGCCACTTACCCACATTCTCCTTATTATCCTTCAAAGCATTCTGAATGAATTTGATGATATTCACATTATCACTTTCTATGATCAGCCCTTTACATTCCAGCATCCAATTCTTCAAAAAATTTCTAACCGTGAAGACAGCTTGTAATTCAAGATGGCCAATATCCCAGTGCACTCCATTTTTTCCAAAAGCACTAATAAATCTTCCTTTGTAGTCCCGGAAGATGCCTCCAATGCCAGCCAAATTAGAACTTGTCAAGGATGCATCAACATTTACCTTAATCCATTCTTTCGGTGGAGGGTGCCAAGTTCTTTAGGACTCCCTAGGGAGATTAGTACCCCAGCAAGAAAGAAATGGACTGGATTTGGAGATAGCATAGAATAGGGCAGTAGTAGCAATAAATGAATACGGTATAGCATTCTTACCATGTTTAATATCATTACGACTTCTCCAAGAGTAGTAAACCACATAGCAATATAACTGAACAATCCCAGGATTCTTAACAGACAGCTTCCTTAAGTTCTCCAAGCAACATCCCAGTGAAAGAAAATTAGGAATAGAAATTCCCCATTCCCTCAACTTCAGAATTCTATCAACCAAATATTTGCATTTCACCATAATGTGCTCATACGTTTCATCAACTTGACAACCTCTAGGACAAAGGCCATGATCTGCGATTTTATGATTCACAAGGAATATATTGGTTGGTATGGCTGATTTACCAAGTCTCCACCAAAACAATTCAATATTCTTGATCAGCTTCAATTTCTTCACCCAGCTGAAATACTCTACGTCCTCCATATTGCAACTAGTAAGCCACATTTGTTCATAAACCATAGCAGATAACGTTTTCCCCGAACCAAACTTCAGCAACTCCATACGATCCTCCTCATTGTATTCAATAGGAATTTGAATGATAACATAGACTAAATGAGAGTGAAAAGCTCTTTGTAACAGATCATAATTCCACCTGCCATTGTCTAGAATCAATTGTCGTACATTCATACCTTCCAAAAAATTGCTGTCCACAAAAGTAGGCCAACGACTTAAGCATCTATCAAGCACCCAGGTATCATTTAAGATGCTAATTTTATCTCCTTTCCCCACCTTCCAACAAATAACCATCTTCAAATTCTTGCCTCCATCCAGTAGGATTCTCCAAGCATTTGAGCTGTTATTTCTGTGAACTCCATTCATTACATTATTCCCATACTTGCTCTCCATGACACGGTGAAACAGAGAACCAGGCTTTTGAATAAAATTCCAAGTCACTTTGGATCTTAAAGATCCGATTCTCTGTAAAGGCGAGTGTAATCCCAAACCTCCCATATTACTAGGCTTGCAAATATCATTCCAAGCAATGTAATGCATCCCCCTAGTGCCATCTATATTATTCCAAATAAAACTTCTACAAAGCTTCTCCAAATCATATAAAAGCTTCTTAGGTACCAAGGAATGAGTAATAAGAAAGTTTGCCATAGAAAACAAAGAGCTTCCAATAAGGATCAATTTACCTCCCAAGGATAAGGATTTCCCACTCCAGACATTAAGTCTTTCCATGGCATTGCTAAGAACTTCTTGATAATCAACCATCTTCAATCTTTCTAATGAGATTTTTACTCCTAAGTATCTCATTTCCTTTACAATCTTCAACCCAAGTAACCTGCCAATCTTCCTCCTCATCCGATGGTTGACAACCTTCCCAAACAACAATTGAGATTTGCCAATATTCATCCTCTGCCCAGTCCACTTACAAAACTTCTTCACCATAGTGTTCATGTTTCTAGCCAACTCAATCGATGCATGAGAAAAGATAAGAGCGTCATCTGCATATAATAAATGCAAAATCTTTGGCCCACCGCTTGAAATTTGAATGCCAAGTCTCCTCCCATTTTGCTCCAACAAATTAGTCATCAATTGGAAACACATGATGAACAAATAAGGTGAGAGTGGACATCCCTGACGAAATCCACTCTGAGCCTTGATCCAATCCAAGTTCTTCCCATTAATAATGATGGAGAATCTCACATCTACAACACATTCCAAGATAAAATTAGAGAAAGCAATAAGAAACCCATACCATCTCAAAATATGACGAAGAGTAGTCCATCCCATGCTATCGTAAGCTTGTTCCATATCAAGCTTAACTGCCATCATCCCTTTCTTATTTTTTGAGATCTTAAACTTGTGAAAAATCTCCTGGGCAAGCAAACACTGTTCAGCAATAGATCTGCCATGAATGAAGGCAACTTGTTCTTCAGAGATCATTTTATACATTCCCTTTTTCAATCTATTAAAAATCATAGTAGCCACAATTTTATAATTGGTTTGACAAAGGTTAATGGGCCTATAGTTGGAAGGAAACAACGGGTTCCTAATTTTAGAAATTAGGACAATCAACGTGTCCTTCCAATCCTTATTCATATGGCTTGAGCTGAAAAAAAATTTAACAGCTTTCCAAAGAGTATCTCATACGATATTCCAATAGCATTTGTAGAATGAGAAAGTCACACCATCCGCACCAGGCGACTTGTCATTCCCTTGCTGAAATACCGCAATCTGCAGCTCATTTTCAGTAAATTCAGCATTTAGTAAGTCCATGTCTTCAGCATTTAACTTCTGATTTTCTATAATCTGAGGCCAACCTGTGACTTCACATTCCCTATACTCCCACTTTTTCTCAAAGAATTTGGTGAAGACTTTCTCAATTTGATCCTCATCCATATGCACCTTATTAGCTTCATCTTTGACCTGGAAGATACGGTTCCCATTTCTTCTGGCAATCACAAAATTATGAAACAACTTAGAATTTGTGTTGCCTTCCTCTTGCCACCTAGCCTTGGACCTTTGATTCCACCATGTAGAAAGTCTTTTCATAGTGATATTGAGTTGATGAACCTTGTTTCTAAGTAAAAACAAGTCTTCAGCGGACCAATTGTTATTCAAAGCTTCTTTGTTTTGCAATTCAAGGATCTCTTTCTTCAAATTATCCTTTAAAGCATTCAAATCCTTGCACTTATTTCTACTCCAGAAAAACAATGATTTTAAAGTACGATTAAGTTTTTTCCTTAAGACTTCATACTCATTACCTTCATCTTCCTTCTTCCATGAATGATAAACTATGCTTTTAGCCGCACGATAGGATCTCCATGTGTCTTCAAACTTGATTGTTCTCGGCTTAAAACGAATTCTATCATCCATCTTGAGCACAATTGGGCAGTGATCAGACGCCATCCTCGCCAAATGCCTGTTTACTACCAAAGGAAGTTTCTGCATAGCCAAGGAGTTCAAAATACATCTATCTAACCTCTCCCATATCCGAGAGTTACCTTCTTTGTTGTTACAGCAAGTGTATCTTGGCCCAACAATGCCAATGTCATGGAAGTCTGAATTTACCATGAAGCTCTTCATATCTCTCGGTCCCTTGGAAATCATGAACCTCTTACCACCTCCCTTTTCTTCTTTATTTAGAATACAATTAAAGTCAACCCCAATAATGGAAGGACTAGAAATCTCCATGCTCCTCTCCAATTGACTCCAAAGATCGCCTCTCTCCTTGTTGCAACGGCTTCCATAAACCGTAGCAATCTTCCACATTCCTAAGCAAGGAATCAAAAGATTACCAATAATCAGTTGGGAAGAAGCTTCACACACCTCAAAAGACACCAACTTAATGTTCCACAAAATCAAAATACCACTAGAAGTCCCAACAGCGGGTTGGTGAAAGTAATCCCACTCATTGCCCAAAAGGCAATCCACTTCCATTCTACCAATATTAGACATCTTTGTCTCCATAAGCCCAATAAAGAAAACATTCTCATCTCTAACCATTTCCTTAAGATATGGGGAAGCCTCTTTCTTCCTCGCTCCCCTACAATTCCAAAAGAGAATTGTAGACATAATTAATCAAGGTATAGAAGATCTTCCCCCACTATTAGGGTTTAACCTTCCATTCCTCTTCTTCTTTTCACTATTTATAGGTCCCAATGACTTTAATTCTTTGGCTAATTTAAACTTGACATCTTCACTTACATGATTCAGATCAAAGTTAACTTTTGGTTCCATATTTTCCATGCCTTTGTCAATCACATTGTCATTACTATCATCTTTAACCAAAGATTCATTATCATTCTCCTCAACCAAAACTGCAAACCGATTCATAGTCTGTTCGAACATACCAGTTACAAAAGTTTTCCAAGAGACTTCATCCGCCTTGTTACTGTTACATTCATCCTGCACTTTCTCCTGGACATCATCAAACCGAACATCCATCTGACCAGCTGGCTTTTTCAGTTCTGTCTTCCTTCCAATATTCTGCTCATGATTGTACTGCATTACTTCTTCTACCTCTTTTATTCTTGAATTGGACATGAATCCATGGACCATATTCAGTGCTCAGCACCAAAAGCTCATTGTCATTTTTCACACAATTTTTCTGCCTATTGTCTGATCCCATGTTCTTCAATGACTGATCTTTAATCACCATCTTGACATTCTCTGGACAAGTCTTCATATCATGGCCTACCCTTCCGCATTGGTAGCATATGAGATCAATCTTTTCATACTCCACCCTTTGGAAAAATCTTCCAGCCGAACCTTCAACCCATGTACCATTCAAGAGTTTTTTCTCTAAATCAATGCTCACACAAACACGTGCAAATTCACGTTTACTCCAACGGAAAGTATTCCCATCTACATACATCGGGGATCCAAAGCAAGAAGCAATTCTAGCTATGCTATCTTCATCCCAGCAATATAGAGGTAGGCAAGGTAAACGGATCCACACCGGTGCAGATATACCCTTGAACGAGTTTGGATCAAAAGCAGGAGTCCACCTATCCATTCCGACAATTAATCCATTAACGTACCATGGGCCCCCATTTAGAACTTCATCAACCGCCTCACACGAATTGAACGAACAGAGTATCCAATCCATTCCAATTGAAGTCAAGTGAAATTTTCCATATTGGTTCCATTGTCCTCTTAGTTCTGAGCTGCACACAGAGAATGGAACTCCATTCCCCAGAACTTTGAGAACAATAAAGTTCTTCAAAACTCTAATATTTTTTGCTTCCCTTTCCGTATTTAGTTTAACAGCCATCCCATCATCAGAAAATTGCAACATATCTTTGTCAAAAGCAATCTTGATTGGTTTTGGTTTCAACCAAGCCTCAACAACATCGCCCATAATTTTCACATTATCTTCCTTCAGAGTTTCCAAAGAGGCAACTTCATCCCCCACATTACTCGCTTTTTTTGCATCAAGAACCTCGAAAAAATTTCTCACCCGTAAAACTAGATTTTGAGAGGCCGAAGATTCAACATTCATCGAACCAGGTAGATCTTCAACATTCAAATTTACTCGTGCATCCAATTCATCCATCATCACATTCTTTCCTTTACCATCAACAGGTTCTTTACGACTCACCGGCTTGCCTCCTTCCCGAATCACTATTCCATTAGACTTCCTATCACTGGACCGAAGAGAACCAGATGACCGTTGAACAATCATGGATACCGGCTGAAGGTGCCGATGATCCCCCGGTGCAGTCACCATCGATCGCGGAAAGCCCGTGAAATCCGATTTCGAAAACCAGGAAGAAGATTCTCTCTCTAGAATTCAAACCGGAGCTTCTCTCTCTTCAAAATTCAAGTATAATTTTCCTAAAAAAGGTTTATAGGTTGGAAACCTCAAGTTGTAGGGCTACTTTACATAAGGAGGCTTTGTTCCATTTTCCCATTATGCCAATGTCATGAATTAATTGATGGAATATATGAACTAAAATATAAATCTTACAAAAAAAAAAAAATCAATTTTAAAGGTATTTTCAAATATAAAATGGGGTATTGGAGTAACAATTGAATCTTAAGTGAAACCTTAGTGTTTTAGGCTCCATCTAATTTATGTCCATCTTTTATCTCATTTCTTAGCGTATGTAAAGTATATAGGATGAACTATATCATGAGCTATAGGGCTATGTGTCTTAAAGATTCCTTATCCTTGTGACTATTGTCACAAACCCATGTTCCACAAAAGTAAGGGAGAAAGGTCTAAAGAATTTCTTAAATTATTCCCCTTCTATAAATATAAAGCCATAATTAGGAGCCCAATCTAACTCCTTAACCTTCCAAGTGCCAAACCTTAAGTCAGATATAATCTCATATATTTTTAAGTAGTGGGTTTTCCATTCCTATGACACCATTACAAAATTGATCAACCCTAAATATAGAAAGCTTAAGATTTTTGTGGTGTCCAATAGGCCCACAATAGTGTGTCTCCTATTGACCTCACCTCATGTTTTAGGAAACCTTGTTGCCTTACAATCATTATGGTGTTAGATAGATATAGGATAAAGGATGGGATGTTTGCACCTCAAATCTTTATAACTCTAGTATAGTCCATATGTTTGGGATTTTTATAAATTAATGATTAAAACTATAACTCTAAAACTATGTTATAATTATTATACTCAAAATTATTAATCACATAAATAAAAATCTCTTGGTAAATAAATCCAATAATATAAGCCCGATCTTTTATCTTGAATCATTCTCCTAAATCGGGGTAGTTATTCAATGAAAGTTCGTTAGGGATGTTAGGCCCTATAGAAATGGCCCAAAGCTAATTAAAAGAGAGGTGAATTGGAAAACTTTAAAACAAAGAGAAAACTCCAACCAAAATCACCACAAAATAAGTGCGGAAGAAAAATAAATACGGAAGTTATAATAAGAAAAGAACACACCTGATTTATAATGGTTTGGTCAAACCTTGACCTACGTCCACTCCTTGGAGGCGCCCTCCAAGTATTGCACTAAAATCGTGACTCTCCTTTAGCCCCCACAGCTAGGTGGAGAATCCCTTACAAAATCACTTCCACCTTCCCCGGTGCGGCAGAGTCGCCGGGTCGTTTGACACCAAAGAGGTCTTCTTCTTCGGTGAACTTACCTCGAGACAAGCCTTGAATCCGATGGTACTAAGGTGCGAGTTCGCCGGAGCAACCGTGTGGATCCCCCACCACACTCCCTTGAGTTCCTCCCCCTCACAGGATCTTCTCCCTCTCAAACTCCACCCTTTCCTCTCTCTCTCTTTCAAGATCTCTCTTCAAGTTTCCCCCATAAGATCGAAGCTACAATGGCTGCCAAAGACACTTACAAAGTGCCATGCCATAGCTTAAAAAGAAGCTCTCAAAATGAGCTCATTAATGAAAGTTACTGCCATTATCATCCAGGATGATTTGCATATCGTCCTGGCCGATTAGCTCAAATATAAAGAAAATCATCCTGAATATCACTCTGAAATGAAGCTGGATGATGTCTAATCATCCTGGATGATCTTGTGAACGGCCTGGACGAAATCCCCATTAATTGCTTTCCAAAACGGCTTGAGAAATTTTGGAAAAATTGTCCTGGATCATCCTGGATGATATTTTATAGTCTATGCCGATCCACCAAGACGATATCCAAAAATAACAATTTCCTAAGTAGACCTGGCGGCAGATTCTTGCTGAATTGAGCCGATTGTCCTGGCCGATACAAAATCATCCAGGAAGATGTGTTTTGCATAAAGACGGCTGCTTTAATGAGGATGCCTTAATTAGAGTTTCTACTTTTGTCAGATCGTCCAAGACGATATAAATATCATCCCGGACGATGTTACCAAAAATAGAAATCTTTTAGGGCATAACAAAAAATCTTCCAAGTTACAAATCATTAGATGCCACACCAAATACAATAGACTCAAGAAAGGAAAAAGATTACAAACTGACACAGACCTATTCTACCCAATCTTGAGCTGGTTTCAAATTGCAGTCTGATCGTGTGGACCTGAAACGTTAGCACATAAGGCAATCATAGAGAAATAAGAAGTGTTTGCTATCATCAAAATCATAAACCATATATCCGCAACAATCTCCCCCTTTTTAATGATGGCAAACAATTTCAATTTGAATTTTCAAAAAAGAATATTTTCTCCTAATCTCCCCTTACTAGAATAACACTTTAAAAAAATAGAGGAGATAAAAATATTTTTGTTGTTTTAAATTTTTTGAAAAGAAGGATACAAATTCAATAGAAAATTCTTCCCCTTTGACATTATCAAAAAGAGAGGCGGCACAAACAAAAACAAAACAACCAAAAGACAAAAACATTCCCTCATCTAGTGAAAAACAAATATTCTTAAAGTGAGAAAGTTACCTTTTGGTTTTAATCAAAAACTTAGTAGAATTGGATTGACAATGCATAATCCAGAAAAAGTAAGAAATTCATAAATTGTTAATCCAAGCTCAAGTTCTTTTAAAGGCTAAAAAAGCTTTTTAATTCAATATCCAAATCAAAAAATAAACGGGAAAAAGAAACATTAATTTTTTAAAACTCTTTCATAAAACATATCTAACAGAAGATCAATGTACGAATTGATGAATCAGGAACCAAGATTTTGAAGCACAAGTTTCAAGCATATCAAGGATTTTCTTAAGTTTTTAGTAGTATAGGAAAAAATAAGCATATTTTTTGTGGGCTCATTTTATGCCCTTTATCACTTGAATGACTACTTGAGCATCTTTTAATTTTAATACACATTGTGTTTTTTTTGTCAATTTGGTGTCATTGCGCATCTTTTGGTTTGGCATCATTGGCCACTTTTTATTAAAAAAAATATTTTCAAAAATTAAGCTTTCTTTCTTATATTTTCAAAACCAAAGTAAACCAAAATTATTGACAACATGAACAACTTGATTATGAAAATTTTATGGTGGATTCAACAATCTTGCAAAAGATTGCTATGCGATAGAAAAACTGTAGGGAAAAAAAATCAGTTTCAAAATCAAATTGAAAATATGATGAATATTTTGAATCAAAAGTAAAATAACCTCTTCAAGAAGAGAGAAAGAGAAACAAAATCATGAGTTCCCTTCCTCTGACTGTTTTAGAGAAGTCAAACACAACTTACCAAAGATTTCAAGAAAAAATAGGAAGTATATTTTTCATTTTTAGAAATGTGAATGTGTGTGTTGATCAGAGAAAAACTTCAACGAAAATAAAAACCTGAAAAAAAATAAAACAAAAAAAATGAAAACAAAAAAGAAAGACACAAATAAGGCATTTAACTATTATCTCTTTCCTGGTCTGATGCTTCAGAGACCAGATCTGCCTAGAAGATTTTTTGCTTTTCATTATTTCCACAGTTCAAAGTTTGTTTCGCCATGCCCTTTTCTTTCGTAGGAAGAATTTTTAAATTAGGGCACTGATTTTTCATATGTCCAGGTTTCCTACATCGAAAGCAAATAATGTCATAAGGAATATGAACATCCTTACCATTTTTACCTTTTTTCCACTTTTGCTTATGCTTTGGTGAGCTTTGTGATTTTCTTGACAAGTCATTGCTATCGTCACCAACTAAGCTTCCTCTTTCCGTATCTTCAGCTTTTAGAACGATCGTTTCACCTGCATCCAAAAGTCTTTGACCCAAACCTTGCTCGTAGGCAATGAGTGAGCCAATCAAATTATCAATAGAATAATCATTCAAATCTTTTGATTCACAAATAGCAATAACTTTGGCATCAAATTTTTCAAGTAAACAACGAAGAATTTTATTGACTTTTTCAAAATTTGAAAAATCTTTTCCTAAAGCATGCAATGAGTTTACAATTTGAATGAATCTGGTATACATGTCTAAGATCATTTCAAAAGGTTTCATGGAAAATAATTCAAAATCGTGCATTAACAAATTTAACATGGATTGCTTGATTTCATTAGTGCCTTCGTATATGGTGTGCAGTTTATCCCAAACTTCCTTACGGGTAGTGCACGTGGATACTAACATAAAATCATCAGAATTTAAAGAACAGAAAAAGCAGTTTAAAGATTTTGCATTCAATTGAGCATTTACTTGTTCTTCCCTATTCCATTGATTAAAAGGAATATCAGTTTTAACTCCATTAACAATACGTGACGGTGATGAATAACTAGTTAAAATCATATACCACATGCAAAAATCAATTGATTGCAAGAAAATAGACATGCGAGTTTTCCAAAAATCAAATGACATATTTTCAAATAAAGGAGATCTGGTGATTGAATAACCTTCCGCAATAGTACAATTAGCCATGGATCAAAATTCAAAAGCTTTTAAAAACTTATTTTATGAAAACTTGCTCTGATACCACTTGAAAGTTCGTTAGGGATGTTAGGCCCTATAGAACTGGCCCAAAACTAATTAAAAGAGAGGTGAATTGGAAAACTTTAAAACAAAGAGAAAATGCCAACCAAAATCACCACAAACATAGTGAGGAAGAAAAATAAATACATAAGCGATAATAAGAAAAGAACACACCGGATTTATAGTGGTTTGGTCAAACCTTGACCTACGTCCACTCCTTGGAGGCGCCCTCAAGTATTGCACTAAAATCGTGACTCTCCTTTAGCCCCTACAGCTAGGCAGAGAAGCCCTTACAAAATTACTTTTTCCTTCCCCGGTGCGGCGGAGTCACCTGGTCCTTTGACACCAAAGAGGTCTTCTTCTTTGGTGAACTTACCTCGAGACAAGCCTTGAATCCGATGGTACTAAGGTGCGAGTTCGCCGGAGCAACCGTGTGGATCCCCCACCACACTCCCTTGAGTTCCTCCCCCTTATAGGATCTTCTCCCTCTCAAACTCCACCCTTTCCTCTCTCCCTTTCAAGCTCTCTCTTCAAGTTTCCCCCACAAGAACGAAGCTACAATGGCTGCCAAAGACACTTATAAAGTGACTTGCCATAGCTTAAAAAGAAGCTCTCAAAACGAGCTCATTAATGCAAGTTGCCGCCATTATCGTCTAGAACAATAGGCATATCGTCCTGGCCGATTAGCTCAAATATGAGGAAAATCATCCTGAATATCTACCTAAAATAAAGTTGGACGATGTCTAATCGTCCCGGACGATCTTGCGATAGGCCTGGATGAAATCCCCATTAATTACTTTCCAAAACTGCCTGAGAAATTTTGGAAAAATTGTCTTGGATCGTCCTGGATGATATTTTATAGTCTTGGCTGATCCACCAGGATGATATCCAAAAATAAGAATTTCCTAAGTAGATCTGGCGGCAGATTCTTGCTGAATTGAGCCGATCGTCCTGGCTGATACAAAATCGTCCAGGACGATGTGTTTTGCATAAAGATGGCTGCTTTAATGAGGATGCCCTAATTAGGGTTTCTACTTTTGTCAGATCATCTAGGACGATATAAATATCGTCCCGGATGATGTTACCAAGAATAGAAATCTTTTAGGGCACAACAGAAAATCTTCCAAGTTACAAATCATTAGATGCCACACCAAATACAACAGACTCAAGAAAGGAAAAAGATTACAAACTAACACAGACCTAATCTACCGAATCTTGAGCTGGTTCCAAATTGCACTGATCGTGTGGACCTGAAACGTTAGCACATAAGGAAATCATAGAGAAATAAGGAATGTTTGCTATCATCAAAATCATAAATCATAGATCCGCAACATTCAACACTAATTTTGAACACATTTAGGTGCTGATAGGATACATTTCTATGGGCATTCTTGGGAAGGGTGTAGCTAGGATAAAATTTTTAATTTCTTTGTTTTCCATATTATATTTTGGATGATTTAATATTGTATTTCTAATTTTGATTCTTAATTGTTATTTTATTTCTTATTTTATAGATTGTCATTATAAATGGTTAGAATTTTTATAGAGATATCTTTTATAGGTGACCAAATTTCTAATGGTATAATAAAGATACTATAATTATCATTATAAATATTATTTATTATAGGTCCTATGAGGAATACTAACCCCTTAAGAATGTTGTCTTAAGGACTAGGTCTAGATGTAAATATAATTATAATATTATCATTATACTAGCCTCTATTTTTGAAGGATCTCATGTAAGGTTTTCCTTCTAATATATAATATTTGTCAAAAAATCCATGTAGGTATGTGGGTATCACATAAGACAGGAGGCCAAACTTATGAAGATCTATCAAGACCCCACATACCATTCAGTAATATACATTTTAGGATAAGTTAAAGTTATGGCAGTGCTAAGCTACCATTTTTTTCTTTTTTTATTGGGTGTATTACAGAACCCAACTATACTTCTATCCTATCATTTATTATTTAATCTTTGATGATTAGTATGTTTACTTTGTTTATGGACTAAAACTACATGTTTTGCTTAAGTTTCTTTTGCTATTTTATTTGGGATTGGTACAAATGGATTCCCCAAGTTAGCCTCCTAAAATTTTTATTTGGTATAAAAAAAATTCTCCTAATCAAGATAACATAAATATAAGAATTAAAATCAACCAACATTTCAAAATTCATGCTTAAAAACTCTTGAGTCAATCTTTTAAAATATAATTAATATTTTAAACTCAGTCCACTTCATAGTGGCTATATGCTATTTTTATTAGCCCTTTTCTTCAAATATAGCATGAGTCAAGCATGTAGATTTTATTTTACTACATAGAAGGATAGTTCAGTATTACATTGGCATACTACCATTCATAGTCAGGTTATAGGCCATTCCTCTTTTGTACCCCCCACCACTCTTACATTTGCATAAGACCAAACTGCATGAATTTGAAATGCTAAATGGAGTTTTAACTGATAACCCAATTTATGTAGGGTGGTAAATCTATGTTGGGGTTTCCTAGGACATAAAACTCATTATTGTCTACATTATCTAGGTCGGGGGTATAAGTACTGAGGGTAAAGTATGTTTCTTGTACAATTACAATCAAAAGCTTGAAGTAAAAATATATCATTTCATATATTGTTATTGGGTGAGATATCCATTCTTTGGAGGATATAAATCCCACTTTTCCATGTCACACTGATTATGTCTTTTGCATCTCTCTCTCTCTCTCTCTCTCTCTCTCTCTCTCTCTCTCTTTCTCTTATGTACCTAATTTTTTTATTTCTCTTCACATGATTTCTTCCATTTCTATTGATTGAGTGACTATATGATATTTGAGTGTTGAATTGCCGAATAAGCCTATCCACTTCATATTAGAAGATCTATGCTTCAAACTAAGAAGAGAATAAAATAACATCTCTAAATGAGTGTATTTTTTGGTCAAGGTCAAAGATATAACTAACCATAGCGACTTGCACCATGGAAAATCACTACAAGAAAATTCCTCATTACAGGCAAATTTTTTTAGCAACAATCAGGCAATATTGTGGTGGTATTTTGATGAACTAATTTTTGAAATATTTTTTTGTGGCTTTCTAACGGCTTTTCGACGGTATTTATGAACTTATTTAATTAATTATTAACTTTAATATTTTATATTAACTAATTTTTTTAATAATTATAGTTTAAATAAATATTAATAATAATTTTAGCGCATTTGCACATCAAGCTAAATGTTTGGGACTTAGAATTAATTTTTGGGCTCAGTTTGAATCCTAGGTAGGCAGCGCTGGCGGGCAGTGGGCAGCACAGTAGTTCGGGCCGACCAGCCTAGCAGATAGAGGGTAGCACGGGCGGGTGGCTGGGAAGGCATGCAACTTATTTTTTTAACTAATTTCTTCATTCTCCAAAGGACTTATTTTGTAAGAAATATTTTCCTCTGGAAAAGACCATGAGAAATATTTTTCTTGCTTGTTTTTTACTGGTAACAAAATTTTGTTTGAAAAGTCATCAATAAATTCATAATCTGGCATAAAATGATCAATTTTTGCCAGAAAATGCCACCTGTAATAAGTGATTTTTCTATAGGGAATAGTCACCCACATCAAATAAGCCCCACTTTAATTTATGTATTGAATGAGAGAAATCTCATGATTATCTGATTATATGCATCATTATCCATCGAGATGTGTAAATAAAATGAATTGCACATAACATAACATGATTGTGATAACATTCATACATCCATAAAATTGTGAGATATGCTCACTGACATCGAAGTTCATATGCTACCATAAGATTTCACTTGCTATAATCATAATCAAAGAGAAAAATAATATAAATAAAATAAATAACAATAATAGCATCCCCTCCTCATCACCATCATCATCTTCCACCTTATTGTTGTCTCTAACTTCTACTATCATTATTATTGTTACTATCATTACTAGTGGAAATTATGGTGGGGGCTCCAACAACATATACAGATAAAATGAAGGGACCATAGGGAAAAAGTGTTTAACATGGCTCTTGAATAGTAGACTGATCCTTAACATCTCTTCTAATGCTTAATTAAATTGTAAAACATAAGTGCACTAATATTGATGCATATCCATAATATAATCCATTTTGTTCACTACTACGTGCTTCCACTATCAAATCTAATTTAATTATGTATGTATATAGTCTATATGATCCATGAGATTAGCTACTTAATCTCACACATCATAGAGCTTAGGCCTTAAGCTGACTTGGTCCCACTCCCTCCTCTTGGGTGCTTATCTTAATTTTTTCTATTTTTTATAAGGTGAGAGAAATGGGGATAATCTATTCTTCACTCTAATCACCCAAAACACCCATAGAAATGCACAAAGAATAAATTAAGGAAGGGTCTCCTAGACTTAATGAAGTTTAAGTTCTTAACATATACATTAAAGAAGAATGAATAAGTTTTCCTGTATCTATAGAGTGATCAACATGAATAACAAAATTAAGTAAAGCAAGATCTTTTTTCACATTATTAATAGTAGTGTTTGGCAAAAGATGGACATAAATTAAATAGTGCCAAGCCTTTGAAGTTTGGGTCAATTTGTAAGCATAAAAACTATTTATTTTATCCTCTCTTTTCTTATAAGTAGCTTCAGTATTTGGCCTAAACAATAATGTATGAATCTTCTAAGCATAAAAAGAAGCATTAACAAAAGAAATATAGTCATTAAAATCATGAGTTTTCTACACTTTGTTATTGATTATAAAAACAAAGGGGATCCACTTGCCCCTTACAAAACTCCTACTGCTCAAGGCATCCTTTGCATTCACAAAGAAGTTTTAAATAATAGTGAAATATAAGCACTAGGCTCTATACAGGAAGTTTCTAAACTCTGATTGTTAATGGCATAAGAAATAGGACCCTAGGACCTATGAAACCTCTCTCAAGGATGAATTATTTTTGTACAATAGAATTTGTATACATCTTGTCTTCTTTATTGAGATAAAGAATTTCCTATCAAATTAGGATGAGGCTTATTTCTTTCTAATGTATAGTCCTAGAGCCGTTTGGAGGATATGGACAATTTAACATTAAAGGAAAAAGTAAATGTATGAAAAATCACTAATAAATTAGTTAGTTTAGCATGAAAATGAATTTTTCACTCAAAAAGTTTATAAATTTGTCAGAGTGTAGCATTGGTGAGAAGAAAACCTCTACATTATGAGATAAAACAAAATAAAAATTGGTTAAACGAGACTACATGCCATGGCATTACATGTCAGATGGTGTCATAGTGTTGGCAATTCAACTTAAAATTCAAATGTTTTTACTAGCCAACCATCATGGAACTAAAAAAACTATCACCCTAACCTAATACAATAATAGAATTGACAAATATTGAGTGTTAAAAGAAGCATCTAATGCTGAATTAAATGCTTGATTTTTTTAGAATACAATAGCATAGTGGTGTTATGGTTCAATGATGCAATAACCAAGTAACTTATTTTACGCCATGTCACTTAACACATCAAAGTTGGGGCACTATTGGTTAAAGAAATATGATATTAAATGTCCTTGTGTTACTATGCCATATCATTTTTATAATAAATTCCACATCTCAAGAAGTTTGAAACATGCAAAAATTTATACACATATACACATAATAAATGCAACACAAAATTTCACACATATTCAAAAGAATTCTAATACAATCACAAAACTTTCACAAAATAAAATTAGGTTGCCTCCCAAATAGCTCTAAGTTTAATGTTTGAACCAAACTATGGCATGATTTTCATTTATGTTAAGTTAGCTCTATAGCACTTCTCAAATCTTATATGCACTACTCCTTACCACTATCCTTGGAGTTAACTTCTACAGTACTAGGTGAAGTATAATGGGATTTACTATTGACTAAACTTGTTAATTATCCTAATTATGTTTTATATTTTGAATATCATAACTTAACTCTTCCAATGATTCTCCATCTGTAATACAAAATCCTATAAAGATGTCCACTTAACCTTAAACTGATTATTTTGATTAAACCCTAGGGTATAAGAAGGCTCAGAGTTTGCAAAAGGTTGTTGGGAATTACTTTAAGTTCTTACATTATTAGGTTTATTAGCAGTCTATTAATTCCCACAATTATTATTATTATTAAATTGAAATTTTGGGTGGTTCCTCCAACTTGGATTGTATGTATTTGAGCAGGGGTTTTAGATCTATTAATGATATTTAAAGTTTCTACTGGTGGCATAGTTGGATCACCTAAAGGACTAAATAGATTCTCATCCAAAATAATAGGATATCCTGAGGTTTAATTAACACTAAGGTCATCCAACTTTCTTGAACTGGCTTCTAACTTGGAAGTCAACATAGAGGAGCATCAAACTCACAAACAATAGAAAATTTCCTAGGATTCACCCTAACTTAAAACCATCAAAAGTTTTTTATTTCCATCTCCTTTATTAAGGCATAAGCCTCATTAAAAGTTTTGAAATCAATAACTCTTTAGTGTTCATATCAATGATCAATTTAAGGGATCCTAATAATCCATTATTAAAAATCTGATTAATTACCAAATTTGGAATGGTACGGTACGAACATTTCTATGCATCTCTTTTAAATCTTTCCAAACTTCTATGAATTTGCTCTCCATAAAATTTGATAATAGAAGTAATATCATTCCTAAGATTAGTTATCTTTGATGGAGGGATTTAATCATCTATAAATTTGAAGACAAGATCATTCCAAGTGGTTACAAATACTTGGCAAAAGGAATTCTACGACATTTTTACTTACCCCATAGGGAAAAGGTGTTGGTGGAATTTTGGAAAATAGGTTTTGAAAAATATTAGTTTTCTTTGGGGATTTTAAGATTAGAGTTGAGTTCTAATTCTAAGGTCGAATCGACTCGTTAGAAAGAGTATATCACCCCGAAGGACGAAAATAAACTTTCATAACAGTGTTCAGACTTAGAATTATGTAAACTCATCTTGAATGTTATGATCGGGTTCTAAGGAGAACTTTATATGACCCCGAGGGGACAAAATATAGTTCAACTAAATACCCAATTACAATATTCAAGAAACATGATCGTCGCATTCACATCCAAAGCCTTATCGAAGAAGGGTGTATCTCCCCAAAGGGAAATGATACCACTCTACGATAATCCTTCTAATGCAACTATGACGATCATTATTTAACTTTTCCCAAAGAAATCTAGTGAAGTTTTAGAAATTGAGTTTTCTTTAAAATCAGGTGTGTGGGGTTCCAAATTTCCTACGAGCGCAAGCCCTCGTAGTTAATTACATCGTAGTGAGATAAAATCTCCTACGAAAACTTCCGATTAAAATAATGGCAGAATTTTGTTTAGAATTTCTAGGAGTGATATCAAAGTATGAATGAAATTATTGGAAAATCAAAAGGGAATGGATCAAAATTGAGCAGTTATTAACGGAGTTAAAGGATGAGAGGTAGGGGACACTTTGAGATTCCAGAATCATCCGGGAGAGTCCCAACTTAATCTAAGTGTTGGGCTTTATGTTTTGGATTTGAAATGATATTTAATTAGAATTGAGCATTTTATTAGAAATTTGGGACTATATTCCCGAAATTTGGGGTCTTATAATCAAAGATCTGCCCCGGAACCTAAATCTATTTTGGACGCTGGACCACAGTCGTCCGATCCTAACTAATGCAGTGCAAGGTCTGGACTTACCCCGGCCTGGATTGGGGAGCCAGCTAACCACCTAATCGATTTAAAATAGATGAATCCGGTCTTTTATGAAAGAGTGGTAGGGACGTTATAATTAAAGTTTTGGGGAGGCGGGGCCGACATCTAGAGATTCTCTTAATTGGCCCCTTTGACTTATGTTGGGTGCTAAAATGCTAAGGACTATGAAATTAAAATTTTGACTCTTTAATTTGTATCTAATGCGATGCATGCTGGTTAACAACCTCAGATCAAATATGCTTGAAATTTTAAAACAGGCTTATAAAATAATTTTTTAGAAGACTGGACTTCCCCAGGTCCGGCACCTCGTCCTCATAGGTCAGACTATCCGGACTCTACCTGCAGGCGGGGAAGGGTCTAAAGCAAGGAAAGAGTAACGCAAAAATATGCATGCGACCCCGGGGTCGATCCCCGGCTAATTCCCTAGATTCGTTATCTTTCTATGTTATTTAGACTCACTAAAATTTTAGACTTTTAAGGTTATGAGTAGAAAACTTTCACACCCTCACGAGTCTCGCGTATCCAGGCAAAAACAAAAAAAGCGGCATGCAATCGCCAAAAAACTAGTAAAAACAATTAATCCTAAAGGCAATCAAATCATCACATCAAATATAAATTAATTAATAAATGTCCATAGGCAAAATTGCCTTGCTTATTACAAACCAGAATATTACAGAAAGTAAAGTGGCCGAGCACCACTGACAACAACCCGGATTCTAAACCTAGTAATGACGCAAGTTATTTTGAGTGGGATACTCTCAATCTTCAAATCTTCAAATCTTCAATCTCATTCTCCTTTTGACTCCTTTACTTCGATCTTCTTGGAATCTTCGTAGTGGATTACCCAAATGGACAAGAGGGCACTTCCCTCTAAGGGGGAAGGCCACTCTTTCCTCTTTGGGTAAGGAAGAGGTATGATCCAAATTTGGATTTCCAAATGGAAAAGGAATGTTCCCCAAAGGGGTATCCTTTCCTCTTTGGAATCCAAGCTTTGGATCTATGTATCCCAACTCAAAATCAAACTTTCACAACACTTGACACTTACACAAATTACATTTATATCAAAAAAAATTTAGACTCACCTGCAGGGTTATCCTAAGCAATTAATATATATAAAGCAGTTATTCCCAAGCAGTTGTATATGAGCAGAAAAGAAAGTAAACACACTGGCCACGCTCTTTTTGTAATTTGGGGGGGCTTTAGCAGCTGAAGCACCTGTGCAAAGAGTTTATAATATTCATGCATTTTTTTTAATTTGCCCCCTTTTTATATTGCCCTGCATGAGCGTGGCCACCTGCAGAAAACTGTGTCAACATCCAGATCGTACCTAACCTAAGGGTAATCTAGTTGCCAAACACATCAATCCATCCACAGAGTACAGGAAAAGTAAGCAGACACAGCAAAGCAATTTCATCCACAACATGCAGTGAAAACTACAAAAAATCCGGCACACAGCAGTAAAGTAAACACCGGCCTAACCTAGATCTAGAGTTGGTTGTCCTAGCACATCATCTAAAGTGTGTGAGAAAGGTCGTGTGGCTGGGGTAGGTCCTAAAGTGGGTTATTAATTGAAGTTGTCTAAAAGTGTGGATTTGTTAAGGCTTAAGAGGGAATTTAGATTAAAATTTAAGTATTAATGAATTAAGAATTTTAATTAGACATATTTTAAAATTTAATTGATTACTACCTTTGTTTCACACCGAGGCCGTGAAGTTTATTTCACCTTCCTTGGGGCTAAGCTAATAGCCTCGTAGGCCTGGGTTACCCAGTAGCAATCGGGGTTGATTAAGTTATTTAAATTGGTTGGAATTAAAAGAGTGGATTAATATTAAAATGAGTTAGTTACTGATTTTAAAAGCTTGATTAATTTAAGTTTGCCATTAATTGATTCGTGGCGTTGTGCCACCAGGCTCGAGGAACCAGCCTCCTTAGGACACTTAGCCCCGCAGCCCGGAGTAGTCCAGCCGATAAACCAAATTAATGTAATTGAATTAGAGATTTTTAAAATGTTAAATAATTAAAAAAAAAAAATAATCCATTTTAAGGTTTGACACCCTTTAGAATTCATTCGTGGCGTTGTGCCACCAGGCTCGAGCAACCAGCCTCCTTAGGACACTTAGCCCCGCAGCCCGGAGTAGTCCAGCCAATAAACTTCAACTTTAGGGTGGTTGTTGTGTTTTAAAGGATTTGTTAAATGTTTTAAGCATTAAACCAATATCTTCTGAGTTTTAGAATGATTTGAGCTTTATGAATATTTTAGAATATTTTAATGATTTAATTAAGGGGTCAAAAGTTGAAATTTTTATTAAGCTCAAATTTTAGAATGTTTGTATTTTATTAAAATACTAGGCCTAATTATGAGTTGTTAGACATGTGGCACATTCAATTTGGAGTTTTCTATCAAAAGTTATGATTTTTAGAAGTTTTGACCCGGTTTTGACCTAGAGTTGACCAAAATGTTGACTTTTGACTTTGACCAGATTTTGGGGGTTTGAAATTTTTGGAAAATACTAGGTTTTAATTAGAGTCATTATCACTGAGTTTGATTGATTTGGAATTTTCTATAATTAATGGTGAATTTTAGAAGTTTGGATATTTATGATAATTTTTAATTATTTCAATTAAAGGCTATTCTAGTGATTTGGGCCTAAATGGATCTCAAACTTCTTGAAATCTCTCCCAAAGATCAGAGGTGATCTAAGGGGAGATTATCAAGCATTAAATTAATTCTTGGGGTTTTTAATGATTATTAATTAATTAATATTAATTAAACATTGAATTTTACTTAAAATTAAATTAAGGCTTAATTTGTTGTTCAATCAAGGGGCTTTTAATTCTCATGGGTTAAGGGTTCAACACTGATTAATTTGAAGTATTAAACTTAAATTTTGGATTTAAAATGGATTTATTAGGATTTAATTAGGCTAAGGGGCAATTCTAGCAAGGGCAAGCTATGGCTCCTAATTGGTGAACCAAATGAATTCCAAATCTAATGAAATTTGGACCATGGGGTCACCTAATCCCAAGGCCTAAACACACCAAATTTGGGCTCAATTGGAATACTCTAAGGTGGCTAACTAAGCCACCTAAGGTGAGCTCTAAGTCACCTTCAAAAAATCCTAGGGAGCTATCCTAAGGTTAGATTGGGGCAAAGTCAGTGGCCCTAAACTCCGTATCTTAAGCATAATCAACACACAAAAAAACCAGATCCTAATTCTCATTGGATAGGCTTAAATCCCATTTTGAATTTAAGGGTCAACCCATGACCCTTAAACTCAAAATTGGGGGAAAGTGCCCGTAGACCTTTAAAACAGGGGAGACAAAATTTGGACATGTCAAAGACATGCCCAAATTCAATCTCCCAAAGTTCCACGCCCTGGAGACTTAACTACAAACAGTAATTGCATAAATTGAAATAATACCATTAATGAAATTAAGCTTAACACACATGAAATTAGGGCCTGGAACCATAGGGCTTTTGAAGGTCTCCTTGAGACCTTTCCAATGAGCCAAAGAACACCTAATTTGGTCAAGTGTGCAGGGAGATATGGATTTTTGAAGTTCCCTTGATTTTCTGGAATTATTAATCAAGCCATTACACAGTCAGCCGCGCTTTACACGTGGCGCATCCCAATTGGCTGGGCAATCATTGGCGCTGACTGGGTAACGGTCGGATTAATCTTAGCCGTCGGATGCGGGATCGGACGGCTAGGATTCAAGGCGCTCCGGAACCACGGGATTTAATCCGAGCCGTTGATCAGAATCAACGGCTGAGATTTCGTCTTCAACCTCCGCTCTTATCCGAGGCCGTGAACCTTCTCCGACGTGATCCGAGTGATCCCGCCGGCGAACTTCGACAAAATTTCATAGGGAGGATCAGGGGGGTGGAAACCTTCAATCCAACGGTGGAAATCCGTTGGGGTGAAGGTTTCCTTCACACTTGACCGGACTACCTAGCTAGGGAGCTCGGGATGAAGGAATTACCGCAGAGAAAGTCTCAACGAATGAGCTTCTCTATATGGAAGCTTCAGGAGACGAAGGAGAGCAGGTTTCCTTCAGGGACCGCGACTGGAGGGCGGCCGAAGGTAGGACTTTGAGCGGGACGTCGAAGCCTTTCACCGGAGTTCGCTCGAAGTAATGAAAGGAGAGGTCTGGGAGCTCTAGGGGAGACACTGGGAGGTTGAGGGAACTCTGGGGAATCGTTTCGAAATGCTGGGATCGATCCTTAAGCTCTGGGGAGCACCAGCCTATTCAGCCTCCTCCCGCGAGCTCGGACGGCCAGGATTAAATCGGAGGAGCTCTCGGATTGATGCCAAGTGGAAAGGGGCACCGTTCCAGAGAGCTCGTGAGCCTCAAGCCGGCGAACCACAGCCTTTGGAAGGCTTTTGGTCAGGATCGACCTGGGGGGACCACCGGAACTTGCTCTCTATTGGTTCCGACCGCCGCCGGCCACGGTCTAGGTTGGGTTGACCAGGGAAGGCCGATGGGGACACACTGGAGCTGGGAGTGGAGTCAAATTGGTCTGGGGAAGCCGGGATCGATCCGGTGGCTCGGCTTGGCTCAAACCTGCTTGGTTTGAGTTGAATTGAGCTCGATCCAGGATAGGCCAGACCCGGAACTAGATATGGGAGGTAGGTCTGGGTATGGTGCACCCAATGCAAGTGGCAATTGGGTCCAATTTGATCTGTGTCAAAGGTTGGCTCGGGTTGATCCAAATCTGCTTGGTTCGGGTCGATTTGGGCTCAACCCAGGTCAGGCCAGACCCTGGGCTTGAAGTGGGAAATGGGTCTGGGTCTGGTGCACCCAATGCAAGTGGCAATTGGGTCCAATTTGATCTGTGTCAAAGGTTGGCTCGGGTCCATGTGTTTTTGGCTACTTTGGGTTAGCCTAACTATTGACCCAAGCTAGCCCAAGGCATGGGCTGGCTGGAGGGGGTGTATTGGACCTAGGGCCACCTATGGTAGGTGTTGGCCAGGTTCAATTGGGTTTAGGTTGAGAGTTGGCCCAATCCCAAGTGCTTTTGGGCACTTTGGGTTAGCCTAACTCTTGACCCAAATGAGCCCAAGGATTGGGCTGGTCAAGGAAGGTGTATTGGGTCAATGGGAACCCAATGGCACCTTGATTTGGATTCAATTTGATTAAGATCAAAAGATGGCTTAAGGGAGGTCTCTCTTGGGTCACTTGGGTCAAACCATAAGGCTAACCCAAGTGAGCCCAAGGCTTGGGTCACCAAGAGGGGTCTCTTGGGTACCTAAGGGTTCATCCCATACATTCAAAGGACTTGGAATGGACTAGATTCAAAATTTTGAAAGGGGAGGGGTGTATGGATCCATGGGTCAAACTTGGTTGACTTGGTCAATCAGGTTGACCCAAGATCTGGGTTTGAGTTCAACAAGTTGAGTTTGATATTTGAAATTCATTGGAAGTGGTTTCAAAGAGTTTGGAATTGATTTGAATTGAAATAGCCATTTGAAATCTCATAAGGGTATTTTAGTCAATTTTGGCCCATTGGTCAACTAGAGTCAAAAATGGTTCTGAAAAATGCAGTTTACTGCTCAATGGGTTAAAATCAAGAGTCTGGAAGTGATTGGAAGCTTGGATAAGGGTTCCAAGGTCAAGATCTCAAAGGGGTTAGGTTCAGTGGCATAGGCTGTAAATATTTGAAGGTTTTACAGCCTTTGGATTTTAATTCAGATTCTGGGGTTAGAGACCTCAAAATGAGCTAAAAGTTGGAGGGTAACCTCTAGAGACATGTCTTATCACTTTACAAGTGATAGACCTTGAATCAGAGACCATTTGAGTGGGTTTTGAAATGTTTGAAAAATCTCTAAAAAGGGTCTTTAGGACAAGGCCTCGAGACTTAGGATTTGAGTCTGGATTTCTGGATTTGGGATAGATTTTAAGTTGGAATGATTAGTATTGAAGCATCCAAATCATTTACAATCATGTGGTGATTGTTATTGAATGGATGAGGCCAAAGCTAGATTGAAACTTGGATCAAAATCTAGGTTAAAATTTGGATTCTCAAGTGGATTGAGTCAAAGTTTGGATATGTTTGAAATTTGAATTAATTTGAATTTGAATTGGATGGAGTTTGAGATTTAAATTTATCACAGGTAGGGATCAAATTGAAATTGGAGTGGATCAAATATAGGAATTGATTTGTGGTTGAGGTTGATCTAGGGTGGAGATTGTTTTGAAGTTGGAGTGACCCTAAGATCTAAAAGAATTCTAAGATCTAGGATTTAAGGGAATCCTAGGCTCTAGAGTGGACTCTAAGTTCTTGGATCTAGAAGGATCCTAAGGTCTAGAGTGGATCCTAGGGTCTAGGATTAAATCTGGATTCTGGAAGGGTCTTAGTGACCTCATACAAAAATGAGGTCAACAAATGGACCCCCAATGTGTGTGGTAGAAAGAACTTCTGCTGCACACATTGGCGTTGACCGAATGGAAGTAGAACGTTGAGAATGAAAGGGGGATCATCTCCCAACCTCAAGCCTATAGGATGCTAATGGAAGGCTTACACCTATTAGATAAGGAAAACTGGTGAAACCATGGTAGGGAATACCTAACCTTTGGTCTAAGGAAGGGCATCACCCAACCTTAGGTCTACAGGATGCTGATGGAAGACTTACTCCTAGTAGACGGATCAACTGGAAACCAAGGTAGGGAATACCTAGCCTTGGGTCTAAGGAAGGGCATCACCCAACCTTAGGCCTATAAGATGCTGATAGAAGACTTACTCCAAATAGGCAGATTAACTGGAAACCAAAGTAGGGAATACCTAGCTTTGGGTCTAAGGAAGGGCATCACCCAACCTTAGGTCTACAGGATGCTGATAGAAGACTTACTCCTAGTAGACGGATCAACTGGAAACCAATGTAGGGAATACCTAACCTTGGGTCTAAGGAAGGGCAGCACCCAACCTTAGGCCTATAGGATGCTGATAGAAGACTTACTCCAAATAGGCAGATTAACTGGAAACCAAAGTAGGGAATACCTAGCTTTGGGTCTAAGGAAGGGCATCACCCAACCTTAGGTCTACATGATACTGATAGAAGACTTACTCCTAGTAGACGGATCAACTGGAAACCAAGGTAGGGAATACCTAACCTTGGGTCTAAGGAAGGGCATCACCCAACCTTAGGCCTATAAGATGCTGATAGAATACTTACTCCAAATAGGCAGATTAACTGGCAAACTAGGATGGTGCCACGAAGGGCGTACTTTACCACTAGCGAATGGGAATCAGGATGGTGCCACGAAGGGCGTACTCCACCACTAATCCCTGAGTCAAATGCTAGGGTGGTGCCACGGAGGGCGTACTCCACCACTAGCGGGTCTAATCCTAAGGGAAGGAAAGACCTAACCTTAAGGAGAAGGCGAAGAGCGTTAAAAAAAAACTTAAAAAAAAGGTAGAATCAAGTTGTAAATCAAGAAAAGGAAGTTTTATTAATTGATAAAATGAGCTACATCAAGCATAGTATTTCTTAAGGAAACGCCCATTGACAGGTAGCATTGGGTGTTTCCCTTTACAATCTACTAACTGATACGAGCCTCCTTCGTAGACAGTCTCTATAACGAAGGGTCCTTCCCATGTAGGTTCAAATTTGCCTCCCAGCTTCCGATGGGCCAAGATAGGCGTCCGAAGGACCAATACCAAGTCTCCCGCTTGGAAGGTCATAGGTCGCACTAACTTATCATGGGCTTGAACCATACAGGATTTATACAACTCTAAACTTTGTTGAGCTTGGAGACGTCGCTCTTCAAGGCCTTCGAGTTCTTCTAATCGTAGTTTTGCATTTTGTTCATTGGTAATTTGATTTTGAACTGCAATTCTGAGCGAAGGGATTTGTATTTCCAAGGGTAGAATGGCTTCGGATCCATACACTAGTGCAAACGGGGTGGATTGGGTCGGAGTTCTATAAGTGGTACGATAAGCCCACAAAGCTTCCACCAACCGCTCATCCCACTGTCGTTTGTTATCATCAAGGGTCTTTTTGACAATTTGCACCAAGGTTTTGTTGAAGGCCTCGGCCAATCCATTCGCCCGAGGGTAATAGATCGTCGAATATCTCCAATCAATATTATGGCGCCTTACAAAACTATTGATTTTTGTAGACTTGAATGCGGACCCATTATCGGATATGATTCTACGAGGTACGCCGAATCGATATACAATATGGTCACGAAAGAATTTTAAGACATGGTGTGATGTTACGTTTCGTAGGGGAATTGCTTCCGCCCACTTTGAAAAGTAATCAGTCACTGCTAATATGAAACGATGACCTCTCGCAGAGGGAGGGTCAATCGGCCCAATGATATCCGTGCCCCAACTCTCGAAGGGCCACGAGGCTATCGTAGGGTGTAACACATTAGGCGGCTGATGTAAAACCACACCATGGACCTGACATTGATGACAGTGCTTTGCAGTATTCATGCAATCGTCAATCATTGTAGGCCAATAGTATCCAAGTCTTTTAATCTTTAATTTCATTTTTGGACCCGATTGATGAGCACCGCACAGTCCTGAATGAACTTCATTAACAATTTTCTGGGCTTCTCGCTTGTTCAAACAGCGCAGCCACATGTGATCAAAGGACCGACGGTACAACAGATCGTTAACTAGTGCATATGATAGGGCACGTTTCTTAATCTGGTTAGAGAGTGATTTATCCTGGGGAAGCTTCCCTTCTTTAAGGTAATCAACTAAGGGTCGTCTCCAATTGCCTTCTTCGTCAGTTGTCGAAGAGGCAGAAAGGATCTGAAGGGGAGTCTTACTAATGTGTTCCAAATCTATAAGGGAGAGGGCCTTACGATCATGTATCTCTATAGGGATGGAATCCTCCTCATGACATGCAAATTCCTTTGCAAGTTTTGCTAAGGCATCCGCCGCGGAATTGCTTCCACGGGGATCCCTATACAAAGTAGCAATAGGGATTTGTTCCAACAGGTGAAGTGTATACTGGTGATATCTTAGGAGATTCGGATTCAAGACTTTATAAGTTCCGGCGACTTGGTTAATAACTAGTTGGGAATCTCCAAAGATCTTAATCTCTTTAATCTCCATTAGAATTGCAAGTTCCAAACCAGTTATCAGAGCTTCGTATTCAGCTTCGTTGTTTATGCAAGGCTCCGATAAGTGGTAGGAAAAATGCATCATTCCTTTTTCTGGTGTAATGAAAATTAGACCGACTCCAGCCTTTCCAGGAATTACAGATTATTGGGTCGCAATCCTACGAGAGGATGCTGCCCCATCAAAATATAATTCCCAGATGGCCCCGCCAGATTCCCCCAAACTCATGATTTGTTCGTCGAGTAAGTCATCGTTCAGAGGAGAATCTACCGGCAGCGGGTGTGCTGCCAGAAAGTCGGCAACAGCCTGTCCTTTCACAGCACGAAGAGGAGTGAAAGTAATCTCAAATTGCAACAATATCATAGACCAACGAGCTAAACGTCCTGACAACGTAGGTCGGGTCATAAGATATTGCAAAGGATTAACTCTTGAAATCAAACTGATTGAGTGGGAGAGCATGTAATGCCTCAGTTTCTGAGCTGCAAAAACCAGAGCAAGACAATGCTTCTCAATTGACGGGTATCGAATTTCAGTAGGAAGGAGTCTTCGACTAAGGTAGTAGAGGGCATTCTCTTTTCCTTCGTCGTTAACTTGAGCCAACAGGGCACCTAAAGACTCATCTAGAGCCGCGGTGTAGAGGATTAATGGCTTTCCCGGAATCGGAGCTGCCAAGACTGGCGGGTTAGAAAGGTATCGTTTGATATCGTCAAAAGCATTTTGACACTTCTCGCCCCATACGAATTTAGTATCCTTTTTCGCAAGGACAGAAAAGGGTTGACATCTCCCGGAAAGATTAGAAATAAACCTCCTTATATAGGCCAATCTACCTTGTAGAGACCTTAACTGAGTAAGGCTCTTAGGAGATGGCATATCTAAGATGGCTTCAATTTTAGCAGGATCTATCTCGATTCCGCGGTGCCTCACTACGAATCCTAAGAATTTTCCCGAGGCGACGCCGAAGGCGCACTTCAAAGGGTTCATTTTCAAATCGTAGCGGCGCAACCGTTCGAAAACAACTCTTAAGTCATACAGGTGAGCCTCTTTAACCTTGCTCTTGACAACTAAATCATCGATATAACATTCAACTTGATTATGAATTAAGTCGTCAAAGATACGGGTCATGGCCCGTTGGTAGGTTGCTCCGGCATTCTTTAAGCCGAATGGCATTACCTTATAACAAAAGATTCCAATAGGGGTTCTGAACGCCGTATTTCTCTCATCTTCAGGGGCCATCTTGATTTGGTTATAACCCGATGAGCCGTCCATGAATGAGAAAATAGCATGTGAGGAGGCAATGTCCACCATGAGTTCTGGTATTGGTAGAGGGAACTCATCTTTAGGGCATGCCTTATTTAGATCCCTGTAGTCGTCACAAATCCAAATTTGACCATTTTTCTCTCGAACTGGCACGACGCTGGCCACCCAAGAGGGATATTGCTCCTCTCGAATGAATCCGGCTTCTGCCAATTTCTTAACTTCAGAAATGACTTATTGCTCAATCTCTAAGCGCATGCGTCGAGGAGCTTGTTTAACAGGGATGGCATCATGCCGAACTCCAAGTTTGTGAACTGCTACCTCAGCAGGCAAACCTGGCATTTCATCGTATGTCCAGGCAAAGCAATCCCTGAACTCGAATAACAACTGGATTAAGTCTTGGGTTTCACCCTCGCTCAACAAAGTACTTATAAAAATCGGACGGGGGTCATCATCGTTTCCCAAGTTAATTTCTCTCAACTCATCGACTGTCGACTTAATTTCCTCTTCAAATTCAGGGGGTGCATCCCGAACTTGAAGATCATCGGGATCGTCTAAAGTCTCCAAACAGAGTCCATCTAGAGGACAAGGAGGATCTGTAGGGATATTTGGAGAATCGAGATGGTAAGTTATCATTAGTCAATACTCATCGTCATCGAATGAACTAACTGTTCCAAAGCCAATACCACTTGTTGGATTTTGATTTATTTTTGTTCGCCAAATATTCTCGTGGTATCTAGCTTGACCCTTAGTCCATCGGTATGGTATAGAACCTTTAGAAAAAGTATTTTTTACACAAACAGGGAAGTAGCCGAAAGGTAACTCCATTAATTCATTAAAATCTGCCTCCTCAAGGGTTACATCACCTTCGTCCCTTGCGGAGGAGGAGCCAGGAAAGAATTTCTGGACTTTCTTAACTTCACCATCCAAGTTGGGGGCCACTTTGACTTCCAACCCTACAACCCTGCCTGCCGACAGTGGGGTCAGAGAAAGGGCCTCAATCCTTCTAGTGAGCTTTTCATACATTGTTAATTCGGGCTCGTCACTTTTAACTTTTGAAATACCTACCTCAGGGTCACTGTCCTGGTCTAAGGTGAGATCAAATTTTGGAGGAGTATTTATGTTTTGATAATCGAGAGAGAGGGCAGTACCTTGAATTTCTAGTTCACCATCGGAATTTGATTCCAAATCAATATACACAGGTGCTGCTCTCCTATCTAATGAAGCACGGCCTCGTCCTCGTGCCCTTAAAGCCATCCTCCCACCTCTTTGAGGTAATGTGCTTGGAGGTCTAAGGACAACGATATCAGAGTCGTCTTCACTACTCGATTGAATCGTTTCTTGATTGATATTTTGATCTTTTTCTTTCTTTTTGTCGAACTCTTGTCCAACCATTTTCTCCTCAAATTTGATCTCCAATTTAGAACGGGACGAGGACCCTTTTGGTATGAAATATGAAGCATCTTCATAGATCCCGATTTCTTGAATCGAGAATGGTTGCAAATCACCCTTAATCACATGTTCAATGCCGTCTCGTTGATACTTAACGCATTGATGCA
Source organism: Dendrobium huoshanense (assembly GCA_016618105.1). Classification (NCBI taxonomy): domain Eukaryota; kingdom Viridiplantae; phylum Streptophyta; class Magnoliopsida; order Asparagales; family Orchidaceae; genus Dendrobium; species Dendrobium huoshanense. The sequence goes on from CM028343.1 coordinate 58,239,101, forward strand.
GGGTAGATGGAACCATTCTATATTCGTGAATCTAAGGTCTACCTAGAAGTGCGTTAAAGGACGTAGTCGAATCAATTATATAAAATTTAGCTTCAGTTTTTAACCCTCCTATTTCCAAGAGTAGAGTGATTGAACCTAAAGCTCTCTCGCCCTTCTCGTTGAACCCACGAAGCACCAACCTGTCGGTTGAAAGCTTGCTAGTATCAACTCTGAGATAAGCAAGAGTCTTTATGTTCATCACGTTGACCGATGCACCCGGATCAACAAGGACTCTTGATAACTTGAAATTTCCCACATCTACGGTAATGTAGAGGGGATGATTGTGGTCAGCAGTTCCCAAGAGTAAATCTTCGTCTGAAAAGGTAACCCCAGGGACCTCTTTGAAGTAGAGAGCCTCACCTTCTGAAGTTGCAGCCAACTGTGTTAAGAAAATCTCGGGATCGAGAAGTGCCTTAACTAGAGACTCCCTCATTTCTTTGGAGAGAAGGAGGGCGTCGTAAATACTTAATTTTGCTGGCAACTTCCTAAGGTGGGCTAGAACATTGTAATCAACCTTAGGAACGACAGACTCGAAACCTGGAGGAATTAAAGGGAATTCTGGTTGTTGAGGGGAATCTGGATTTAGATTTTCGAATGAAGATTGCTTGCCTTTGTCCTGAGGGGGCAACCTAGGGGGTAAGACTTTACCGCCACGGAGTTGCACCTGCTCGATGTCTTCGGGCGGGCAAACTAGGGCAGTGTCTACACACACCATAGGTGTTGGATCATCATTTTCTGAAAGCGAGTCAGAATCTGAAAGTTCTATCAAGATAGGATTTCCTTGGAAATTGATCTGAGGGAAATCACTTTCTGATAAAGCTTCACATTCGACCTCTTCTTGAATAGACGATTCAGTGAGGTTGGTTTGATTAACCTCAATATTTATTTCATTAGGAGTTTGATTCAAAGCAGGAGAGTCATCAATTTGCATTTGAGATTCATGGTTAATCATCAAGACAGAAGTAGAAGGATGTTTTTTATTCATCTTTTGACCCTTCGCCTTTGATGGGGCAAAGTAAAAGTCAGATAACAAAAGAGGGGAAAGGGTTTTAACACCACCATCCGCCATTCTAATACATCTCTCATCTACACACTTCCTCTCTACAAAATCAAATTTCTCTTCTTTTACATTTTTCTCAGTAGTTCCTAAGACTACTGGAGAGGGAAGTGGCTCAACATCCTTCTGCGAAGCGTCCAGGTCAACCTTCCACACCGGGGCCTAGGCTATCGTAGTCAGCTGTTGAGAAAGACGAAAAGACTTGTTAATCGACTTTTTAAGTGCCCGGGACAAAGCAATGTCCCAACCATCTTCAACAAGACAAGAAGAGTTAAGAGGATTACCTGAAATGGTCTTAATTGAAGCCTTTTCTGGATCGACCAAGTATTCCTTAGGTATTATAATGTTACCTTGGGTGTAGTTCCTCTCAAGCCAGTCTTTGAACACAACACAGTCCTCAAGAGGGTGACTAAGCATCCTGTGGTACGGGCAATACTTGGGATCATCTTTCTTGCTCTCATCCTCAGGCCTTCTAGCCTCTGGCAACTGAAAATCTGGTTTCTTTAACAGACTCCTGAAGATCTTCTTAACTGACTCCCTTTTAAATGGATAAGGCTTTGCCAATCTCTCTCTAAAAGGGATGAAGGCGGGATCTCTAGTATATTGAGGAACTATCTGAAAGGGCTGCTTCTGAGGCGGCTGTGGTGGAAGTGGAGTGCTAGGCTGACTAATCACTGGCCTCTTTCCTTTATCTACTGCTGATACCACAGCTTTCTTTTCAAATGCTTTTACCAATTTTGGACCCTTCCTTTCTTCAGGCTGTTCTCGTAAGAATGGCATCCTAGGAGCCTCTTCCTGCAAATTGCTAGCCTTATTAAGAAGTTTCTCAAAAGTTTTAATAGTGAAACCCTTCAGGAGAAAAGCAACAGGACCGTGGATATTCTTCAAAAGAATCTCCACAGCATGTTGCTCTTGCAACTGGGGTTCACACTTCATCGAGAGGTTTCGCCACCTCAAGATGTACTCTACCAGAGACTCTCCCGGCTTTTGCTTTTCAACCACGAGATCGCCCACGGTGGTGTGTTGTTGCACTCCAGAAAATCTCTTAAGAAAGAGGTTTTCTAGGTCGCTAAAGGTTCTTACTGAACCGTTGGGCAGATCGGCGTACCATTCAAAAGCAATGCCGGATAGACTACTTACAAATTGGCGAAATAGTAGAGCATCTGACCCTCCTGCATTGCAACAGCTTGCTCGGAAGTGGGCCAGATGCTGTCTCGGATTTTCAATTCCAGTGAAAACTTTAAAAGTTGGTGGCACAAAGCCCTTTGGGTAAGGAACTAAGTCATATTCTTCGGGGTAGGGTCTACCCTTTAAAATAGACACAGTTCCTTGAGCATGGGCTAAGGCCTCCCTTACCTGGTCCTCAATTAACTGCTTGATATCCTTCTGAGGTGGGATCGGAGGAATGGTGGAAACTGCAGGGTAAACTGGAGGTGTCTCTACTGGACAAGGAAAGGTCACAGGTGGTGACTCGAGAGGTCTGGAATTAAATTCTGCCCTTTTGGCCTTTTCTGTGAGCTCTCGAGCTGACTGGTGGATCATAAAAGACTCTTGCTGTGATTTGTCCAACTTCTCTTACATTTCTCTAACTTGTGACATCATGCTAGCAAGCTGAGTCTCCAAGTTTTTTATGTGCTCTTCATCTCTGTCTTTCACAGACTCATCTGAATCTGACTCAGCAGTATGTGGATCACCATCTTTAGCAAATCGACGCTTGCTGGGCTCAGCTTCTTTATTAGATCCTCTAGTTTCAACCACATAAATACCCCCAACATAATCATCTTCATCTCCAAGGAGATCATCCATATCAGGGTCAAAAGAAGCCATTCCTTCTTTGTTCAACAAAATGTTTCTTATTTCTTGAACTACCTCCTCGACCGGTCTATCCCCAATCGACTTAGGATTAAGGGGCAAGTATCCTTTGTACTCAGCCATATCGAATAATTCTTCAGAATCCATAAGGGCAATGATTTCTGTGAGTTTTGGATTAGGATCTGGTTGAGACTTTGTATCCGGTTCATCTTCCATTTCTAGATCCTGGTCAATTCTCTCCTCTTCGACTATCCCAGAGCTGGTAGTCAGAAGAGTGGCATCCTCTACAGGAAGAGGGACATATTCCTCAGGAGAAGCAGGAGCTTGTAAAGTGATAGTTCCCACATCTGGTAAGGTAAGGTCCTCAGACACCTGACTAAGGGGCCTAGGAATGACACTCGGACTTTGGGGATCATCAACTGGGGTAGCAGGAACGGTAACTATTGGATCAGGAGTTAGACTGGCTGTGGTAGGACTGCCAACTGTAACAACTGGAGTACTAGTCTGAACATCCATCAGTTCAACTGAACTCGGAGTAGGGTTGTCTGAAACTCGTTGGAGCTGCAAAATGAACTTAGAAGTTCTAGGAGGTAGTGGCAGATTCTCCAACTTAGTTCTCTTTGGCACATATCTCTTTTCAGGAGATTTAGGTCTTTTTTCTTTAAGGTCCACAGACTTTTGGACTTCAACCCCCTTTGGTTTAACAATCACTGAGGCCAATCTTACAGGTTTATGTGGGGGTACCGGGGGTCTACCAGTAGAATGGCGGCCTCTCTCGGACCCAGTCAATACAATACCCTCTGTTTGAGAGGACAGAGGGCGTCGCACCCAGTGATATCCATCAACCAGTACTGAAGTAGCGGGCTGTCTAACATACTTCTTATTCTTTCTAACGAATTGTGGGGTTAAATTCTTTTCTTCAGATACTTCTTCCTTCAACACTTCTTTTTGGAAGCGATGTGAGATCACTCCCTTCAATTGTTTCACATATTCCTCTTTAGTCTGTCCAGTCTGTGCAGCGCAGGTATGAATTATATTTCTCAAAGTCCTTGTCTTTTGGAGATGTCTTTCTTTCTGAGTTTTCTTAGTCGAGTAGTCGACCGTGCATGGTGGAGAACGAGCTATCCTAGCTATCCTCTCCTCCCCTTGAGCTGAAGCCAGGGGGTAAAAGCGACTCCCCTTTAGGAGGGGAGAGGAAGCAGGAATAGTTAGCTCTTCAACAGCCTCAGGTTCTACTTGAGCTAAGGTCTTAAAAGGTAGAACTCTCTTAGCCTTAGAGATTTTCTTTCTAAGTCTCCTCAAATAGTTCTTCTTCTGATTCTTAGTGGTGAATCTAAGTCCAGAACTAGACCCTTCTTCAAAAACAGACTTAATTTCAGTGGGAGGCTCAACAACTGATTCGGGCTATTTCTGACCATCACTGACTACTGGCAAGGTGGGTGCAGATCCCACAATCAACTCAACCACTGGAGGAATTTCCTTACTGGCATCCAAACTAACAACCTGGTGTCCGTCCATAGAGAGCTCTAGAGTACTAAATCCCATTCCAAAAATAACAGTGCTCCCTTGGTCATTAACAGTTGAGGACAACTCTCGTCAAAGGAGAAAATCAATTGGCCAGCCATTTGGAATTTTCTGAAAGTTAAAGAAAATGATTGAAATTAGATCTTTTTGAAAAGAGTGGTAAAAAGTATTTTATTATTATATTTTTTTGAAAATATGACATATGTTGGCCCACGAGGAAATCGTATGGGGTAACATATGTCAACTTGGAGTTTAAGAAAATTTTTGAAGAAATTTTGAGAATTTGAAAGGGGTTTTCTTACAGGTTTCAAAACACAACGGACAGAGTTTCCCCTTGCCCGAAGGCTTATGGAATTGTGAGAAAGCCCAAGTAAAAAGGAATAGTTTAACCCTCCCCACCCTTAGAAGTCAAAGTGGGAGTGAGGGGGGGGGGGGGGGGGGGTTAAAACTAAAATAGTTTGGAATGAAATCAAAAATTTTGAATTCTTTTTAATTTTAAAATTTATATGTTGAATGAGAAATTTATCGACCACAAATCCATAAAATTTAAAAGGATATCCAGAGATCTGATTTGACACTGTCGCCTCACAGGCTAGGGTGGGGCAGAAGGTCAAAATCAGAATAAAAAATTTTGGATAAAGCCAAATTTGGAGGTGGAATCCTCTCTTTTAATATTTTGTTATTATTTTAGATGTTGGCCACACTCACCCAAGGAAGAAATGAGCAAAGGGACCAACGGAAGAAATGGTAGTTGAAACTACCGATGAAACAAAATTTTGCCATTATTAAAGATGGAGAAGAGATTTGGTCCCACCGGGCGTGCCATTTTTGTTTGTGGAATTTTGAAAATAGGTTTTGAAAAATATTAGTTTTCTTGGGGATTTTAAGATTAAGTTGAGTTCTAATTCTAAGGTCGAATCGACTCGTTAGAAAGAGTATATCACCCCGAAGGACGAAAATAAACTTTCATAACGGTGTTCAGACTTAGAATTATGAAACTCATCTTGAATATTATGATCGGGTGCTAAAGAGAACTTTATATGACCCCGAAGGGACAAAATATAGTTCAACTAAATACCAATTACCATATTCAAGAAGTGTGATCGTCGCATTCACATCCAAAGCCTTATCGAAGAAAGTGTATCTCCCCAAAGGGAAATGATACCACTCTACGATAATTCCTTCTAATGCAACTATGACGATCATTATTTAACTTTTCCCAAAGAAATCCAATGAATTTTAGAAATTGATTTTTTAAAATCAGGTGTGTGGGGTTCTAAATCTCCTACGAGCGCAAGCCCTCGTAGTTAATTACATCGTAGGGAGATAAAATCTCCTACGAAAAACTCCGATTAAAATATGGCAAAATTTTGTTTAGAGTTTCTAGGAGTGATATCAAAGTATGAATGAATTATTGAAAATCAAAAGGGAATGGATCAAAATTGAGCAGTTATTAACGGAGTTAAAGGATGAGAGGTAGGGGACACTTTGAGATTCCAGAACCACCGAACAGAAGTGTCCCAACTTAATCTAAGTGTTGGGCTTTATGTTTTGGATTTGAAATGATATTTAATTAGAGTTGAGCATTTATTAGAAATTTGGGATTAGATTCCCGAAGTTTGGGGTCTTATAATCAAAGATCTGCCCCGGAACCTAAATCTATTTTGGACACTGGACCACAGTCGTCCGATCCTAACTAATGCAGTGCAAGGTCTGGACTTACCCCGGCTGGATTGGGGAGCCAGCTAACCACCTAATCGATTTAAAATAGATGAATCCGGTCTTTTATGAAAGAGTGGTAGGGACGTTATAATTAAAGTTTTGGGAGGCGGGGCCGACATCTAGAGATTCTCCTAATTGGCCCCTTTGACTTATGTTGGTGCTAAAATGCTAAGGACTATGAAATTAAAATTTTGACTCTTTAATTTGTATCTAATGCAATGCATGCTGGTTAACAACCTCAAATCAAATATGCTTGAAATTTTTAAAAACAGGCTTATAAAATAATTTTTTAGAAGACTGGACTTCCCCAGGTCCGGCACCTCGTCCTCATAGGTCAGACTATCCGGACTCTACCCGCAGGCGGGGAAGGGTCTAAAGCAAGGAAAGAGTAATGCAGAAATATGCATGCGACCCCGGGGTCGATCCCCGGCTAATTCCCTAGATTCGTTATCTTTCTATGTTATTTAGACTCACTAAAATTTTAGACTTTTAAAATTATGAGTAGAAACTTTCACACCCTCACGAGCCTCACGTATCCAGGCGAAAACAAAGAGCGGCATGCAATCGCCAAAAAACTAGTAAAAACAAGTAATCCTAAAGGCAATCAAATCATCACATCAAATATAAATTAATTAATAAATGTCCATAGGCAGAATTGCCTTGCTTATTACAAACCAGAATATTACAGAAAGTAAAGTGGCCGGGCACCACTGACAACAACCCGGATTCTAAACCTAGTAATGACGCAAGTTATTTTGAGTGGGATACTCTCAATCTTCAATCTTCAAATCTTCAAA